>OX596247.1:8055066-8293985 GCA_951394255.1 Polyploca ridens
AAGAGCATAAGAAAAGGATGTAAGAAATTTTAGTCCTGTCAAATTAGTCCAATGCTTGTTTTCAATATAAATTTAGTCGCCATCTATCGCGGTCACGTCTAAATACCCGCAAAGGAAGACGGCAAAGACAAATTTGACAGGTTTAAATATGTTCTATTCTTTTTTAATAATGTTTGTAAGAAAGAGATGTGATGTGACTAAAATTAGTTTAGTGCGATTTACAACAGAATCGGCACCATTACTAAGCTGAGCGATGACCGTATCCGGTGGGAATAAGGTTCATTTTCAAATGACTACTTCCATCACTGGATAACCCAAAAAAAGAACGAGTCGTTTTTGTAAATATAGATACAATGATTTTTTATGCAACGTAGTCCGGTATACAAACCTACGGCCCGTCTGATGGTAAGCGGTTACCGTAGCCACATGGTAGCTTGCATCACAGGGGCATCACTCACGCCCCCTCCCCAATGAGCTCTGGCGACCACGGAAATAACATAAAGGTTATTTGGCTACGGCATTCTATCCTTTCCTAGTCCAGCCGCCCTTTGAGCGAAAGAACGCTATATATGCTCTACCTCTCTTAGATACAATGATTCAAATTGGTAATAAAGTAAGTAGGTTATGCAAAATTCCATATGATCTATGTATAAATAGAAAAACTTTAACAAACTAACTTCCGTAACTTAACAAGTATAAATAAGTATTATCGTATTGGGCTTACCAGTATGAATGCCAATTCTTAACTTTAACGTTTCATTTGGTCTATGTGATATTTTGTGACTCTTCACCGCATTAAGCAATTCGAGTGCCATTGATGCGATCTCGCCCACGTGCCTGTCGTTATTTCTAATAGGTAGTCCCGACACCTAAAACCAAATTACGCAAAAGATAAATGATTTAGTTATTATTTTTTCTTCTTCTTTTATCTGCAATCAGTTGCAAGACTTTAAGCAGATGTGTTGGGCGTCTATCTATATCCTTTGAGAAGAACAGGCCATCAACCTTTCTTCTGTTCACATCAAATTCAGTTCGAAAATGTGGTTATGTTTGAGTCTCTTTGCTTGAAGTAAGTCCACTATTGCTATATCTCGTCGTTAACAGAACAACCTTGTTGATTACGAGTTTTTTGTCTGTGCTCTGAATTTCTTCCAAGCAACAAAATGTAATCCTCGATATCTTGTAAGATTTTAATTAAGATATCTTTTCCGGTGTTAATCGTTACTTACCACCATATAAGCGTCCCCTATAGTCTCCACTTTGTACACATCGTAGCCTCTAATGATCCTATCAAACACAGTATACAGGTCGTTGAGAAAGTTGACCACTTGTAGAGGGGTGCTTTCTGCAGACATGGAAGTGAACCCGACGATATCGCTGAAGTAAATCGTCACAGAGTCGAACGACTCCGGCTCTACGCCCTCGCCGGTCGTCAGCCGACGTGCAACGGACCTGCAACAAAACATCCACATTTCATACTTGTATCAATCATGTACTAAAACACTCGGAAAATATAGATCTAAAAAACCATGAAAAATTACCTGCTTCGTTACTGCTAATCATGCTCTACTGCTACATATGTATAATACTATAAACCAATCTACAAAACTGTTTAATTACAAAATGTCGTTTTAACATTCTTCTTCAAGCAAGAATTACTTAGAATTGATTCATACTCCAAATGACGTATCTAGAGGTAAATATAACAATCTCTTAGTAAACATCTTTATAAACAAAACTACAGTGCGGCAAGAATGCGTTTCTGACACCTGTTAATATTGGCCAAATCACGGAAACGGCTGATCTGATTATGATGGGACAGAAAATACTGAACTGGAAAAGTCCCATCGCAATAGGATTAGCCGTTTCCGAGAATAGCTCAATATTATCAGGTGTCAGAAACGCATTCTTCCGGCGGCCGGAAATAGAAATATCTGTGTAATAGCATGCTTATCTACCTACAAAGTATTTTTTTAAAGATGTGCAGTGCATACTTATTAGGAAATATAAAAATAAAACCCAACCATGTTACTAGTCTCGGGTTCACCAGAGACACGCTACAAAATCACTTGCAAAAGCTAGAAATTAATATCTACAAGAAGAAAAATCGGCAAGACTGAGAACGACGCGCCGTACTGCGCGAAACCACCACAGTTCCCCAAGCAAGCTCTATAACTACTCAAACTCTGTTAATGAAAAGTGTGGCACAATGTCACCACGATATTGTGCATAGTGTGACCCGGCACCTCGAGTGTGACGCAAACCGTAATAAACTACAATCACCAATAGGGAGTTAATTACCTCAAGACATTCTCACGACATTTCTATAATGGATTCAACCTCCACATCTGGAAAAGAACACAAGTACAACAAAGTGAATACATTTACATTCTTTTAGAAAATGTACCACTGTTTTACATCAAGTCCATGTCGATAGACCTACACGGCTGGCTAACAATATGTTCTGGTAAACATAACGAAGTTACAAACATGTGATTGAGTTATAATTTTTATCATTGCCAAATATGTACATGGTGTTCAATTAGTAGATTTCCGTATCACTAAGTCGCCAATAACACACACTAGACACAATTTTAAAAACAAGTAATTTTTAATCGTACAACCTTACCTATAACCCACAAACATTTCTTTGATAATTATTAACAATCTGCGCACATGTTATACGTTTTACATGTGAAGGCAAACAAAGCAGATCATTTGGACAAAATGTAAACCAGTGCGCATACTACTGCGACATCCAGGTATGTGATACAGCTTGTTGTATTTGCGTCTTCCTTGACTGTGCTCACATTAATTACACCAAAAATGTGTTACATACCTTTAATTAGTAATACAATAAGTGTTAAACATTTATTTACTTAAAACTATGCAATGAAATGTACATAGGTTATCTATAACATGTACATGCATAAATCATTATATAGGAATTTATTTGTAGGTATTAACTTAACGAATTTTTACTTATGATGTACTCGAACATTGGACAAGAAATAAATAATTAGAAGGAATCACTTACTTTGGTAGCATCCTGTGCAATAAATCTTCGGTCTTCTGTTTCTCTTCAATCAGCAGCCTCGTTCTCTCGTTGACTAGTTCTTCTAAATTGTTAGCATACTTCTCCATCATGTCCATCATTTGGTCCATTATGTTTCTAGACCTAAGTAATAAAAAAATTACAGACATGTATATTTTTTTTCTTACGAGACATCACAATGCAAAACGGCTATTAAAACAAAATGACATTATATTTGAGATATGAAATATCTTTCAAGATGTGACTTACTTGCCGGACTTCATCTTCTTGAGGCGGGTCCTAATGGTGGGGAAGTCAGGTCTGATGTTGGGGTCCTCTGCCCAGCAATCCTTCATGCACGCCACCACGTACTCGTCCGTGTTGCCCTCGAGCACGCTCGTGTCAGGACGGAACACATCTTCGCCGTCCAACTTTGGCCTTTTCAAACGCTCGATTATATCTATTTAAAATCAGTATGTATTACAGTATTACCCAACTGATATGACTTATCGATGTACCTGCGCAAAAGATAATTTTCAAAGCGCGGGAAACGCTATTGGTCGGCAGCTGCCGCCATGTTAGCGCGCGCCGTGCGGAGGGGCGTGACTTGAGACGGAACTAACAGCTGCACTGTATTATGAACTTTATAGTAGTGATCTAAGGTTGATTGTAAGTTTTAAGCATTCTTTCGTTAATCTTCGGGGCCACTTTCTTTTCTGTGCGAATTCACGACGCGCCATATCAGTTGGGTACTACTGTACTTGGGTTATTATCATCTATAATGTTAAAAATTTATTTGTAAAATATTGTTTTATGTATACGTTTTTAAGTAGAGCGAGCGTCACAGACAGGCCCTGTTCACTTGTATGAGTTAATAATTTTTATATTTAACAATAAAAGTTCATTTAATTTACGATACTAGTACTAATAGAGCTTTTGTTATCACTAATTAATTGTCCTTGTAATGTTTCGTCACCTAATTTAATTTAACCTTGTCCTAAAATATGTATGCACAACTAACCGTGAATAAAGTACATATATAGGGTGAATGGTAGTTAGTAAATGATACTTAGACACATGATTGTACTCGTGATAACAAACAACTGTCCCAAACAAATCAAATAGGGATAAATAACTAAATTAAATAAAAGCTGATGGTGTATTCTTATTCTTGTTAGGTACTAAATATGTATTAAGGGGTCACGTGCTAAGTAAATTAAAAAACATATGTCCTTTGGGAAAGTTGTTTGTTATCATGAGTACACACGGCTATAGATCAAGCTATACATTTCCAATATAAGCTGACCTCTCATTGTACGGAAATCCTATACGATGCGAGATCAGCTTATACTGGAAATGTATAGCTTGATGTGTTGCCGTGTGTACAATCATGTGTCCAAGTATCGTTTACTAATTACCAGTCACCCTATATCAACCTTTATATTATATAGGGTGACTGTATATTATATATTGTATCATAATTCAGTTTAGAGTCGCATTTCATTTACCTTTTGGTTCCGTAGCCGTCGAGCCGAAGGGGCCTCTTCTGGCGATGATCTCGTATAGGATGATGCCGAACGCATACACGTCACCTTTCTGCGTGCCGCCGATTATACCGTTGGGATTATCCACCTCTCGCAATAGCTCAGGTGATTTCCACAATAAGCCTGTATAAAGATTTGGGGTTTATTTTGCATATTAATAATAAGAAATCTCCACAATACGGTCACGGTTCCTGTGGTGCGCTTGGTTGGCATTCCTTAATATCCCAGTACATTTGTAGGCTTGTATTTGACCATCTCAACTAAGTGATGATAGACAAAGGTGGTGAGCAAATCATACAATCCCTATAAGGGGGATTCTATAGATTTTTAACATGTGAGTTGAAGCCAGACAGGTCTTACAATATACTATAACCTGCACCGCACACTTTCATAAAGACCGCCATAGTTTGACGATATGCAATCTACAAAGTATATGTATATCTGTTTGATACCTCTGTAATATTGATGTTCCCCAACAAAATCATTTTCAGCACAAAATCTTAGTTCGTGGAGACCAAAATCGGTAACCTGCAGAAATAACATTCGTTGTAAGCACATACTTTATAATTTCCTTACATTTAGATTATTTGAACAAGTTTAAAAAAAATGTTTTACCTGAAGCATCCACCTGGACGTAACCACACAATTTGATGACTTGAGATTTCCATGGTAGATCAATGGCGACGTATGAATAAACGTCATACCCTGCAAGGAATATAATGTCAATATAATGTTAACACAAAAAATATTTCAAAAAAAATATTCGAGAGACCTCACCTTTATGAGATCATGTATTAACGAAGATATGAACATCTTGTCCAACTTTATATCCTCGTTTTCAATTATATCCTGGAAAAAAATGTTTATTACACATTGATGTCAGTTCTCAGAAACTATTTTTGAAACATATTACATTTTGATTAGACATAGGATTAAACATTTTATTTTACTTCTTTAACCCCTAAAAAGTTTTGTTTGTTTATGACTAAAAAAAACAGAAAACGTAATCATTATTGAATATCTTTAATTGGATTGTGAGTATCCACTGCTTTCTTACAAGACTTTTGCTTACTAACCGATTTATATCCGACTCCCGAAGTGCTGACTATACATGCGGAAGTCATTTGAATAAAATATAATTTCATTTCATATCACTGTGTATTTGCTTTTTGCTTTAAATATATTAAATGCCTTGGACAATCAACGATTATTTCCGATTATCAAAAATAAACATACCAAAACAATACCATGCATAGAAAATGTATAAATCATTGGTATATATTAATAAATAATGGTGTGCACTCACATACAAGCTCCCCTTTGCACAATAGTCAGTGATAAGCAGCACGCGCAGTGGTTCTACGACAGCGCCGATGAACGAGTTCAAATTGTCGTGCCGCAACTCGCGGAGCAAGCGCATCTCTTTCATTACTTCTCTGGATATATCCTAGGGGAAACATACATAATAGTAGTAAACTTGTTAACAGGGAACAAGTTTAATCAAGTCCCGTTGTCCCCATCAATGGAGATAGAGCAATGGAGACAACGGAATTTTTTTTTAGTTATTTTATTCAGGTCCCGTTGTCCCCATCAATGGGGCTAGCTAAAGCAACAGTACGTTGATTACGTAACTTTATTTCAATGAAATTCAGATTGAAATAACCTCTGAATCGGTAGAAATATTACAAAATCGGAAATGGTTCCATTTCTAATTAACAACTGTTTGTATTTGCAGTTATCAGAATGCAAAAAAGTTATCAGAAAACCGCTATATTGAACCGATTTCAATTCGAAAATGATTGAAATTTAGTTACGTAATCGCCCCACAGGTTTTTTTTTAAATTATTTTATTCAAGTCCCGCTGTACCCATTAATGGGAATACGGGCGGTGAAGATAGCGGGAATACACCAACAATAGGTACTAAGCAAATAATTTGCAGCTACAACATAGACCCAGAGGAAGTAGTATAGTTATCGCTGTTTGATTCGTGTGAGTATCCTTATTTACTTAGAATTATAGAAATGCTGAGGTTTATGACAAATTTTAGATATTTACCTTCTTCTTAGAAAACTTGAGCTCCTTAATCCTCACAACGTTCCCTCTATACTGCGCAGTCGTAGTGAATATTTGCGTACAACACCGGCTCTCACAGGATATGCCACTCGCTAAACTCAGCTGAAACCGTTACGTCGTTTATAATAATCGTCGCTTACAATATAACATAAATACTAAGCGTGGTACATCAAAGCTGGCGCTCTCGTGCGCACGCGCACGTTTGTGGTAAGGGTTACCTTACTAGGCGACCACACGAGTCCACTGCCGAGGTAGCCGGCTATGTCCTGAGGGTCGATCTTCCAGAGCAGGCCCTCGATCTCCTGCTCGATCTTCCACTTGCGGTAGATGCTGACGGTGACGACGAGGGCGCAGAACAGCGTCACCGCGAGGGTCCCGGCCACCACGAGAGACGTGATCTGCGAGTCGTCCTTGGGGCACTTCTCGTTGAGGAACCCACACGAAGGCTCGTCCTCCGGCTTCACGCTGTCCGGCCAGTCGATCGGCACGCGAGGATTCAACTTGTATTCCTGCAATACAAACTCACTATCAGGAAATCCCTTGACAACACCTTTTTTATGGTAGATCATTTACTGTCCAAGCAGTTAGCCTCTGGCATGCATTGCCAGTTTCTCTAAGGAAGGCGCCGTCTCGGAAACGGCAATGTGTATGAACCAAATATTGTAAAAACGAAGTCATCTCAATAATATAATAATATGTCATCTAATAACCCACATTTAAACAAATGAATTTGAATTTTAATAAATTTTATAATATAACAATGTTTGCCAAATTTCCGCACTGCACAGGCTTGCTGAGTGAATCAGCACTTTTTTTATTTATTTGGTCTGTGTATTGTATATTATTATGTTAACACGTGTAATAGGCCTTTTGTATCTTCACTGTGTCCAGCTGTACTTTTCGCAAAAAAACAGAATAAATAAACGTCACGATAAAAATACTAACTGGAAACTGTCTGCTGCCCTGCTGGAAGTGTCCGACGGGTATCATGCTGTAGGTGCAGTTGATGTGGTCGTCGCTGAACTTGTTCGGCTTGAAGGCCAGAACGGAGAAGTTGCCCTCGGAGTCCGCGCGGTCGTCCAAACGAATAGACATACCCGATACACCTGTGGCAAGTGTACATTTTTGTGATATAACTATCTATATATATAAAATTCAAGGTCCTGACTGACTGATTGACTGACTGACTGATATATCAACGCACATCCTAAAATACTGGTCCTAGAGACATGAACTTTAGAGGGTATATTCTTTGTGAAGAGTAGGTATCCACTAAGAAAGGGGTTTTTCGAAATTCCACCCCTAAGAGGGTACAACAGGGGATGAAAGTCCGTCAGTTTCGAAGATAGGATGTTCAATTTTTGTGTTTAGGCTGTAGATTGAAAATAAATTTATATGTGTCTCAGCGTTAATAAAATTTCCACTCTCGAAGCGGGATGAAGTTGTTTTGTTTTACTGTTGTAGAAAAATATGTCATTTGTTTCCTGTAGGCCACGCGGGCGAAGCCGTGGGCGAAGCTAGTATAATATATTATTAAAGTAAATAATTCAATAAAAGGCATCAAAATAGCAATTATTATGACTAGAATTCAATTCACAATATTCCTATAGCTTACTTTTATATGGAGTACTCTCAATCATCTTGGTGACAATACGCGTTCCGTTCGTGGCAATGCTCATTAGTTTATAAAAGTTCAACTTCTCTTTCTGCGTGTCTTCCCTGATAAGTTCGTCTAAAGCTCTCGCATACAGCTTCGCAGAGTCATACAGGTATGCAGCGTAGATTGTTACATACTGAAATATAAATAGTTTCATCACTCACCGATTTAAAGACTGACTGAAAAAATCAACAACACAACCAAACCTAACACTACTAGATATAAAATAAACATAATAGACATACTTATAATGAAACATACCGTATTGAACTTTTTCCCGAACACATCAGGAGCGGTTCCAAACTTGAATGGTTCCAAACTGTTGTACTTTCTGACTTTTGCGGTGAACTCCTCGTAGGACCCAGTGGGTTCAGACGACACCACAACTAATAGGGACTGAGCACGTTTTCTAAATTCCGGCGTATTTGGACAGACGAGCTTCGTATTTCCACGATCTTCGGTTTCTAGAAAATACAAGTTATATTAATATTTGAACCATCAATATGGTATGAGAACATAAGATTATTCTTAAAAAAATATTTCTTCAAAAAGGACCATAAATGTATAACATACTTATTAGATACTTTAAGGAATCCTTAGCAGTATATGTCATCATATCTACAAATATGACCATATATTCCCCTTTGGCGAATAGTTGCAGTGACTCCATGGCCGTCATCATTTCTATCAGTCCCGATGTCGATCCCAGGAACACATATACTGAAATAAATACAGACGTTCAGACAGTGATTCGACTAACACATTAATTATTACAACTATCACAGAATTATTAATAGTGTCAGACATATCCCAGTATATAGATAGATAGATATGCGATATTTACTTCAAAACCATAAGTTATTATTAATAAACTGTAGGATAAGTATATAGATAGTAAATAAACATGGGGGATTTCCCTAACGTAAATTTTCTCATCCATACAAATATACTATCAAAGAATTGACAGCAATATTTAATGCCTAAAACATAATCTATGTAGATCCAAAAAGCTAGTCGGGAGTCGTATGACGCCCATAAACTTATTTTTGTTTTGGTCCCCATCCCGCGCGTTACGACACTTGCCTTCAATAAATACCCCACACATAGATAAGATATTGAATACCGACTTCGTGTAAAAAAAACCCGTATTTTGTGTTTACGAAATATATTTTTACATAGTTTCAATAAATAATGTGAATACTGACTCCTAGTTTTATTCTTGGTGTCCTGTATAAACTGGTACCAGAAGCCGGGCGCGCAGCAGGTCATCTTCTCCTCGCAGCACTTGAAGCCGTCGATGACGGGCCGCTGGTGGTTCACCGTCATGTTGTTCTTCTTGGCGTGGTTCTCCAGCGTCAGCGCCACCGTCACCCACGTCTCCTCGTACAGGATCGAGAACTTGTGCCATCTGTAGTACCGCAGAAGCGATATCACCGATTTTGTTGCCTGTAATGTTATTATTATGTTCGATTAACTTTGGTTTTACTGTAAATTTTAAATCTGGTCTGGATCAAAAAATAATTAGTCCGTCAGTTAGATTATTATCAAAAAATATTCTACACGTATCAAATATACGTATCACGTATTTGCTTTATCAAATCGATAAAAAATTACAAAGATAAAGCGCTTGAAAGTTCGGGAGTGCAGGCTCGTGACGTCACTTGTCTGTGAAAAGTGAACCATGGCACGTCACGCGGAACTTAAGCCAAACCGTAAAATAAGCTTGACCTTTCGGTGGAGGAAAACATCGTGAGGAAACAATAGCATGGTGATTGGGTACTTTTTACCCGCCTGACTGGTTACCACCCTCAAGTTGAAAGCCATCGATGTGTTCCGGTAGGTGATTTGAGATTCAGATCTTTTCTAGGCTTTGTGCCTTTTTTAGGCCGAGTTCCGAACCGGTAGTAACTTCAGTAAATGTGACATTCATAAGTGCCCTTCTGGGGCCTAAATTGAATAAATGGCTTTGACTTTGACTTTTTGTCTTTGACTTTTAACCTTAGGCCGCATAATGTAACTTACTCACCATATAGGTGAGATTCTGATCAAACAAAGTAATATAAAAAAAACTAGTACACCATGCTGATGCAAGTAAGTACTGAGGAATAAAAATTTGTTACCTGTGCACCCGGTGGCTCGAGTCTGGCGAAGTTCGGCAGCGTCGATGTTTGGTAATCCGAACATTTCTGTAAACACACATTAATGTAAATTATATAGAGGGATGAAATGTTGTATTTATTTTGATGACTGAATATCATCGGTTCATAGCAATCGTTTCCTTTATTACCAAGTTCAAAGTTAAAAGTGCATGTAGAAATCCGGCTGTAATTTTTATGCAGTAAAAAATCTCTAACATAATCAAAGAAATTTTTTATGATTTACATTGGCATATATAAAGGGGGCTAGTGGACACGGCTCACCCCAGAATTGTCTGTTGCCCACCCCAGGATGTTAGGTTTCCATCACTATCGACACATTGGCCACTGTTATTGGGGGCTTGGCTCTAGATATGCCAATGACGATTTAAATAAAAGATTTACGCCGAAATTATCTGTAAACAGTTACAGATAAATTTTTCTTAAAGTATATCAGTGTGTCTACAAAAAACTGACATTGCAAATATTGCAATGCTCTAAACGGGGTCACACGTCTGTATATGTCTGTTATGTGACGCAATAAAAGTTGCATATTGTTTGTTGCAGGAATACGGAATTTCTCGGCGTAAATCTAGCGTTAGGAATATCAGTTAAATTGTATGCAAGCAATTAAAGTAATACGTGACTCACGTAAGTGATCATGGGTAAGTTTCTGGACTGCGCAATGATGGCCTCAGTGTGGCAGCGGCCTTCTGGTCCGAAGAAGGCGACCACGTCCGAGCAGCTCATATCGGTGAGAAGCCGCGTCGCCGTCACCGTGTCGCACCTGGTGTCGTTCCATTGCATGTTTATACGCACGTTAGGCAGCAAATCTGTGTCATTGTTGAGCTGGAAGGTAATAAACTTTAGATAGGTAACAGTGGTAGTGACGTTTGATGCCGTGAAGAAGGTCGCGGATTCAAATTCTACAATGAGCTTTCGGTGACACTTTTTAGTACATACATTACATTTTTAGTGCACATTATAAAAGAAACATCAGTCATCTTGTCCCTAAATTTCTGTTAGCCGCAAAACAGAGGCTTGTCACGATATTCGGTACATGACACTTATTATTGCGCGGCGTCACTTTCATACATTTTGTACCCCGTGATACGCCCGATCCATGTCATAGCCCGATATTTCTGTAAAATAGGGCCTTCCCAATAGGTCACTTTTGACAGCCCATATATCCATGTGTCAAAAAGAGACAAACATAGTGCGGCAGGGCGAGACACCCAATTGTCAAATATGACTTCTTAGCATGGCCATAGTTTAGTGTACGTAAGCCTTCAGTCCCGTTCAGCCTTATCTTTTGTGCGGTTGAATATAGTTACATATATGTATGAGCCGTATACATTATCTCTAAATCTAATAACATTTATTCTTGTCTACATATCCAAGAAGAATATTGATACAATTTTATTTTGACTGATTCTAGTGTAATTTTACTAAACTGAAAAATATATTCGTGACCTTATACCAACAATTCTTTTCTTCAGCTTTAATATTATACCAACACATGTGTGAGGAATTCTTAAGTTAACATGTTTGTCCTCGAATTAAAAATAGCTACGGAAGTGTACATACATAGATATGATATTTGTACAAATCAAACAATTTTGCGTGTGTCCACTTATAAACATACTTAATTTATTTGGTTTTCCTTCAATTTAATTTGGATTTTATTCATTTATATGCATTATAGCTTTCCGCTCCGCAGTTTCACCCGTGATCTGCTTAAATTTGCTAGTTACTTATAAAATATTTGTCAAGTCTACTTTGATTTTTTTCCGCCGTGAATCGCAATGTTGTATGTGAGATCAGTGGGGCGATTACGTAGCTAAATTTCAATCATTTTCGAATTGAAATCGGTTCAATACAGCGGTTTTCTTTTTTACGTTCTGATAACTGCGAATACAAACAGTGGATCATTAGAAATGGAACCATTTCCGATTTTGTAATATTTCTACCGATTCAGAGGTTATTTCAATCTGAATTTCATTGCAATAAAGTTACGTAATCCACGTACTGAATGTTAATGTTATGTAATGAATCTAAACTTGTTTTGAAAAGAGTAATTGCTGAGTTTACCGAGACCGAGAAATCTAATTTCGTTCGTTCCCTTAGGGTCCGTTCACACAGACCGGATCGGAGAGAGATATCAAAATATGCTCTTCTCTCCGAGCCGGTCTGTGTGAACGGACCCTTATCATTCAAATAAAGAATTTATACTCTAAATGTGACCAGAAAAGACTTACCTCCTCAAGGGCCAATGAAAGCGCCCCCGAGATGGCAAGCCCCTGCCTGTCCCGCAACTCGCCCTTGATGGAGGGCAAGTATCCGATGGTTATGTTATATTGTTTGTTGGCGGCAAGGGAAGGCCCGGCCAGCAGGCCCAGCGCCGCGAGTACCAGTACCCGCGCGCCGTGCCCCATGCCGTCGCCTTCACCGCTGCACCCTCACCTGATAACAAACAATATCTCCTTTAGTTTAAACCATATTGTGAATAAACGGAAAATTATAAGTTATTTCGTAGCAAAGAATCCACAAAGTGTCTTTGATTTGTTGATGATGCTATTCAAAACGAAAGACAGAAAAAGGAGGCCCTTATTCCACTCTCCAGAACAATAATCACACCACCTTCCCTTGGATTCCGTTAATTTAAAATAATGCTAAATTAGGAAATTTGTGATCAGTGCCTAAAGATATGGTCTAGCTTAGGAGTCAATTTTCAACTCTTTCACAATATGGCTTTTATCACTTAACTACCTTAATGTTTTTTTTCTTTTACTTACCAACTCTGGTAAGCAAAAGAAAAAAAACCCACTTGTACCTACTTGACGTTGCGTATTGGGACATCCTGTATAAGCTATAAAAAGGAATTTCTATAGAATTTTTTGTAATACTAAGTAATATTAAGAAACACAGCATGATGGCGACAATGAGCGCGTCTATTTCTGTAACTCAATAAAGGGAAGTCTTCCTGCAGCGCGTTTTCCGCCCTCAAATGTAGGAATTGCTTCCATGCTGTCAAGTAAGTAATTGGCTCGCAGCCGGCCACCGATTAGGCCAATTGACGTGCCGCTGTTTTGACAACATGCACCTTGTCCAAAACCAACATTTCAACAAAATGTATACATAGTAGGTACTAGGGCATGAATCTCGGAATCTCGGACCTTTTTTTCTGATATTACAATATCGGAATTGAGTGATCCAATATCGTAATATCGGAATCAGATATTTTTATCTATTTAAGTTTTTAATTAAAGCATTTAAGCGCGCCACAAGGTATGGTCGCCTAGAGCTATAAAATTAACGTATCGTACTTCAATTTTGTCTACCAGTGTTCAAAATGAGCGTATTTTTTCAACAAAATACGAAGTACATTATCCATAAAAATGCTTGACGCTTTGTTTTTAGGAAAATATTTGCAAGAAAAACGAGCGTTTAAAAAACAATCATACAATGGTGCTGATTCTGTTATTTACAACAAAACTAATTTAGGTCTACTACATCTCTTTCTTCTTGCACGCAAGCCACTTCGTCAGAGCGGTCAGACCTGAACAAGCAGATTGCGAAGATGGTACGTCTCGACCTTCGGAGCTCCAATACGCGCCAAATTGAACAGGCAATAGAGCGAATCCGAGGGTCCAAAGTATTCACTCAGCAGCTTGGAAGGAGCCACCTGACGAAGCTGACAAAGCTCAAAACTCAAAGCCGGAGATTTTCGCTGAGATTGAAGACTTCTATAGCCAGCTGTACGCATCACATGCCCCTCAGACGCAGCGTGACATTCACGATTCCAGAGCCACCCTGACTCGACAATATACCGACGAACTACCAGACATCAGCCAGGACGAGATTGTGTTGGCTTTAAAACAACTTAAAAATGGAAAAGCCCCGGGTGAAGACGGAGTTACTTCAGAACTTCTGAAGGCAGGAGGAATTCCTGTACTGAAGAAAAAGAAGAAGAACTACAGAGCCTCTTTAACTCGGTCATTAACTGCGGGAGAACTCCAAAGGCGTGACGGGAGTATTGTGGTTCTGTTTTTTAAGAAGGGAGATAAAACCCTTCTTAAAAACTATAGGCCCATCTCACTCCTGAGCCACGTCTACAAGCTGTTTTCTAGAGTCATCACGAACCGTCTCGCCAGAAGACTCGACGAATTTCAGCCACCGGAGCAGGCCGGGTTTCGAGGAGGATTTGGTACCATAGACCACATCTACACAGTGAGACAGATTATACAGAAGTCTTAGGAGTATAATCGGCCCCTGCGTCTAGCCTTTGTGGACTATGAGAAGGCCTTTGACTCCGTCGAAACCTGGGCTGTTTTGGACTCCTTGCAGCGATGCCAAGTAGACTATCATTATATCGAAGTGCTGAGATGTCTTTATGATGCCGCAACCATGAGTGCCCAAGTACAGGACCAGCAGTCTAAACCCAACCAACTACGCAGAGGAGTGAGACAGGGGGATGTCATATCCCCGAAATTTTTCACAAACGTATTGGAGGATATGTTTAAGACGCTGGACTGGAAAAGGATGGGCATAAACATAAACATGACATAGTCTTGATGGCGGAGTCGCTGCACGAGCTACAACAGATGCTCGACGGCCTAGAATCAGGCTAGCGACGGCATGTCAAGTCAAAGTCAAAGCCATTTATTCAATTTAGGCCCTAGTAGGGCACTTATGAAGGTCAAAGCTACTGAAGTTACCACCAGTTCGTAAGTCGGCCTTCAACTGAGAAGAACAGGCAAGAAACTCAGCAAGGTTACATTTTTTAAATATTTTTTTGAACAATCTGACTATTGGCTATTTTTTTCCAAAACATTATACATACATACATGAACTTGGATAAAACCAGTCATGATTAAGATCACATTGATCCGGGATCAGTCGTCGTAAATGGCCACCATCTCGAAGTTGTTCAGGAATATACCTACCTCGGGCAGATTCTGCAATTAGGTAGAAACAACTTTGAGAGGGAAGCCAAGAGAAGGATCCAGCTGGGCTGGGCAGAGTTTGGGAAACTTCGTAGGGTCTTCTCGTCACCCAAACTTTATAACGAACTAGTTGTCCCCGAGGTTTCACCCGTGTTCCTGGGATCAAAAGTAGCCTATAATACTCGGGGATAAAGTAGCTTCCTATAAGTGAAAAAGAAAACGAATCCGACCGGTAGTTCCACAGATTAGCCAGTTTAACCAAACAAAAATTAGATAGATAATTAGATAGATATTTATAAGGAATATGTGCAATTTATAATAAAAATGTCTAATTCCGATATTAATATCGGAATTCCGATATTGAGATCCAATATCGGAAATCAATATCGGAATTGAAAAACCTTCCGATATTACATGCCCTAGTAGGTACAATTCACCACTAATCATCACACAATGAAAGTAGCTCTGTTCTGTGTGTTTAGTTAGTTGTACCTTTTCACGACTAAATCCTTGAACCAATCGCGATAACATTTTGCACGGAGATAGCATATAGTATTAAAAAGGACATAGGTACATAGGCTACTTTTAAACCCAGTAACGCGGGTGACACCGCGGGGGACAGCTAATATTATTATATATTTACGTATGTACCTTCATGATGAGCCACGACAACAACGCACATTTTTTTTAAATTAAATCCGCGTCAATTAATTATCAGTTTTATTAATCCTTAAAAACTGTAACTGCGATGGTATTGTATAATCTCATAAAATGGGGAGCATGTTATCTTAAGCGAAGAGGAAGAGTAGGACAGTGGACTCCGTCACGTCACATTTTATTCCTTCGAAATAAATAAATATCCTGGGACATTCCTCACACACGGTCATCTAATCCCAAACTAAGCAGAGCTTGTACTATGGAAACCAGATAAGTGATATAATACATATACTACTTTTTGTTCGTAAATACATACTTAAGGCGCGGACAGCTCACGATTTCAAACGACGAATGCACTCACACAACCTAGAATGTGGAATGACTGATGTGTGTGTACTTTTGGAAAATTGCATAGTATATGTAAGGAAATCAGAATAGATACGGATTTCTTAATGTATTGACATGTTGATACATAATATGAGACGATGAACAATTTTCAAAAAAAAATATCATTGATATTAGACATATAATAATCTATCTATTTATTTTCATAACAGTATAAATTATTTAGGTCCTTACATATGAAATTAGCGTTTTGTCGTACTGACCACTTTGATCTCAAATATCTCCTCTTTGGTTAAGAATTCCAAATTCAAATTTATAAATTTTCCTCATTAATTTTTTCTTTGGCGTCGCTTATTACCGCACAATGGAAAACATGAAATATCGGTATATTTACGAGTACGAGTTCTGCCGTGGCACCAGTGCTGCAGAAACAGCTCGAAAGATTAATTATGTGTACGGCGCTGGTGTCGCAAAAGAAAGCACGGTACAGTATTACTCAACTTATATGGCGCGTCGTGAATCTTCGTTCGCACAGAAAAGAAAGTATGGCCCCGAAGATTAACGAAAGAATGCTTCAAACTTACAATCAACCTTAGATCACTACTATAAGGTTCATAATACACTGCAGCTGTTAGTTCTATCTCACTCGCAAGTCACGGCCCTCCGCACGGCGCGCGCTAACATGACGGCAGCTGTCGACCAATAGCGTTTCCCGCACTTTGAAAATGTATTTTCTGCGCAGGTACATCGGTAAGCCATATTAATTCCCTGTACGTTTTTGGTTTCAACGTTTTCGTTCCGGAAAAGCCGACCTTCAGAACCAACCCCGTGGACGGCCGAAGACCAAAGTGGAAAATGAAGAATTAAAGGCTATTGTGGAAGCGGATCCATTATAAAGCACTTCAGAGATAGCTGCAGGCTTCGGGGTAAGTGATAAAACTGTATTAATCCACATGAAGCAAATCGGGAAAGTAAAAAAACTTGAACGATGGGTACCTCATGAATTGAGTGAATCGAACTTGCAAACACGCGTCAACTGCTGTGTTACTTTGCTCAACCGACTCAATAATGAAGGGATTTTAAATCGAATCATTACTTGTGATGAAAAGTGGATACTGTACGATAATCGGAAGCGCTCGTCGCAATGGCTGAACCTTGGAGACCCAGCCAAATCCTGCCTTAAACGAAAATTGACTCAGAAAAAGTTACTTTTGAGTGTTTGGTGGACTAGCGCCGTTGTCGTTCACTACAGGTTTCTAAAATCTGGCCAAACGATTACGGCAGATATCTATTGTCAGCAACTGCAAACCATGAAGAAAGAACTAGCTGCTAAACAACCGAGATTGGTCAATCGCTCTAGGCCACTGCTGCTTCACGACAACCCAAGACCACACACTGCACAACAAACAACCGCTAAGTTAGATGAGCTACAATTGGAATGTTTGTGACATCCACCGTACTCCCCGGACCTTGCTCCAACAGATTACCATTTTTTCCGGAATTTGGAAAACTTTTTACAAGGAAAAAAATTCAACTCCGATGCGGCAGTCCAAACCGCCTTCAAAGAGTTTATTAATTCTCGCCCCCATGGTTTTTTAGTAAAGGGATCAATAAACTACCTATGGGATGGCAAAAGTGCATAGATAACAACGGTGCATACTTTGATTTATTAAATATATTTTACAAAATAAAAATTGACTTTATATTCCTCCCGTACAAAACGCCAATTTCATATGTAATGACCTAATATATGTAACTTAAACTGTTCACCACTACTGAGCAAACTGCTCACAATTCGTATTGCACCCTCCGCTGAAATGTGCTCCCGGTTAAATATGATTGAAAATGACGTTTTGTTACAAAACGTGTAAAAAATTATTTTATAGATAAAAAGGTATATAAACCAAAGGAGATTGACCATATTTGGGCCCACTATTGTGTCATCGCGTGTCTCAATTAAATATGATTCAAAAATCAAGTCTTATTTTATTATGTTCATTCACAAAATATTAATATTTTTCTATCCCGAGGATTAAAAACAGCATTAATAATATATTCGCTTGAACTCCTTTACACCTGTAGGTACGCCTTCCGCACCACAGATATCTGAAACCGTACGCCATTCGAATCACAGTTTTATTAATATCGAATGTTGCCAGGTTTTAAATTAGGTTTGTCGTAGTTAAATACGGTCTATATAGCTTTTTCTGATGAATAACGCTAGTAATGATGAAACGAAATTACGAGAGTGATATTAGATAATATTCGTCGGTTAAAGGTAGCAGAAATGCCAAATACACATTTTATTTATAATTGTGTTTGATGACAATGATTATTTTCCAAACAGAATGTAATGTAAGAACCTATTACGATAATAGTATAGTTATAAAAAGTAACAAGTAACATAAAATAATTTCTTAAAAGTATTAATTTATTTTACGAAAAATAAAATCTTCTTAATTTTAAGTTTGGCAACCAAATCCATTTTATGAGTACTTATTTTTGCTACTGTCATGTTATATTATAAATAGGTAAGTTTGGCAACCGAATCTTTTTTATGAGGACTCATTTTTGCCAGTGTCGAGTTATATTATAAATAGGTAAGTTTGGCAACCAAATCTTTTTTACGAGGACTTATTTTTGCCAGTGTCGAGTTATATTTTGAATAGGTAAGTTTGGCTACCAAATCTTTTTTATGAGGACTTATTTTTGCCAGTGTCAAGTTATATTTTAGTTCTGGTCACTAAATAAATCATTTTCATATAGTCCGCACTATCAGTCACCGTCCGTAACAGATATATTTTAGTAAAATAGTTGTCATTGTACTAAAACTTCTCACGGACCTTTTGAGATAACTTGAAAAGTCACAATATACATAATTAATTTCACTGAACTTGTGTGCACATAGATTGATCTTTATTGGATAAAACACCACTGATAATATGCATTAACCTGAAATTACAGGAATTTATGGAAATAAAACGAAGACGCTATGTGACTTTGCAAGATCCCGCCAAAAAGTCTAGCATACCTACGTTTAATCTTTTGCAAAACATCACAATAAACACAAATTGTATTTTTTAGTGGCCTCCATTAAAAAACCTTAAGATTACCGACTTACTAATTCTAAACCATTGAATTACTAAAACAAACTATGTAAATAGCCATTTTTTGCATTTTATAATCTTAAATTCTGCATCAGAAAAAAGAAAAAAGCTCTTAAACCCGGGTCAGAAAATTAAAACTGTTTACTGATTATGAAAATATAGTATTTTTTCTACAAAATAAAAAATAAATCATTGTGACACAAACATTTTCGAAGTGGAATTCCCCTTAGAAAATGGTCATTCTCCTTTTTACATACCTACCGAAGAGATAGGATTACTAATAATCCATGATATAATCAAGTTTTAAAGCTGCCATATTTTATGTATGTGAGTTGCCGCGACTTTAAATTTAATTTCCCATTAGAGGGAATAGGGGGACATTGATACAACCGTTATATATTTTTTACTGAACGCAGCCAAATCTTCGCCGATACACACATACGTAGGCATCAGTACCCCGAGTGTAAAGTTTGCAAAGAATTGACGTAACTATCGCGTTTACGTAATTCTATGAGAACTTGTATTGTACTATCTTAGCAAGCTTTACAGAATCACGGCCGCTTTCAGCCAGCGGTTTGTGCTCGACGTCTGAAGACACGTTTCGGACAATCATTGGTAAAAATAATCCTCACCTTCGGGTGTAATTTAACCTTAGGATTTTGGTGTAAACAGATACATTTAACGTTAAATGGCAAGGAAATATAATATTTTAATAAGTTCTTGGTAATTTTCTGTGATGTTTTTTTTTACATAATATGACGGTATGGGGAAGATTGATAGTACATACATACATATTAGAGATATCAACGTGTTTAGCGTATTGACATTTCGTAGAGTACCATTAAATCTCTATTCAGAAGTAATCATAACAAACATCATCATCATCAGCACATAATCACTGCTGAGTGAAATAAGAATAAAGGTAACAGGAATACTACTGAAAAGAATGGACAGATATTCCACCATGCATGACCACTGCAAATTGGTGGACATAGGCTAGTGTTCAACTTCGTTGGAGTTTCCAAGCCGCCTAAGAGATCTCCAACTAGCATAACGACTTACACAATTTAGTGATAGCCGAGAACAACGGCTTTACGTGTGTAGAGGTTTCATACCCTACAGAAAAATAATAATTTAAACTTTATTTGACAAAGCTTTTTGTTTTGTCACTCTATCGATTTTTCCACGTCATTTTGTACATAATTTTTTGTAATAGTAATTAATTAGTAAATTTCCTTCAACCCTCTACCTATGAGTTTTCTTTAAAGTCTTCAGATGAGACCATAGGTAGACCGCACGCATAAAAAAGAACCTCGATTCTACGAGATCTGGCAACCGTGAATATGGAGCGTGCAAAGACGGAACGGAAGGTAGACCGCATGCATAAAAAAGAACCTCGATTCTACGAGAACGTGCCTCCTAAAGCACGGAAAATGCTCGAGTTGAAATACCACTAGACGGTCACCCATCCGGATACCGTCCACATCAGCAATTGCTTATCTTTGTCGATCGATTAAGAACGGCTAATCAAGTTAGGTACACTACAAGCGCATCAACGAGCCTAAAAACATTAATGAGAAACACTGCTTTTAGGAGATAAGCGCTTGGCAAAGATTCCGTGCTACTGATGTATTAAATTCAGAAAAATCTAGAAATCTTGACTGAATTTTATTCTGTATCTGCCCGAATAGTAAACTGCTTTGCATTACTGATACAATACCATCGTGTATAGGCATGCCACGTGTATGTCTGGGAGAAGGCAGTTCATATAAAATCGAACCAACTCATGTTTCATTTTATGATTCCAGAAATTGTCATCCCTTTCAATGGCTTCTAATTTTAACTTTTGGGTTTGTCCACTCCAAATCGAAAAAATACGGGTTGAAGATTGTAAATCATATTTGTGTTGACTATATAATTAAAAGTAGTAGGTTGTAGAAAGTCAACTAACTACATAATAAAATGTATATGTCCCAAGTTTGTCCTGAAATAGCTAACAACGTTGTCACCATTGAATAGCGTAATAATTCAATGGTTGTCACTGAAAAAGAATGTATGTGTGACGTAATAAAGGTGAAATTTTTCGTCTTCAGATATAATAAGGTAATGAAATATCCATAGATATAAGATTCTTGGGATTAGTTGATTTATCTTCATGTTTGTTTTTGTTGTATGTATACTATGGTTATGCGGCTATCGCCAAGACGTTCGACCAAGGACGCTTGCACTCAGGGCATACGAATATGTGTTCTATTGCTATCTGTATAGAGCAATACTCAAATGCTTATAAAAAAAATCGACACAAAGCGTCCGGTACCAACCATGCAGGTCGAGCGTTGCCCGACGACTAAAGAACAACCGCGTAAGCTATTGCTACATTTAGACAGCGTGGAATAGGGTTGAAAATTGTAAATCATATTTGTGTTGACAATATGACTAGTTGCCGCTTGGATATTTATTTTTGCGTTTTCTTTAGATTATACAGAAAATACTCATTAAATTTAATAATTATCCGGTTAACATTTCAATATAATGCAGTATCTAACATATTCTCAAAAAAAAATTAGTTGTTGTCGCTGAAAATACAGAGAATTACGACGCCAAAGTTTATTTTTATGCACTAGTTTACGATTTTTTTGTGGGGAATACAAAGCACTTTTCAATATTCTATTCGGTTAACATTTTTCTTCAGGCCCTTGTCTGTCCACATTATTTTTTGTGTGAGGTATTTTCATTGGGTTGCGTCATACTCGCGTCTCAAAGAAACCCATTTTTGTGAAATTGAGCTTAGTCCCCGTCTTAATATACATAATTACACCCAGACTCAGGACAAGCAGACATGTTCATGCAAACAAATGCATTTCCTTTGTGGGAATCGAACCCACGACCTGCGGCGCGTAAGGTAAATCTTAACCAACTGCGCCAACTGGTCCGTATTCAAAAGTCAAAGTCAAAGCCATTTATTCAATTTAGGCCCCAGAAGGGCACTTATGAAGGTCACATTTACTGAAGTTACCACCGGTTCAGAACTCGGCCTTCAACTGAGAAGTATCCGATATTTATCTCCCATCACCTAGCGGGGCTGTCCCAAAAAACGTATCCTATTGATATTCCATGGTCTATCTTTTAAGTTACATCTAAATTTTTGTAGTACCCGCCTGGCTGGCTACCACCCACAAGTTGAAAATCTGTCGCCAAGCACCTTTCGGTGTGTTCCGATAGCTGCACTTGAGAGCCAGTTCCTTCTAGGCTATGTGTGCTTACCACCTTCGGCCGCATCATCACTTACCATGGCGAGATTGCGGTCAAACACAAGCCTATAAATAACAGTAAAAAAAAATCGAGCTAGGCCCATACATGGCGAACGGAAACAGAAGGGCTTTTAAATTTGCCGTGAATTAGCCGATAGTGAACCCACCACTTGTTTCTTTGCCGAGATCAGTTTAAAAAAAAACATTTTATGGTCTTAAAATTAGCTGCATACGAAAGATCCTATACTTTTAGGCACAGGGTACACAAACTCTTCGCTGAAGCTGGAGGCGCGGGCGCACAGTGGGCACGCAATGGGAAGAACGACAGTGGACTATGATAGTGGTTACCGACGCGGCACCATCTCGCCTTGAGATAACGACAATGATAACGCTCTTTCCATCTATTTTTAAAACTTAATATAAAAATATACCTAATGTTGTAATGTTAATGTTTTTTTTTGCAAAAATTTGCCTAAAAGTATTGAATCATCGACCGCACACCTAACCGAGTATGTGACGTGACGAGGCCGAAAGGCGTGAGATCAGACCAGAATGATTAAAAAGGTCTCTCAATCAACATTGATGAATAAAATTCTATTCCCGAATTCACAGCAGATCCTATTTAAAATCATTTTTTTTAAATATCAAAATAATAATCTCAATATTGTATACTATTCATAAATAATTTATGTAGCAAAATTATAAAATTAAATTAAATATATTGTCGCGCCTACTAGTCAATTGAAAACTTCACTGAAGGTAGTAACTATTTAGTAATCTGTGACTGAAGTGGGCAGGACCATTTTAGAATGTATTTGCCAACGTAATAATTAGCCTGTCTATTTAGCATACATCATTTTATTCGATGCTCAAAATTAAATGTCCCGCGCGGAACAGGCGAAAACAACGAAAATATTATAAAATAACCTACTTAGCCTACAAATATAACATTTTTAGGTGTCTTTTTGGAGACGGTTTCTCATACAAATGCACTAACTATAGCTATTTTCCGGTTAATATCAGTATATTAATAAACATAATATGTATAATAATATGTATACAATATTATTGCGCGTCATAGTAGTATTTTACCTACTAAGTTTCATTCTTTCGATGATGATGACAAATTTTGAATTAGTCATTAGCTAGGTACACATGCTTTGTGGTATTAGCCGAAAAACTTACATTACCATATTTTTAACATGCTTAAATCTTTAAGGTGCAGCGCAGACCAGAATGTGAAAATAAAACCTATACAATTCTAAGCAGTAACGCACAAAGCGCGCAAAAAGTCTGCGAAAGAATAGAATGTACCCAAAATTCTCTACTTCTTCTTCTTTTTCTGTATTTCAAGTACAAAATAATACATCGCAATCTCTGCATTTCCATAGCGTGTACGTCCCTAGAGTTCCGCCGACAGAATGATCCTGTGAAAAATACGTGACGGACTTTGTGTGCGGCAGACTCCTTCGCACAAAAGTCATCGTTTGTGCCGCACCTAATGGAACTAGATCAGTTTTTTTTCCAAATAAGTATTTAGGTATGTACCTATACAGGTTAGAATTTTTAGACGGGTCAGTAAGCAAAAACTACCTTAAGGGTTAAGGGTAGTATGTAGGCTAGATCGCGCGCCAAAACCAGCATTCATTTGTTACTTTGCAGTTGTGTTACAGGCACGCACACATGCATCATATCCAAACTTGACGTTGCGTCAAGTTAGGTACGTACCGCATAACGTGGTACCAGCCGATAAAATTCCAATATTATTAAGTAACATTATATTTAATTTTCTATTTAAATACCTTTTCTAGTGGCTTATTTAAATAAGCGCAACCAAAGATTACATAATTATTATGCAGAATGGATTCACTACTTATAAGCAAAGGAAATTCAGTACTATGCCTTATATTAGTACTTTCTTCAAAAAACGTTAACGTAAGTACCCCCACTTACGTTAACGTTTTTTGAAGAAGTAGGTACTAATCCATAGTAACTCTGTTTGTTTAATAAGTAATAATAATAAATAGTAATAAGTTTAGTCATAAATAATAATTAAATAAAATAAACATCCTGGGACATTCCTCACACACGGTCATCTTATCCCAAACTAAGCTGAGCTTGTACTATGGAAACCTTTTTGTTTGTAAATACATAATTACACCCAGACTCAGGACATACAGACATGTTCATGCATACAAATGCATATCCTGGGTGGGAATCAAACCCACGACCTGCACCGCTATAGGTGGAATCATAATCAACTGCACCCACTGGCCCATTTGTTTGTTACGCTTTCACGCCTAAACCACTGAACCCATCGCATTGAGATTTGGCAATCAGATACCTATGGTATAGAGAAGGGTATAGGCTACTTTTATCAAGAGAACGCAGGTGAATCCACGGGGTACAACTAGTATCATATAAAAAGGTAAAGTTTGTAAGTTGCATGTACGAGGCTTTGAAATTACTAATCCGATTCTGAACATTCGTTCACTAATAAGATAAGATAAATATGCTTTATTTGTACACCATATAGTAGAAGACGAAACAATACAAAAAAGAAGAAGTGATACAAAATAAGTGGTCTTATCGCTTAAGCGATTTCTTTTAGACAACCTTTGGGTAACAGGATATATGAGAATATGGAAGGTTTAACACATAAGAATACACTTTCATAACGTGAAAATAACAGCTCTAGAAAAATACAAAGAACGGCAGGAAATGAGGAAGTTTATAGCGTGTGATAGCGTGAAATAACAAGAGATTTAAAAGAGTCTAACGTCGGGGCCCATCTTATAGTCTGAGGGAGAGAGTTTCAGAGACGTACAGCTTGGATAGTAAAAGATTGGGAATAAGAGTGAGAAGTGTGACTGGGAGTTTGGAAGTTAAGTTCCATGGGACTATGAAGAAGATGATGTTGAGGTGTAGTACTCGAAGCGTTCCTTGAGATAGCGAGGGGCTTTAGGATTAAATAAAACAATGCATAAGAGTGGCAATTTGTGTGTATTCCGCCGAAGGCGGATAGGAAGCCACTTGAGTTGTAATAGGAAGCTACATTATCCTCAAATGCTATAGGCTAATTTTCAATATATTTGCAATATAAATATCTTGTAGTACAGTGCCTAATTAAGCCAGTGCGAGGCCCTTAGCAAATGTTATCAAGAACCTTCGGCTCAGGTTATCTACTTTAATGGTTTATGTGCGGATCTAGCTTTCAGATTAAAAGAGATGGTTGTACAGAGACGTTTCACGACTTAATTACTCTTTTAAAAGATTTGGAAGCCATTCTATATTATGTTATTTTATTTTATTATTATGTTATTTTTATATTATTATACTATTGGCCATGCAGCGGTTCTATCCCTTACTTTGTATAATTATTAGTATACGCGAACGCAGGCCATTTAACGTGGGCCGTAGCCATTTATCCTGCAATGGCCAATTCAGTACTGGATACTTCATAATTAGCTAACGAACATTTGTTAAATTCGGTATAGCGGCGACTGATAGGGAGTTCTGGGAGTACCCCCGCAACCCGCTACGACTCGTTCGATGATTTTTTAGTATTTCATATGCAATTATTCCGCAGGGTTTCAAAACAGCAGCTTTCCGCAGTGTAAAACAACGTTAAACTGTCGCTTCGGAAATGCCCCGTATGAGGAGAAGAAGCGACGCAACAAACTCCTCAATGTGTTTATTTTCGTAATATTACAATTAAATAATCACTTCATTGCACTTAACACATGTATAGTCTTAAATAATTATAGGCATCAGAACCGGGTCTAACAATTATTGCACTGAGATGTGTACAGCTCGAGCGCTTGTGATAAACTAACTGATAAACAAAGAGGCTCAACACTAATTAAACCAGGACAAAATGCTCATCCATGATCAGATTAAAATCACGGAACATCATACACCCAGCAGGATAGGAAACCAAAAAAAATACTTTCGGGAACACAAAAAGATATGTTATCCTGGATGTTTCTCATCCCATTAACTTAGATACTTAAGTTTACAAACACACATCTGATAGAATACAGTCCCATATATGGCCATGTTACGGCCCTACAGTACACCAAAATCCAAACCCAGAAAACAGATATTTACTTTAAAAATCAATCGGCGCATGATATAGAATATTTTGACTACTATAATAAAAACCTCGCTGATGTTGTGCCTGAGGCAACCAAATTGACTCTAGAATAATAACGAAGAACAAGAAATATGTAAGCACATACCGAAGCTGAAATGGACAAGGAGCCTCTCAACCACAGAAGCTATACCCGTGCATGGAGGAGGTTAATCTAATGAACAACAAAGAAATAACAAAATACAACCCAGGAACAAAAAATCAAAATAAGAAAGAAGACAATAAAACCCCAGCACTCAACATACATCAACGCTCATCCCTCATCTATAGGCTGAACAGTCGGTCGATTGTGGTCAGCTGGTTGCGGTTAGCTGGCCGTCCTCTTCCACCCCAGAGCGTGTCACTCCTATATAACATGCACTCCTTGGTTTCTCCATGGCTATTCCGATACAACTATTCAGGTACCAGTCATTATAAACTAAGTTAGTTACATGATGGTTGATGTTTGAATGGTTGTATAGGACATGGGTCGGTCGTTGTACTGGCTGGGAGTAGTGCTAATCATCATCATCATCATAATAAAATGTATTTCAAATAATAAAAACGTGTTTCTCGTATCGATCGACAAAACTTATTGAACAACATAGTATATTAGCTCTAGAAATAATGTTATATATGATGCACCGGTGGCGAGATATCGAATTTTTATTAAAATGGATAATGCTCACAATGACTTTTAGGCGTAGTAGAGTGTGACGACGAGAATTAAAAATTATAAGAATTTATATTGTAAAGATTTGCAAAGAGGCTTATTAAGTTATGCTTAATAAAATAAAATCTACAAAGAAAATATCTAGTAACAATAATAGCTTTATAGTTAAAGAATATAATATAATAACAGTGAATTATTTACAAATGGCCGTATCCATCGATATAATTGTATTCTACTAGCATTCTACTATATATACACAGCGTTCCCAATATTCACTCGGTTCGAATTAACTGAACTGCGTTCCGTTCACCTTACTTTAGTGTGCCTTCGATATTCATGCAGTGTGGGCGCGTACGGAGCGGCATTAATAATACAAGAAATCAAAGTCAAGTTAACTTATTTGTTTTTCAAGTGAATAAATAGGTAATAATATCGTAATATCACAATAGAAAAAATATTTCTTCATTTAAATGCCACGACTGCGGTGTAAATTCTATATGAACGACACGTTGAACGAAACGCGTAGGCGCTATGAAATTCATTGGCGCTTAAGATGTTTTTAATCCCGCTGTCATCAAGCTCGACGGATTTTTTGTTCGGATCGTGAAATCTAATAAAATACATATATTATATCGATGGCCGTATCCTAACCTTCAGTTCAGCAACGACGATTCATTAAAAAGCCGCACGATTAAAAATATAATCTTATTTATATTGTATTAATAAGACTAGTCTATCTATAAGCAAGTAACAAAATAAGCAATCAATGGCTGAGAGGGAGAACAAGGAAAATATTTTGGCATACGGGACATTTTCAAAAACACTAAGGACGTATCAACCAATCATGAAATTGATACCGATTACCATAAGAACAATAAATTTATCAAAATGTCCATGGTGTACTTCATAACTCTAATAATGTAGAAAATAAAAATGCACTTATTATGTTCTTTTTGACAAGCGCATGTATACAGATATATGGATGACGTAATTTCCGGTGTCAATAAAAAGCGACGTGGTGTCACCTTGGGACACTGGGGGGAACTGAATATTTTCGCGATTGCGTCTTGTATATAAAGCTTCACTTGACATTTCATAGAAAAATGTATGGACAAATGGCGTCGCAAAATTGATGCTTATTAATAAATAAATTACGTTATTCTCGTACAAAAAAATTAAAATGTGGCCCCACGGATCTGTTGTACATATATTTGTGATTCGATTTAATATAAATTTATTACAAAAAGGATTCTTATTTTGATGGTATCACTAAAGAGGAAAACCTCGATTTTATGATTTTTGTAATATTCATAAGGTTTTTGCTATTTATAAAAGTAAAATTAAAAAAAAGGGCCAACACCGATCTGTTAATTGGTGTCTTGGCTTTATGATTATGTTCATATAATACTATTTCTTTCATGTTTTCATTCATAAACCACTAAAATAGCGAACCCTGTTTATGACGTTTAGCTTACATACCGCCCTTAAAGCCATGCGAATATGGTCTAAGTTAGGAGACTATCGCTTAATTTTTGCTATATCGCAAGAAGTCGGGCTTTATGCTTCTTGCAATATCGGCATTTACAGATTTCGAAAAAAGGTACCTACAGTCAGCGAGAAAACGGCGACTTTCGAAAAGAAATAAGTATATTATTAGCTTAATCGATTGTCTCAGAAAAGCATTAAAACTCTATTAAGGCTCCATGGGGCCATGTTAGGTTACGTCACAAATCTAAAACATTTTTTCCTTTCGATTGCGGGATTCCTTCCCGATGTTTTGCAAATTTCTACGAAGGGAGTGCTTATATGCACTTATTATATCGTTTATATTGCTATCGATCTTGTAGAGGTGATGTTTGATCTGCCGCTCCCGACCGCACCCACCCACCTTAAGATAATAAAAATCGACCACCCCTAGCCCTCGTCTCCGCCGGGCGCCGACATACTTACATTACGCTTATTAAACTTTGCTAGGTTACTTACAATATTCTTGGAGCATAATCAAATTTAAATTCAAATTCAATAGATATACTTACCTAATATAACTTTAAAAACTTTTTCTTAACGAAAAGCAAAGCAAGGCATTATATCCCAAGGGATACAAAGTTATATGGAAATCCCAAGGAATATAATGTGAATTAAATTTGGAACATTAAAATTCGTATGAAAAGTCTTAGCATAGAATACTACATTGTACAGAGAGTTTTTTCGCAAATCGAACTGACTACCATAGGCAGACCACAAAAAAAAGATAATTGGTGCGATATTGGTAAGAACTTGAAACAAAAAACGGTGTTTGTTAGATTGAGCATATATCTAATGCTAGGGCTTCACCTGCTGCGTGTAATGCCAATAATAGGGATGTTGCCTAGGTAAAAATATAATAATTCTAATTAGTCCGTCAGTTAGATTATCAAAGCGCGTTATTAGACATAACCTAGTACCTACGCAGATATGTCCGGATGTTAGCGCGCTAATTTAGTAATGGGTGCTAGCTAGGCCATGCCATGAATCTCGGAATATCGGAATCTCGGAACGTTTTTTCCGATATTACAAAATCGGAATTGAGTGATCCAATATCGTAATATCGGAATGAGATATTTTTGTCTATTTGTGTAAATAAATAAAGCTTTTAAGGTGACGCAGCGATAAAGAATAATTCAACAATCGAGCTTTTGCACCACGCAACGTCATGTGACAGAGCCGCGATCGCCGCACGCTAGAACAAAAATTTCTTAGAGTTGCCTTAAATTTAAAGTTTTCTTTTCTTGTTTGTTGTACTAATGTTTTTATACGCTAAGTACCTATTTTTAATCGACTTCAAAAAAGGAGATTATCAATTCGACACGTACATGTATGTAATATTATTGGTACTGTAGATTTTACCAGAACAAACAAACATACTTAACAAGAATAGTTTGTTACGAACGATACGTGTGCCCTAAGTAGTGTATTATTACATTACATGGCGTGAAGTTAACGCCCGAGCGCAGTGAGGCGACTTAGGTCAAGCTTTTTCGTGTAATAATGGATTACTTAGGTTTAGGTCACGAAGATAATAGCGTGTAATAAGTGCAACAATGCTTTGTTCCTTACATTTAACATTTTTATATTTATGCATGTATACAAATTACCATTTTTAGTTTTTACTTATGTACAGTTTATGTATTAGCAGCCTTACTCATAAAACGTTATTAAACTAATGTATTGTTTAAATGGTCACGTATATAACGGCCCTTACTAATTTCCGAAACAGAACCGTTGAAACCAATAACGTGCCGTGCGTACATTTTTACTATTTGCTCCGTATAAACTGCGGGGGGAAAACTAGTAGTTAATAAATAAACCAACAAATACAAGCATGTGCATGTGTACAAGATTTGCGAGTGAGACGGAACTAACAGCTGCAGTGTATTATGAATCTTATAGTAGTGATCTAAGGTTGATTGTAAGTTTTAAGCATTCTTTCGTTAATCTTTGGGGCCATGCTTTCTTTTCTGTGCGAACGAAGATTCACGACGCGCCTTATCTGTTGGGTAATACTGTAAAACGTTATCTAAATTATCAACTACACCAAATCGAAAAACTTTGAAAAAATGCATCTAATTCTCTTGAATTGCTTCTTCGATACCAATTTTAAAGGGCGCTATCGGACATTTAATTTCGACAAGCATTCTATTGGTTCGGTCGGATTATCGTAGTAGACCCATGCTCGTGACGGTGGAAATAACTACCGGCTCGAATTCACATACTTCGAGCTGCCTGCAGCTCTCATCGGAACAAAGACTACAATTTTATAAGTCAAAAGTCTGGCTACATATGTAATAGGTACTGCTGTCATCTGTGGGGGCCGGGCGCGGTTTCAAAGAAGCTTTCTATTGCGGACGCTCTGTGGGTCGATTCTCGTTACAAAACTTCAACCATATATGTCGTAGCGACATCAACTATTTAAATTGTGTTTCTTGAAATATTTTGTATAAAATACATTCAAACATACGCCTCAACAATTTGTCTATGGGATCGTTTTTTAATCGTTCATTTGACATTATAATAATAAAAAACACAGTTTATTTGTTGACGTCGCTACGACATCGTCATAGTTTTATTACGAGAATCGAGCCATTGGTTGTCGAATGCTCTTCCCTTTGTAATTTTTTGCTGTATTGGCATCGAGTGGAGATATGCTTAATGTTGCAAGCTTCCATAGGCTACAGTAACCGATTACCATTAGGATAAAACTAAATAAGCACAAATGTCAAATTAATAAATCAAATACTAATAATTATCAATAACAGAAGTCATTTTATAATTTAAAATATTATATTTTCCATAAAGGAACTGATCATTGAAATTAGTAGACTGAAATAGATATTACAATTATTAAATACGGACTGATATTGTTTTGACTCCATGGTTTTATTTTGCGAACTCTGTTCTCACGATTTTTTCGTGAATATATTCGCGATTCTTCTTATTGAATTTTGTTTCGACTGTCTTAGACCCGACGTTGACAGTGGTCACTTGGGTACTGCGGAATTTGCTGAGGGGAGCAGTTCACATACAAAATCACGCGCGCGCTAGCTTATGTCAAAAAGGTCTTATGCGACAAAACGGTTTTTTTTTTTCGTTTAAAATTAAATACTACAAATAATTTAAAAAAATCCAATTGGTATTTTAAAGCGTGTATTTAGACAAACATACTTTAAAAAAAAAGAAAGCTTAAAACAATCTCTGTTGCCTGTAAAATGTGAATCTATGAATTAAAAGAGGTATCTTTGACATTATTTTCTCTGTTATAAAAGTTAGCCAATCGTGTAACGAGAACTGTACAATTGAAGGTTCTTAAGAATCAGGTCACCAAATATTACTTTCATATATTTAGTACTTGCTGAGAAAAATCGAAATCATTGCCACCAAAATCTTCAATTCGTCGTCTTAAGCGACAAGGTATGGTCGTCTAGAGCTATAAAATTAACGTTAAGATAGAATTTCGCCTACTAGTGTTGAAAGTGAGCGTATTTTTTCAACAAAATACGAAGTTCATTATCCATAAAAAATGCTTGACACTTTGTTTTTAGGAAAATATAAGCAAAAAAAACGTGCTTTTAAAAAAATAAACATACAATGGTGCTTATCCTGTTGTTTACAATTAAACTAATTTAGTCTCACTATATCTCTTTCTAACAAACAACATAAGAAAAGGATGTAAGAAATTTAGTCCTGTCAAATTAATATGATGCTAGTTTTCAACATAAATTTAGTTAGTAGCCATCCATCGCGGTTAATTCAATTGTGTATTTAACACACAAATGAAGACGGCTTTAAATATGTTCTATGGGTAAGATTCCTGCTATCATACTGCAGGTTGTGGGTTTGATTCCCACCCAGGCATAGAACAAATAATAGTACTGACCCAGGACACACATGAACACATCTGCATGAGTCTGAGATTAATTATGTAGGGTAAACTCACCAGTAACTGGCCACTTAAGCACATTTCCCAATTTATATCATTGTTATGACAAAATGTGTCAAGAAATTTATATTCTTATATTTTCTTTGGTTAAAGCGTGTATCCATTTATCGATATTGATATGTAAAACGTCAAATAAAACAGAATTATGTAGAGATATTTAAATCGAACGAAAATGTAGTTGTTTTGGCAATAACTGGCCATAAAAATTTAGAAATTAGCCACCATAACACTAATTATTGGCCATGTGAAAATAATCATGAAAACAATTAAAATAGAGAATAAAGTAACTAAGATTAGAAATACAAAACACTTCAAAAAGTTAATAAGCCAAATTCTAGAAATAATGTACATAATTCATTAAAGAAAATCAAGATCTTAGCTCGCTAGAGATCAGTATACCGCAGTTTGTTTGTAAACTCTAAAGGAACGAGGAACTTAGAACCGATTTTATTTATACTGGTTGAAAACAAGTTTAAATAAATTATCTACATCATCATCAGATGTAGAGTCTCTAACAAGTATGGCACAAACATGAATTTCATCATGAAAAACATTCATCCTCAGGAATATGAATTCTGTGGGGTGATGGAATACAACTCTCATGAAATTATTTTTTACAGAGAGTGCACAAAATAACCCTGGAGTGCCCTGGACCAAATATTGGATTGGATTTAGGCAATAGTCGCAACAAGCTACACATTGTTTTTGTCATTTCTCTGCAGATTTGTAGACTAATCTTGACTATTCATCGTTTTGCTTCTATAACTAACTCTAGCTAACTCCCTCTGATGAGCGAGTCGGGATAGTGGGATGACGTTTCAAGAATACCATGAACCATACTTCTTCATACAATCCTGGGGTTGTCATTCCGGAATGGATGAGGTTTTAGACTTTTATTCAAAAATGTTTGGACACAAGCCTGTATATCCTGAAGACTGACCTAGGTATCTAGGAAATTCTCGTTTAGCTTGTGGTATAATGAAGTTACACAACTAATTTTCTTCAGTTACGGTAAGCACTGGATCAGTTCTAGACTTAAACTTTGTGCTAGAATCATATTTTTAATGGGTGGCTAATGATTGAAAATATGCAAAAATGACAATTAATTACAAGCCACCTGCCTAATCTAAGTTTACAATAGATGCTGAAAGAATAGAACTTTTAAAAAGGATCACTTACCATCTGTACAATATATCAAACACAGTAGATTTATGACAAACACGCTACCTACCACACAATTAATTTTTTACATCAAGCGTTACCTTAAGATTTTTGTAAAGATTTCCCGTTCATGTCAGAACATGCACGCCAATTGTCACAAATTGGTCGATATCCTTGGCGTTAGTGTTCATAATGGAGAAAAAAATTATTTCAATGAAAGCTACTTGAGTAGTTGATACCGAAAAAAAATAATGGATGGCGTACTGTTAGGATAACTCTTAATTTATACAGTTAAAGTAGATAGTGGCCAATTATTGAAAGTGGCCAGTTACACCTTGGTTTACCCTACCTATATTAAGTATTTATTTACAAACCAAAAGTAGTATACACTTACGTCATAAGGTGTATAAGAAAAAAAATAGGGGTAAAATTTTCCGAGTCGTGACGCGAGGAAGGGGGGTTGCGGGGGATGATGCCCTTCCCCCCGGTACCCCCCAAACTTGAGGCAAGCTCCTGGTCTCTCCATATATTCATGGTTGAAGTTTCAGCTTATGTATGAGGGTTTTGACATAAAAGTCACTTCTACATCGGCTTAGGCGGGACACGGGGTAGGAGGGGTGCCATTCCCCCGGTACCCCCCAAACTTGAAGCAAACTCATGGTTACCGAGATATTCATAGTTGAAGTTTGAGATTATGTAAGAGATTTTTTGGCATAAATTCACTAGGGGTAGGGCTAGGGGTAGGGGTACTTTTCTTTTTTTGTAGCCACAATACTACAAAGATTCAGGGTGCGCTGAGTCGGTTTTTGAACCGTTTGAACCTACCAGTACTGAAATCGGTTTTGACAGATGAGAATCCTTATCTAACCATAGATGCATTTCGTGCTTGCACAATATTTCTTGTAAAATTGCAAGTTTTTATTTTTACTCAAAAAAGTTGTTTGTATAAAAAAATCCTATCAAATTGAATTTCAACATAAATAAATTCAAAACTTATCTCATTTGGCTGTATGGACTAAACTTTTGCCTAACGAAATGCAACTGTCATGTCAAAAGATGCAAAATTGTGATTTTATTAACAAACTTCAATAATTTATTTCTCAATTAAAAGAAACAAAAAACCCGACTGTGTAAAACATAAATTAACTGAAAAGACTGCAATCGGGGATCCCCGACTGCAATACCTTATAAAATTCAAGTTATATTCAAAATTCTATAGATTAAGAGCTTGTTTTTCTCTTTTCAGTTAATTTATGTTTTATGCAGTCGGGTTTTTTGTTTCTTTTAATAATTTAATTTATTTCAGACTTTTCAGTTTTATACAGAAAGAGTTATATGTATTAGTAAGTAAATGAGCGGTACGGTAAAGGAACGCTAACAACCATCGCAACTGTGTGATTTACGTATGGTAACGGCTCAGTACCTTCTGTCCTTGCATTAAACGTGGTTTTTTGCAATTTACGTCAAAATGGTAGCATAAAAGTATTACAATATATACATGTATGGAATGGTCTATTTACAAGCTTTCATTTGATACCCATATTGTTATAATAACAAAACTTTTATTTTTAATACCCCCCCTATTTTTTTATTCTTAGGCGCCATATAAAAATAATATACCCTATGACACCCCCAGTCAAGACGAATCTAACGACACCTCATATGCTTAAATCCATCAAGCCGTTAAGGCTGCAGAGCGGCACAAAGAAATAGACATACATACATACATACATACACTCGAAAAACATAACCCTCCTTCCGGGTCATTTGGGTAAAAACTGGTTGCTTCAAGAAATGGATTCCCTGTAAGACTCCTAAGATCATATACTATCTGTAAAAAAAAATAGAATGCCCAGACCAGCATCCCGTCTCAGAAAGTTTATCCAAAATACATGAATTTTTTTTTGAAGTTTTAAAAATAAAAATGTTGAGGGTGGTCTGGCAGAGTTTTGTCAATAGAGCAAGCCCTGTTGATTCAAAAATATTCTTGCTTATTAGGGGTCTGCAATAATCATGTGATGTTTTTTTTTGAGCAATTTCCTCCCCAAGTATTCAGTACACATTTCACCATCTCAGGCACTATTAATATTTACACAACACTTTATTTTATTCTTATAGGTAGGTAATCTAATTGACCAATATCAAAATAACATAAGAAGATACCCAATACTCAATTTGTCTATTTAAGCCCCTGGTTTGAGAATGGGATGTGAATCCTATAACCCTTTCGCACCTGAGATTTTTTCCATCCAAATCTTTTTCTTTTCTATAAAATATTATTATGTACGGTAAGTATTATGGGAAAACATATTTAGAAAATATACCATTTACACAACTTCTGGAAAGTGCATAGCACATTCTTGTCATCCAGGTGTGTAAACTACGTTGTAGAATTTTAGAAAAAATGAACTCACTATCATATTATTCAGGTGCGAAAGGGATAAATACATGTATGAAAATAAATAGCTTCAAGCAACTACTATTCAAATTATTAAACATGTAGGAATACCTATATATTTCTAGGATATTTGGGCATAACTGGCCAAAATATGAAGCAATTATTATGATTACTTTACTTGACTTTGAGGAATTCCTCAATGGTAAAGTGCATGAATAACAAAATATTAATATTTTTCACTATCAACTAGTATCAACAATTGTCATTTAAATATCCATAGTCCTCAAAATTATAAAATAATATAGCTCCATTACTTTTACCAAAAAATAAGCCAACTTCAAAAGCTAGTTTACTTTACACTAATAGTGTGTTCGAATTGGGGTATGGAAGCAAAAATAACAGTTAAAAATGATCACATCTGTCGTACAATTTGGAAAGTTGTATCAAAATTGTCATTTTCCATTCACAATTCAATTTAGATGGAAACAGTTAAAAACAACATTGTGAACAGCAAATTTTGACCCACCTCCGAGGCAGATTGTGATCATTTTATATCATCTTTGAATCTGATAGATAAGTTTTGGCTGAAAATTCAAATGGAAAGCAATAATTATAACTTTTATTCTAAAATTTGATAAAAATACTAACAGGCAAGAGAAGAATTTGTCAGATTAACTTTGTTTATATTCTGAAGGAAAAAGGTAGGTTGGGACATAATGACAAGCTACAATATGTTTGTAGACTGGAATATTATAAGGCTTACTTGCTTCTTTTAGGTCCAATTTGTATACCTAGTAAATTTTTGGTTAATACATTGAATTATTACGCTTAGAAGCGAAGTATCGAACAAAAATCCTCGCGACTCGTAGGCCACTTGTCAACCAATGTGTGCGTGAGTACCATATAATTACACTCGCTGACACGCACACAAGCGCACGAGTAATGTTGCAAGCTAAACGAAATTTTTCGGTAAAATTAACCTTCCGATACTAGTGAATGAAATTGGAAGTAAGTATTCATAAAATTAATTTAATAGTTTAAAATGTTCTGCGTCTTAGATAATTTATTATAGATACAGGCCTGTTATTTATTTATTACTAGTTTAATGGTAATTTCATAGTAGGTACTTATGTTGGGTATTTTAACATAGTAAATCAAGACAATGTGCAAAGCTATGAACGATCGTACAATTTGTAGTAGGTATTGTTGGTAATGATAGGTTTCATATATGATAGGTTGTATAGAAAAAGAAGATTAAGAAGTATGTAGGTATTTAATTATAATTATCGTATAAAAGACATAAGCTATACATTCTTATAATATCTAACTGACTCTATACTAATATAATATTAATATTTATAATACAACAAACCGGAAGAGTTTTTTGTTTGTTTGTTCAAACGGGTCAATCTCTGTAAAAAAACTACTACAGTGTAAAACTACCAGTCTGATTCGAAATTATTTCACTAATATGAAGCTTCATTATCCCGAGTATTATAGGCTACTTATCCCAAGAACGCGGGTGAAACCGCGGGGGACAGCTAGACAGTTATAATAGCTATAAGTAAAAGAAACAACTTATCGGACTCAATTACTTACTCTACTTCTTACTCTAACAAAATCAGTATCAATTACGTAAAACCACACAAATTCGCACACAAACAGCTGGCAACACTTTGCTCGAAATCTGACTGAAGTATTTTTATTTTTGAATTTTGTTATTTTACATGAATTACGCAATAAAATTAGTGGCTTATCTGTGGAATATTACAACAGAATTCTAATATTTCTTCCCTGATGAATTATGACACAATTTTACTGCACAAACCGTCATATTTATTATTTTTCTGAGAGCTCCAGTCACTAAAACGCCAGTCAGTACACTGACAGCGCGGCGGTCATTTGGAGCCATTATGGCTCCAATTGAATGGATTATGTTTCGCGCGTGTACTTTGTTTCTATGTGTAATAATTCAATGGGTTAATAAGAATTCATAAACATGATAAAAACAGAATCATACTCACCATAAATGCCAAATGATCCTTATGAACTGTCTTGCTTATACTTCACAGAAACATGTTTCATCACTGTTAGATACAGTTTTGTAGTAATTGCTTCAATCACTGTTTATTCACTTCACTTCTATAAAAACGTCACATAACTTCAAAAATGTTTACAAAGGAATCAAGCTTGTATAGCATAGTAGGTTGAGTTCTAAAAATACTTCAACATGATAAAACGGCATGAATGTGATAAACATAAAGCAACACAATGATGACAATAACTAAGGCTTAATAGTAAGGTGGATTGTAATACGGATTAACCACTTGTGCGATAGGGTGTCCGTATTCAAGCGATATTACAAGAAATTTAATGCACTAACGGACCATGCTATTACAAAATTATAATACTTGATGGAGTGAAAATAGATAAGTACAGAATGCTAACAACCTGCTAATAATGATTTATATGAGATATTAGAAAGTCGTAGATAGTAATGATTTGAACTACAGATGTTTTTTACAACATTATATCACTGTTAGAACTCACTGTAACGACACACCGATTAAAATTGTTGCAAAGAATCGAATAACTTGGTACCGACTTCGGATAGACGTATACAAATAATATATCTCACTTCACTTGTCCACCATCACCATATCCCGTTTCTATTTTCTTTGAATTTTTTTTTTCTTTTTGTAAAATTGTTCTTGACCATGGATACTAAGTCCTTCAGTCGCATACATTTTATTTATAATATCACTTTAATATAGTCCGCACATTCACTTTCACATAGTCTGCATGTTCAGTCACCGTCTAGTCATGTTTTAGTAAAATGGTGGTCATTGTACTAAAACTTATCACGGACTTTTTGAGACAACTTGTAAAGTCACGATACACATATTCATTTCATTTCACTTCACTGGTGCACATATATTGATCTTTATTGAATAAAATACCACCGATAATATGCAATATAACTCAAAATACACGAATTTATGAAAATAAAAATGAAAATGCTACGTCACTCTGCAAGTTCCCGCCAAAAAGTCTTTTCTTTGAAAATTGGAATTGGTATGACCATCCCAAGAAAATAAATCCAAAACAAATAAATAAAGTACTCTGTGATCCAAAATCAAACAACCATGGTTTGGTTGGCCAGTGTTGTAAGCATTCATTCGCATCGCAAAATATCATTGATCCCAATTGATCCTGAAAATATATTTTTTTGTAGGTACCTGTTGTTCGTGAAAAAAAAATGTGTTACCCGAAATCATATACTTCTATATAGTAAGCAAAAATATACTCTACAGACGACCGTCAAACCGTCCAATGACTCCCTGATGCGGTCAGTTCTAGTGTATTATCTATGGTCCGCAGGCTGATTACCTTAAAATTTGCGATAAGCAAGCGATAAGCAATATGGCGCAGCTATCGCGCGATCGATCGCTATATGTCAAAAAAAATCGAATTACGTTCGTGATCGTTTGCTTATCGATCGTTGATCGTTAGGATGCACTTATCGCGACGATGCTAGCGCCAATAGCGATATAGTAGCAATAAGTAGAAATAGCTTTATGTCAAACAGATGTGTGCAATGTATTTTTTTGGTTTGTTTACAAGTCGAAACCTATTCAAAATAATTCAAATGTAATTCAAAATTCACAAAAAATGCTTGGCGTCCCTTCCAATATTTTCAAGTGGTCAAAGTCGAAGTTAATTTAAGTGTTTGTTTCATATGGATTTTGGATATCACTGCAAACGTAAGTAAGAGGTTAACTTTAAAGTAAAAGTAAACCGTTAAAGAAATGGCAAACAGAGTATCTAACGAGCAATTAAAAGAGTTGTTAGCCCTTGCTGAGCATCTCGCGTTAGCCAAAGGTGTTAGGCTTGGCGCAAGATGAAAAGAAACTGTTGACAGACAGTAGCATGATCTTGCCACTAACTTAAACTCTTATGGGTCAGGTTCATCAAAATCTGGTGATAGATGGAAAAGGGTGAACTTTCTTTATGCATGCATACCATCAGTTTTCTTGTAAAGATGAACCATTAAATGTTTGTTTAATTCAATTAAATATATAGGTGTATTATTATTTTTACAGGATTGTGCTGACCTGAAACATATATTGAAGTCAAGGCTAGCTAAGCGGAGGCGGGATGCTTTGGGTACTGGTGGTGGACCGAGTAGTCAAGATGATTGGTCAGAAGTCTTAGCCATCATCGGCGAACAAGCTGTTGTTTTGAGATATCCAGCACAGAGTTCCTATATTTGTAAGTTATTTATTAATCTCCATGTATATGCAAGCATACTAGAATAATATTTCACATCATGGATATTCAGGACATTCACCGACCCAGTCCGGTGCAAGTTGTATCTAACGAAATAATTGTAATAGGTATGATATTAACAGGCCCAATGTATTCATACGAACTATTGACTAATTAATGTATAATGGTAAGTTGAATAGCTATAGAAACTGAACATGAATCATTGTATAAAAAATGCCTGTTATAGTATTTTGTTAAAATATTCTCCATTAATGTTGGTATACTAAATAATAAGGACTTGTTATTAATATTGTATCTTCATAGGTGTTGATGTGGCTGAGCATGTCTTCATCCCAACACCATTATTTTTATGATTTATATATTAATAAAAACCTGCCAAACACTTACAACTATACTTTTACTTATTTACAGATACTTCAGAGTCAGCAGTACCTGTTGCCAGAAAAGTACAGCAAGAGCATGAGCTACATATGGACCATAAATCAATCATCATAATTGTTCAGGATAAATAAATAACAATGTTGCAATTATTTTGTGTTTATTTTTAACCCTTACTAGATCACTTAATTCTTGAATAAACTACAACAAACAACATAAGTTACAGTAGTTACTAAAACAAGTAAATTTCACCGCTAGTTCATTTTATAAACTAACTACCACTCTTTATTTACACTTCATTTACTTCTTATGATCTTGCTTAAATGTTCAGCACGTAAATATGAATTAAAATCGAGATAATTTTAATAATATATTGGTAGCAATCGATCAGCAACGATTTACAATCATAGAAAAGGTTGTCGCAATTTGACAGATAAAATTGCTTGCTTTCTGCTAGTCCGCTGCTGTCAAAAACGATTCGTAATACCAAAATAATGTAAGTCTATACAGATGAATGCACTTTTTAGTTTACTGATTGTCCCATAGAGGCAGCACTGATGCGTGTTGGCTATGGCTTATTTATCGCTGATTCATAATACGAATTTGCAATAAAACAGCAGATATTTAGCAATTTCTGCTATCGCGTGGCTCTTGCAATATTGGTAATCAGCCTGCCGGTCAGAGAGCATTAGTCACGGTCAAGAATCTTATAATATATAAGATTCTTGGTCACGGTTAATCACGTATCGTGACTTTTCAAGTTGTCTCAAAAAGTCCGTGAAGAGTTTTAGTACATACGGTCATTGTATGTACTAAAACTCTTCACGGAAATCATCATCACTCAAAGTCATGTTTTACTTCACCATTATTGTAGGAAAACATGACTTTTAGGTCGGCCGCATACTATAAGAAATTTTCTGTCAGAAAATTTCGGACGCCCGCCGGAAGGCACTTTCCTCATACATTTTGTTCTAGACCCCGCATACTATCCGAAAATTCTGACGTCCAAAAATGTATGAGCAAGCGAGCGTCCGAAATTTTCTGACAGAAAATTTCTTATAGTATGCGGCTGGTCTTATAGACGGTGACTGTGTGAGAACTATTTATGTGTGTGGACTACTATACTATGTGAAAGTGATACAAGAATCTTATAAATATATATACATATAAGATTCTTGAAGTGATATAATCACGGAACAAAAAGATATAAACACTGAGATTATGTTTTTAAATATATGCCTGTGGATATAAATGATTCTCATTAGTCATAACATTATGTATACGACCAGAAATCTTATATATTATATTATTAAATAAGATTCTTGTATACGACTGAAGGGCTTTGTTTGTGTCCATGTTCATGAATAAATATTAAAAATAAAAAACATTAATTAGAAACTTAGAAACGTTAGGATCTTAGATGAAGTAGTAGAAAATTCTAAATCTATGGTTAGGATTTAGAAACGATTTAGAATGAGAATGACCACGATTGAGTGAGTGATGAGTCGGGGACAAACCAATAACCTAAGTAGGTACCTATGTATTTTTTTTTGGAATAGGTATTTGTTTGTCCCCGACTGCAATACCTTATAAAATTCAAGTTATATTCAAAATTCTATAGATTAAAGCTTATTTTTATCTTTTCAGTTATTTGTTGTTTTATGCAGTCGGGTTTTTTGTTTCTTTTAATTTAATTTATTTCAGACTTTTTAGTTTTATACAGAATGATTTGTATGTAAGTAAATGAGCGGTAATGCTAACAACCATCGGAACTCTGTGAGTTACGTACGGTGAGTGACCGCTGGGTACCTACTGTCCCGGCATTAAACGTGGTTTTTTGCAGTTTACGTCAAAATGGTAGCATAAAAGTATTACAATATATACGTATATGGAATGGTCTGTTTACAAGCTTTCATTTGATATCCATATTGTTATAATAACGAAACTTTGTTTTTAATACCCCCCCCCCCCCTATTTTTTTATTCGTAGGCGCGCTATATAAAAATAATACCCAATGAAAATAATATCGAACTTATTATTACCGAACGAAGGAACTAAGGAGCGAGGCAGAGCGAGGTATCTGGGATCTAGTTCGCGTAGTTCGTCTTTGGGAGCGCTCTTTCGAACTTAATAGTTCGTTCGCGAACTACACAACACTAGGAGTAGTAGTGTTCTGTGGTCGTGAATGCATCGCTTTGAGTATAAAGTAACATGCAGCGTTGCCAGAATATTACTTTTCTAACATTTTACGTTACTTTTCACCCTCTCATGTTACCTCCACGACTCAAAATGTTACTTTTAGCACTTAGGATTTGTGTCGTTTTCTACATAAATTATGAAAATGTTGCTTCTCTCGTGAAAATATTACTTTTTGAGCTGCCTCATGTTACTTTTGACTATCGGATCGGCCGCTGGCAACACTGCGTGAATGTGACATCCAGCGTTGCCATTAGGATACGCACTAGTACGCATTGCGTACTATTTCAATAGGTAGCGTTCTCGGGTACTCTCCTGGCAATTTGCGTACTATTTTATTGTAAAGCCTAAAAAAAACAAATTTTCAAAATCAGAATAAAAAAGTTAAATAATTTTGAATTCTGTCAAGCAAGATTCAGCATAAAATGGGTACTAGCGACACCGGTGCCAAAAACCTATTTTATTCCCAAGTTTTAATCTATCATTTATCATTCTGTGTTCTTCTTCTCATTTTTAAGTTTGGCAACCAAATCCAAATTGGAATTTATATTTATATCAAATTTCCAGTCACAATAAATCACTTTCACATATATTCCTCAGTCAGTCACCGTTCATAAAAGTCATATTTTACTATAATGGTGGTAATGAGGAATGTTAATAGGTATGCAAAATGGCTTGAAAGTTTGTAACAGTAGAGCAATTATGTATACAAATAGATTAGTTTTTGTTTCGTTCAAAAAAACCAAGTAGTTATGATTTTACAGACATTTAAAATTCCCCTAAATATCGAGGCCCGCTAACGGTCACGTGACCGCGGGTGACGTCATGTCACAACGCTCCGTTCACTCATATTAGTCGCTAGCGGTGGTACGTAGGTATCTTACGCTATTAGTGGAAAGTATTTTGGATTCGATTTATGGATTTGAAAAAGGGCAACCGTAAAATTTACATACAATAGGTTGAAATGAAATGAAATTGTTTATTTCGCCAGAAATGTCGTACAATTTAGGTGGAATCTTAAAATAAGGTCTACATATTTCGCTACAGAATAGCATGCAAAATTATAAATTTAAATTGAATCTAATAATTAATGTAATATAATAAAGCAATATAATTAAATAAGATGACAAAATCATATAATTATTTTACAAGTTTTATTATTTATCGACGAATAGTTACTATTCTGTTGCCGCCGAAAAGCGAGAAGAATGAATGCAAATGCTTACTCTCCTGCCTGTCTAATATACCTAAAATAATGATTTTATAGCTGCAACGCAAGTAGGTACTTATTGAACCTTTTAAGTTTCATGTTATAGACAATAAATTAGTAATGTTTGTCTATACCTATTTATATTTTTCTTAGTAAATTTAAAAAAATACATTGATTATATTGCAAATGCAGTGAGTTGAATAGATGTATTTAACCTTTTTTATGTCTTATCTTTTTTTTATACAACTAAGTCGGTAAACAAGCATACGGCCCACCTGATGGTAAGCGGTTACCGTAGCCATATAGACGCTTGCAACACACGAAGCGTCGCTCACGCGTTACCGACCTTTCCCCCCTCCTCAATGAGCTCTGTCTACCTTACTAACACGCGCAGGAACACAATCTACTTTATTTATCCAAATAAATAAAATTGAAGTGTCTGTTATGTAATATCAAAATAACAGCTTTTTATTAAACGCACATGAAAGTACCTATATACGGTTGGCGACACTCGATAGTGTTTTAGCCGCTAAAAGTTCGGCATAATCTGGTCGCTCCCCCCAAGATGGTAGCCTACGAGGATTTTCCCACACTAATAAAAAATTGTTTTTATTAATTTTCCGGGTAATCTCCGAAAGGCTGGAACGATTTTGACTGGATTTTTACTCTCAGTTAGCTTATGGTACCTATAAGAAGTAAAATACGTTACATTTATTTTAGAATAAATATTTTTCCCCGCAAAAAAACGGCTGGACCGATGTAGACGAGACTTTCACTGGTATATAGCGGATGTTATAAGGAATAACTTAAGCTACTTTTATTTCAGATAATTTATAAGGAGTTCCTTGCAAAATAATTAAAACGCTACGCGCGGGTAAAACCGCGGCTGCGCTGGGGTATCAAATAACTGCACACTACAAAAATGTATAATATTTAGGTTACTATGAACCTATATAACTATATAACTGTCACTATTCTTACGTCAAAACGATCTTCACAGCATTAAACTTTGCTTTTATTTCTAAATAGATCCAACCCCTTCACAGTTTTTATCCATTTCTCTCACATTTGGACATCCATTGGACATCAACGAGTAAAATCAACTTTTCCGGTGGACTAGTGGTTGTATTTTTACATTTTGGCACAACACATGATTTTCTAGTATTTGTATTGGATATTTAAAAACCAAAAAGTCATAATCTTCTAGGGAAACGTACGGAAGAGCGTGACCCGTCAGGGTATTTGTTCTGTGAGCGCGATTGACTGAGCGAGCAGTGTAACATGACGTCATCGCATCGAGTACCGGGCCGGTGGAATCCCGAGTCGCGCGCTCATTTTAAAATTCCATATCTCAGAAACTAATTGACTTATCAAAATAATTCTTTCACACGTATTTTTTATTTTCTACAGTTAATGCGGAGAGCTAAAATTCTAAATTAGTGAACATTCTTCATTGTACTAAAACTTTTCGAGGACTTTTAGAGACAACATGAAAAGTCAGGATACACATATTAATTTTATGTCACTTCACTGTTGCACATGGATTGATCTTTATTGGATAAAATACCACCGATAATATGCAATAAAACTCAAAGACATGAATTTATAAAAATAAAAACGAAAACGCAACGTAACTCTGCAAGTTCCCGCCAAAAAGTCCATCATTCTGTGTTACTCTGCTTATGGTTTCGCTGGTTTGGTTTTGTTCTTTCGTGGTACCTTCGGTTTCGGTGCGCAAATGGCACTTACAAAATGCAATGAATAAACTTACTTTATCTGAGAAATTACTTGAATATTATTTTAATCACTGCGTACTCAAAAATTAAGATTCATACTATTTTTAGATGCTGTGTGTATCCTACCGTGTAGTCTCTCTGGCAACGCTGGTGTGGTGACTAGGCATGAAAATGATTGCTACTTATTTGATGATATTATTATTTTTTATCACAGTGATTTCACTAGTGATATATCATTTGCAATGTTTTTTCAATATGCACCGCTTGCTATCATTTCCCGGGATAACAACCAATTCAACCAACAAACCAACCTTTTAGAGGAATTACGAAACACTATTTAACACATACCTACGAACACTTTAAAAACGAATCTATTTTTATTCACATAAAATTACAAAAACTAATGTAACGATTGTACCAAGCATTGTCATTTTTCATTGGAAAACAAAATCATGTCACAATTAAATAATTAAAGGTATCACACTTCGAGAATGATGAATGATGAGAAGTGAAGAAATGTCAAATTATTTATAATTTCGTGATCACAAACAATGATTTTTCGATCCTGCTACATATCATCCCATAGAGGTTAGCACTTTATGCCTCTTGATTTAAGATTTATTTTAGGCTAATCAAGCTCAAAGATTTCTTCATTATTATTATTTTTTTTAGTTATTTTGTTCATGACCATGGATACAAAGTCCTTCAGTCGCATACATTTTATTTATAATATCACTTTAATATAGTCCGCACATTAACTTTCACATAGTCTGTATGATCAGTCAGCGTTTGGTCAGCGTCCAGACGGCGTCTAGTTATGTTTTAGTAAAATGGTGGTCATTGTACTAACACTTTTCACGGACTGTTTGAGACAACTTGTAAAGTCACGATACATATAATTCATTTCATTTCACTTCACTGGTGCACATGGATTGATCTTTATTGGATAAAATACCAACGATAATATGCAATAAAACTCTCAAACTATTTTTATTAGGACCTATTTTTGCCAGTGTCGAGTTAAATTATACGTTCTTCTTCTTAGTTTTCTTTATTTCTTTTAAAACTAATATGTTTAAAATTGTACCAAAAAAATACCAATATTAGGATTTATTTATATAGTAGATCAGTCAATGAAATATTTATACTACGATAATTATGAATGTGTGATAAGTACCTATCATTTGTAACAGGCTATGTCATGGACGGTAGCAGGTGTGACGTATGACAAACAAAATCATATGATTTGTCACCTGTTACTTGTGATTTATGAATCCCTACTGGTGACATCTTCTGTCTGGCTGGCTGGTGCTGTTGTGTTTGTGTTGTTTTTCATTTGATAAATTGATTGTTTTTCACAGAATCGAAATAATAAATGTCGTAGTATCCAAATAGTATCAATCACGTAATAGTAATATTATGTATGTGTATAGTAATGAGTAGTAATTTAATCCTCTTTCTTTACAAACTAAACAAAATTATCTTGCATTTTAGCTGGACTTCAAACAAACCAACACCGAGAGACTACTTATTTATTATACCAAAACCCTACACAACTTTTCGATAAAATGGGGAAAGGTTTCAACAATTACATGTGCAAGAAGTTCTTCCATCCAGCTTCGAGAGATAATCTGAAAAGGGTAAGACATCGGCTATGTTTGGTTCTAATGTACTCAATTGTGACACACAGGGTACCTGTTTAGCCCATGGTACCTTTATAGGGTCATTAGGCCAGTTCACAACCACTTAGTGGACTAATAATGTTTATGGTAACATTATACTTACTTAGAATTTTAGTTCAAATAAAACTTAATTTTATGAATGTGAGTTTCTTTGTTACCCTTTTACGCCTTAACTACTCAACTGATCATCATGGCATTACATTCTTATTTCATAAAAAAAAATAGTATAGTCATTCAGTTCAAACTGTTCAAAGATAGAAATATGCTGTTGTTATTTGTAAATTGAGTTCTAACTAAATTTAATTGGGAATATTGTAGGTATGGATGGCAGAACAAAAAACTGATGCATACAAGAAAAAACAAGAAGAGTTACGAGTTCAATATGAGAAAGAACAAGAATTACATGAAAACAAGTAACTATTTTATCCCTAGATGCATATTTTATATATTATTAACATCTTATGGGCCATGTTATAATAATAATTATTTTTTCAGAGCTATGCTGAGTAAAGAAAGTAAAGATAAATTGAGCCTGAACTTTATGTATGAGCCACCACCTGGTGTAAAAAAAGAGAGGGAGCGTGAAGATAATGAGCCGGAGTACAAGTTTGAATGGCAACGCAAATATAATGCACCCAGAGAGAGCTATTGCAAGGGGGATAATGAAATCAGAGATCAACCATTTGGAATATTGGTCCGAAATGTGAGATGTATAAAATGTCATAAATGGGGTCACATAAACACAGGTAATTTGAGTTGAAATATTATGGTCCCATATAAAGTGGTTTAAGACAAAAAATTCTATCTGGGAAGAGGCGTTGAGGGCAGTTCCAATAATTTAACGATCATTAGTGCCTTACTCATAGGGCCTGAACTGAATAAATGACTTTTTGATTCAAAACTTTGGAAATAACATAAATAGCATATTTCAAAGTCCATGAAATCAAATATTGGGGTATATGTGATAAAAATGTTTATCTTGCTCTCCCCACTTTCTCCTCTGTGCAGATAAAAGAAACATATATTATTGTTTATATGAATAATAGTTTGTTTCTTTTAAATATGAATCATAATAAATATACTAGTCTAATAATGGCAGATTTGAGTTTGTAATATTTACAATACTTATTTTTGAGAGGTTTAGAGCATAGTGTTTATTCGCTCAAAGACCAGCTCAACTGGGGAAGTACAGTCGCCATCAGATATATCGCAACACAAGCTGTTCAAATATATCTGTGCATACTATTTTTCAAAAAAATCTATACAGTACAAGTTACCATTAATATCTGAACATCTGGCTGGGGCTGGTCTGCTTAAGTTTGCCATTTATTTATTTACTTATTAAATATAGATTCAGACTACTTTGTAGTTTTGCCGCCTCGCCGGGGCACGCAATTGTTGTCAGTGCGATTAGAATGTAAATATTATGTAATGAATCTAAGCTTGTTTTGAAAAGAGTAATTGCTGAGTTTATTGCCGGCTCTTCTCAGCAAATGCAACCTTCCGAACCGCTATTAGAGTATTAGAGTCAGACTTTTCATAAGTGCCTGCGAAGGTCTATTTGAATAAATGATTTTGAATTTGAATCTATTTTGTCATAAATATGTGAGCAGCTGATTTTCAATCATTTCTTTACACACAACCAAACAAAAATATCTCAACTCTATAAAGTCAAATGTATCTAAGCAGTCAGGGTGATCAAAAATATCTGAACATTTGATGAAAATAGACCTTATTCCTTTGACATACATTTTAAACTCATTTATGAAGGAACTATTCTTTATTTTTCTTCACTAAGTTCAATTCAAATAACACGATGATAGCTCAGTGACGTTGGATGCTGAGACGAAGGTCCCGGGTTTGAATCCTAAATGAGCTTGAGTTTACGGTGAAGGAAAACATCGTGAGGAAACCAAAGCACGGTGGTGGTAGAGTACCTTCTTTGTACATACCTGGCTGGCTATTCTACCTTATAGAATACCGCAGCCAAATAAATTTGTTGTATAAAGTTGTGTTCCTGCATATGAGTAAGGTCGCCAGAGCTCATACGGGAGGGGGGAAGGGTCGGTAACATGTGATTGATGCTTCGTGTGTTGAAAGAGTCTATCGCTACGGTAACCGCTTACCATCAGGTGGACCGTATGCTAGCTTGCCGACTTAGTTGTGTAAAAAAAACTAATGAAATTTTCTTTAAAAAACTTTCAGATAAAGAATGCTCGATGTATTCACTATCTATGAGTGAAGCTCGTGCACTACAAGCCTCATCATCAGCCCCAGAAGAGGAAGAGGAGAAACCTGATGTACCAACACTGATGCAGCAGATGCGTGACACTGGGCTTGTTATGAAACCAGGAGCATTACCACTCTCTGCTACTAAAATTGAAGAGAGTGACACATCTACTCTGACTGAAGTTGACCTAATCAGTCAACTTACCAAAAAGCAGAAGAAAAAACTGCTGAAGTAGGTTCATTTGAAAAGTATAAATCTATACAATGTGTAACAGATTTACATGCTAATCGTTAAACGGTTTTTTCAGAATAATTTTCTGAAACGATTTATGTAACTTAATATAGATATTTAAAGTTACATAAATCAATTCAGTAGGTGATTCTAAACAAACCGTTCCAACGATTTAGCATCCAATTCTGTTACACAGTGTATCCCAATTCCAATTTGTTGTTCATGGCTCCATCATGTGAACGATGATTCTGCCATTCTCATGGTTAAAAAAAAACAAGGACTCTATTACAGTTTATAAACGAATATTATTAGTACCATTGAAATATAAAACTAAGGAAGCATAATTGTGAACAAAATCAACGCGAAATTCGGCTCCACACTTTACTACATTGACAAAATATCTCTAGTATTCGAACGAAAGAACACACATGCAAATAAGCCAATTACCTGCGCTTACCGCGTTTGCCTAACGCGTTGTATTCCGGCAAGCGCGATGATTGGTTCTCGGCGGGACAGCCTAATGCTAATTGGTCCGCACGCCTGCTGCAGTGCGAGATGCGTGGACGATGTTATGCATTGATTGTAAGAGGATAAGTTATAAAGTATCGTAATGCATATGCATATATAAGTCGGATTAATTAGTTGTAATTTAACTATACCACTCTATTATATTCATTTAAAAGTTTGTGATGTGCTTTTTGGATTAAAATATTTCTTTGTGTTATAATTGTAAGGATCTAAAATTAAGAAGTATTTTAATCAGTTTATGGTTTTTACATACGAATTATAGAGTGATGGGTCGCGTTAAGGTCATATCAGAGGGCGAACCACAAGCTCTTAAAACAATATTATTATAACCTTATTTGACTTTTGTTTTTCTTTGACATCCGACGTCAAAACGGGACAAAAGACGAATAAGGTTATTTTAACCTTGTTTTAAGAGCTTGTGGTAGGCCCCCAGGAGATACGTGAATGGTGTTATGAAAAATAAGTAAGCTTGTTCATGTGTTTACTTTTTATTTTTTGTAAGCTATGTGGCACCTTTGAAAGTAAAAAAAGTGTATGATGTGTGATCAGTAGCGAATATTGCAGAACTCTAGAACTCTAGACTGCTTGCTGTGTGCACAATAGTCAACACGGAATGCAGAACTCGGAACTCTAGAACTCTTTTCAGTGGAATCGGCGCCTAAAGTGTCACGTTTCCGAGATATTTGGAGGTAAAGATCGCCATATAAGAATAACGACAATCATTAAAAATGAACTTATTACGTGTTTATATGCATTGAATTGTATTTAAATAATAGTACCCAGGTTGATTTAACGGATAAACGTTGAGACGTGACGCTGGTCTGGGCATTCAATTTTTTTTAACAGATAGTAAATTATCTAAGAAGTCTTTCTGCAAAGTCATTTCTTGAAGCAACCTCATAGTTTGTATTGAAATTTGTTAATACAATCACAATTTTGCGACTTTTGACATGACAGTTGCGTTTCTTTAGGAAAAAGTGTAGTCCATACAGCCAAATGAGATGAGTTTTAAATGTATTTATATTGAAATTCAACTTTGATAGGTTTTTTTTTATCCAAACTTATTTTATATGTATAAAAAACTGCAATTATACATTTTACAAGAAAAATCGTAGGTTCAAACGGTTCAAAAACCAACTCAGCGCACCCCCACTCTTTGTAGTCTTGTGGTCACTACCCCTAGAGTGTATATAAAAAGCCGGCGGCGCGGAGGGAGAGCAGGCATAGGCGACCAGCAAGCATCCCTCCCCGTACCCCCTCGCATACCCCCCCTCCCCCCTACCCCACGTCCCGTCTTGGAAAGTTTTACTGATTTAACTATTTATTTGGATATTACCTCCAAATATCTCGGAAACGTGACACTTTAGGCCACCATATTGGTTAACATTTTTTGTTTGTATAAGTGTCCTCTACCCATATACATAAGTAACACCGTGCGCCGCAACATTGAAAAAAAAACTAAAATGGCGGCTGGCACGCTATGCCACAAAGGTTCTATCCTCTTTATAATTATAGGTACTAGTGCATAACAGTTTAAGTGAAATATCAAAACGTGTTAAATAAATACGCATGTTGCGTTCATGTTGCATAACACTTTCCAGAGTCACAAGTATAGGATTTCAAAATGTTTATTTACTCACATATGAAAAGTGATTCCAGCATTCTTCATATCTGTATGGCTTCTACACCACTTAACAACACATGACGGCATATTTGCACAATGTAAACAACGCAAAACACAATAATAATCACAGTTCTAAGTCCCTCGCGACACGAACGCATCGACTCAATGATACCGGCGAACTGTCAGCGCGATGAGTCTCTCTTTTTTGGCAACGCCCACCGCGGTTCGGTTTGCGTGGAATGATTTTTGAGCTCGAGTTACATTTCTTTAGTTTTATATTTCAATGATTAGTACTAAGAAACCTTTTAGTATTTTTACAAAAGGGGAATACACACTGGACAATAATACATTAATATTGACAGGGCGGCGGAAATCACAAGGAAGTAAGTCGTACAATGGAGTGGATATTAATGGACACCTCGAAAAATATGTGATCCAATGAGCCTTCATCGAGTCCACTTCACATAAAGAGTGGTCCATAACTCTAATTTTAGCCAAGAACACTGAAGTACATATGTGGCCTAAGCGAAGCCGAATGATGGTGGAAGTAACTACTTTAAAAAAAATGGCGTAATTTAAATAACCAGGGCTTAGTAGGTATTGAAGATCGCAAAAAAACATAGTGTTTTCATTCTCTGAATACTTTGATGCGTCAGTGTACCTATATAAAAATTAATTGTTGTTCCTTAAGTCTCGCTAAAACTAGAACGGCCGATTTGGCTAATTTTGGTTTTGAAATATTCGTGGAAGGTTTAAATGTAGGGTAGGGTAGGTAGAACACCATGCGAACGAAGTCGCGCTGGGCCAGCTAGTAGCTTTGAGCTTTTGATGGTTCTATCTGTCGTCTGTCTGTCTAAAGAAAAGGCGAATAGAAAAAAAAGATAAATCTATAAAAATAACATGATAGTGTTTATTATATCAGTGCCAATGTTTGCAGAGGGGAAAAGTTAAAATGAGAATTTCCTGTTATGTAATGTGATGCTAAAATAACTTAATTTGTTTCAGGAAACTGGAGAAATTGGAGAAAAAGAAGGACAAAAAGCATAAGCACAAACCTAAGCATTGAATATTTATTATATTGAAATGTAAAATTTAAATTTAATTTTTCGTATATAAAAATTATGTAAATTGTAATGTGATCAGTCCTGCCTGGCAGGCAGCCACTATCACAGATTTGAATTCAGAGTCTGTCACTATATTTTTTTGCTATTTTGTCGCCGAATATCAGTCGCTTTGACCCATACTGCCAGAGCCACTAACAGTTTTAAATTCTGAGTCAATCGCCATTTTCTCTGTTCACAAAAATATAAGAGCACTTAGGTTTTGCCTCCGTAGCCACTGGCCAGGACAGGTCTTTGCAACTTTAAATCAACTAAGTCCAACTATTATAAGTCTTACTTATGGTATTATAATTGTAAACAATTCAATGTTTATATATTACTAGCTGTACCCCGCAGTTTCACCCGCGTTCCTAGAATAAAAGGCGCTGATAGTCCGTCCCGGGAGAAGTGTGATACCTGATACCTCCCCCCAGCACCCTCGCGGTGCTATCGCACGATGTGTCGTGACCACAACGAACCATCGTCGTCCTCGGGGCCCCCACCCCGATTGCCCACCTCCCCGTTTAGTAGCCTTTTACGACAGGCAGGTGAACACTGGCCAACCCAACCTACACCAAAGTGTACTGGCCAACCTTGGCCGAGCATTCTTAGCCACTAACTACTAAAGGGATACTACGTATATCCTTAGCGGTGTGGCTTAAAATCGTCAATTTTGTTAAAAATTTTATATTATTTGTTAGTTTTAAGCTTAAAATATAACTTATACGTACCTACCGAAAGTTAGACACTCCGGCCGATATATTGCTTTTTCTGGTATTACTTTTGCATGTTTTAAATGCACTTTGCGGCATTATGAAACGTGTAGGCTGTGTTTCAAACTAAAACAATTTTATTTTTTGCGCCGACCCGAAATCTAGGTGTATGTTTTATCGAACGAAGGTATGCATATAGGTACTAGCACGGTACAAATTATATTTTTGCACCCTACTAGCTTTCACGAGATCCCCTATTATTACATATCCCATATATAAGATTCTTGCATACCCCCATCGATATAGAAGATATCGTTGCATACCCACAGGCATATATATTGCAAACCCCCTTATTTTCCAAAAAGTTTCTCTATGTATTTCTCACCTACCTTATATGTTATATTATTAGGAACTCCTGTGCCCTGTTCATAATGTCATGCTCCCTAGACCACCGGTTTATGTGTGTTGTCTGATACTGTCTTATTACATGAGATGGTTTAAGATAGTACCGGCTCTTTTTTGTTATAATGACGTTAAAAAGTGATGGATATATTTACACCTGGTTTTTCCTAGACAGTGGCGGCGTAAGACCTAAGAAATATGTGGGCAAGATTCATTTTGCGGGGCCCTCTGCCAGCGCAAGAAGACGGATCGTATAAAATGAAAAAAAAAAATACACTTGACGTTAAGAAATTTTTATTCGTGCAAAACAAACACCAAAACAGATCAACTAAGTACCATTACCTAGTACACTCAGCGACAGCGACACAACAACCTAGACTGATCGGACTTTGGACTAGTAGAAGTTGGACTGCGCGAATCGTGCGAGCGAGTGCGATATGTTTTTGTTATTTCGACCACGCGCACGGAAGCGCCCGCGCCCCGCAGCTGCAATATATATCCATATCTACCTATACGTATTATGTATAGTAAATTTTAAAAACAGGTTGTGCTCGTCGCGTAGTAATTTGTGTTTACAAGCTCACGAGTTACTTTTCAATTTGCGCTGCGCGATGCGCCCATAAACCATCAATATCTATATACTAATATAAATATAAAGCGGAAGAGTTTTTTGTTTGTTTAAACGCGATAATCTTTGGCTGGACTATTAGTCGGATTTAATTACTTTTTATATAAGATAGCCAGATTTATGAAGAATAGTAAAAGCTACTCTTACCAATTTTACTTTTAAAAAAAATGGGATCCTACGAAAACTCCAATAATCCAAGGTGTAAAAAAATACCTATAATATTCCTAATATCACATGCGTTGCTAAAACTATTGTTGATAGAACAAAATAGCTAGATAATTGTAGATCATCCAAATGTCAATTCGCGGTGGCATATACCTAGGCATACGCCCCACGCTTTTCATTCAAATATTGAACTTAATTACAAAAATTGCTTACATTTAGGCCCTTACGGGATAGAGAGAGAATATATTTAGGTTCACTTTTATAATTATTTAACACTTTTTAGTGCAGGGCTTTTTAAAGCGTGTTTTTTTAGTTTTTTTAAACTGTAATTTATTTTTTATTTTTTAGTCAACATAAATTATTCATACCATTTATTATGTTACTTATACCATATTTTCACCCAATATCAATTTATTTCACATTTATATTGAGTATTTAGCTTCAGTGCCTACTCTTTGACTCCACCAACAGACTCAGAAAACCATATTTGGCCAAAATGCACATAATACGATTACAATACGCCCAAACACGGCTAGAATACGATGCTCCGCTATGGGGTTCCAGTGCCAACCCTCCGACTTCATCATCAGACCCTGAAAACTATACATGGTTAAAATTCATCTCACGACATTTCGAACAACCCCAAACACGGCTAGTATACGATGCTCCACTATGGAGTTCCAGTGCTTACTCTCCTACTCCATCATCAGACCCTGAAAACCATACATGGTCAAAGTTCATTTCATGACAATTCCAACAAGCCCAAACGGCTAGGAAACGTTGCTCCGTTATGGAGTTCCAGTGCTTACTCTCCTACTCCATCATCAGACCCTGAAAACCATACATGGTCAAAGTTCATTTCATGACAATTCCATAAAGCCCAAACACGGCTAGGAAACGTTGCTCCGTTATGGAGTTCCAGTGCCTACCTTCCGGATCCATCATCAGATCAGCTCGATGGTACCAAATTATTGTATTGTCAAATTATGGTACTTGATAAGTGTGCAAAATTTCAGTTTAATCTGACGTCTGGAAGTCGATGAAAATTACGTTCGAAGATTCCTTTACATACATTCATACATAGATACATACATACAGGCTCAGAGTATATAAATACTACGTACAACAGAAAGACAGCCCCTTGACCCGACTCACTTTCCCCACCAACTTGACCACAGACCCGACATACTCGATGTGGCACTGTTACGTAATGTTAACTTACGTTTGCATGACGTGTCAGTGCTTCGCGAGCTGACGTCTGACCACCGACCTGTGATCGTAGAGTTCACTCCACGCACAGGTCCCCCAGATCCAGGTCAACCCCCTCCTACTAAAATTGTCACCAATTGGGACAGACTGGGCGAACGCCTCAAGTCTACCGATTCGGTCCACCTTAATGGTATCCCGGATAACATCGTCACCGCTGACGAGGTTATCGGCGCGATCGACTCACTCACCACTCACGTGCAATCGGTAGTCGCCGATTGCTCTCGGACAGTGCCAGCGGAGACATTCCTCCGTTGGCAACTGCCCGATGACGTACGTGAGATGAGGAGGGAGAGGAACGCCGCCATACGGGCTTATGACTCTTTTCCATCTGAACCCAACCGCGCCCGCATGCGCGCTCTCCATCGTGCCTTTAAGGTCCGCATCAGTGAGATGCGTGACTCTAGATGGGATCAGACCCTATCTGACTTAAAACCCTCCCACCTTGCCTTTTGGCAGTTATCCCGTGCCTTTACTAAGGACACAGTAGCTCCCATGCCACCTCTCAATAGGCCCAACCTCCCGCCCGCTTTTGACGACGAGGACAAAACTGAATGCCTCGCCGAAAGTCTCGAGCTTCAATGCACGCCCAGTACCCTCCCTGTAGACCCCAGTCACTTGGAGAAAGTCAACTCTGAGGTTGAACGTAGACTCGCCCTGCCCGCGTCCGTCTATTCCCCCCCTCCACCACCACCACCAGCTGCTACTGCTGCTGCAGTACCTCCCTCAGAGGCTCAGCAGCGGAGAGTTGTTGTTGGTGATGAAGAGGAGGAGGAAGACCCTCTCCCTCCCGTAACCCCTGACGAAGTTAAATCGATCATCAGGAAGCTCCATCCGCGAAAAGCCCCGGGCTCGGACAAAATCACTAATAAAGTGATTAAGCTCTTCCCCGCCCAGCTCATATTCTTATTAACGTCCATTTTCAATGCGGCCCTAGCGTGTAACATCTTTCCACATCAGTGGAAAGAAGCTCACGTTATTGGGATCCACAAACCCGGCAAACCCCGGTCCGAGCCCTCCAGTTACCGTCCCATAAGTCTGCTCAATATATTGGGTAAGATTTATGAGAGGGTAATTCACACCCGACTCAAGGCATATGCCGACACTCATCACCTCCTTCCTAACGAGCAGTTTGGTTTTCGAACTAAACACTCGTGTGTTCAACAAGTCCATCGTATTGTTGAACATATCTCTTATCACTTTCAAAAGTCCAGTAGCATGACTGGCGTCCTGTTCTTCGATGTCGCAAAGGCATTTGACAAAGTGTGGCACAATGGTTTAATTTTTAAACTATTCACTCTAGGTGTCCCACATAGGCTCGTACTCATCTTGCGAGACTTTTTGTCAAATCGCCACTTTCGATATCGTATAACAGGCGCCCTGTCCTCCCCTCACCCCATCTGTGCCGGAGTCCCCCAGGGCTCGGTACTCTCCCCCTTATTGTTCCTATTATATACGAGCGATATCCCCATTAGTAGTCAAGTACAGCTAGCTCTGTTTGCGGACGATACCGCCATCTACTGTACTGGCAGAACCACCAATGCCATTGTATCCAAACTCCAATCCGCAGCAGACGCCCTAGGCGTCTGGTGTAGGAAATGGAGGATTGAGATAAATCCCACCAAAAGTCAGGCGGTCCTATTCTGTAGGCCCGCCCGATGTAAAATCCCCCCTATCGTAAAGTCTGTCACCATGTTTGGCGAACCGATCCCTTGGGAGAGGCAAGCCAAATATCTAGGTGTCACCCTCGATGATCGATTGACCTTCGGGCCCCACATTAAAAAGGTGCGTTCGCGCGCCTTTTTCGTGATGGGACGCCTTCACTACCTTATAAATAGCAGGTCTAAGCTTGCGTTAAATCACAAGATTAGACTCTATACTGCTTGCATTCGCCCCATTTTCACCTATGCATGCGCTGTGTTCGCACACGCATCGCCGAGGCGGATCCATAGCCTTCAAGTCATTCAAAATCGTTTCATTCGCAAAGCCACGGGTGCCCCGTGGTTCATGCGCAATGAAAACCTCCACCTCGACCTGGGCCTTCCCACGGTCCGTCAATTCATGAAACGCGCCTCACGCAAATTCTTTGACACCGCGGTCAATCATTCGAATCCATTAATAGTCAAGGCGGCTACTTACACGTCATCCCGCATATCCAACGTCCGCCGGCCGAGGCATGCCCTCATCGAGCCCGATGACCCTATCACCTTAGCTCAGCTCGCAGCTTCCGAAGCTCGTACAAATACAAATACAGATGCGAATCGCGGTGACCGTTCACCTCGTTACCGACCTCGTCGTCGAGGTCACGCGCCGCGACCCTCTCTCACTCAGTCTCGTCCCCCCCTTGTTGTTGCTCGACAAGCGGCCCGAGCCGCCAATAATAATCCGCTTCCCTCTAATTAGTCGTAACTCGTTCTAATAATGAAGTCCGTCCCCTCCCCTCGGTAACAGCCCTGAGCCGAGGCTCGGCCCCAACTGGGGCACCCTCAGGCCATGTTACCTAAATCTAAACCGGTTGAGAGCTTGCTCGCCGAACTTGTCCGCGTAAGGATACTTAGGCTAGCTTTGGGCCAGTACCTTCATGTCCATTCAAAAAAAAAAAAAAAAAAAAAGAAAGACAGCGCCCATACTTCAAAAGTTACCACACGCGCAAGTACAGCGCCGGTGGTGAGATTGGGGTACTAATTCCTATTCTGGGTTTCTAAGTGACTACAGCAATGTTTGTTTTTCAGTAAATGACAACAGATGACACTGTTGAAAGAATTTAATTTTAAAGAATAATGGGCACATTTGTATTTTTTTTTGTTTTTGTGTAGAGCGTAGCATTTACTCGCACAAAGGCTTTTTCCTAAACTACTTCATACTTTTGTTCAAAAAAGATAAGAATTCCATACATTAAGTCCTAAACTAATCCAAATAATTATTATTATGTTATTCAATTCTAAAAATACCGATTTTAAGTTGCATCTTACTCCACGGGTAATTGAGACAATTCCTAAAATACTCTATAATATAAATAATATTGTTCATCAGCAATTCGCAAACTCCTCCATCGAAATTATTACTAAATATTAAGTTGCATTATACCACATAAGATGTTATGAAGAAGTCCCAGTATTTATAAGCATAATAACAAAATCATGCTTATTGAACTTTCCTTTATATTGTACTAGCTTCCGCTCCGTGGTTTCACCCATCTTCCCGAGGGACATATTATTTTCCCGGGATAAAAAGTATTCTATGTATATGTTAATCCAGAATACGTTCTATCTGTATACCAAATTTCATCCAAATCCGTTCAGATGTATGAATCTAAGCTTGTTTTAAAAAGAGTAATTACAGATTTTATTTTCGGCTCTTCTCAGCAAATGGAACCTTCCGAACCGGTAGTATTAGAGTCAGACTTTCCATAATTGCCTGTGAAGGTCTATTTGAATAAATGATTTTGAATTTTGAGATGTTGACGCATGATTGAGGGACAAACATCCAAACCCACAAAATTTCGCGTTTATAATATTTGTGAGATGAGATTAGAGTGACTAGATTTACTCGCTTTTCCCGAACTCTGTCTCTGTTCTCTAGTCACTCTAAAATAAATTTTATTCAAATACAGGTTGTTGTTTTGGTCAGCGACGAGCGACTCAGGGTCGATAATACAAATGATACTGATGCTAAAAAAAATATAAAAAAAAATACTTTATTTTTTTATAATTATAAAAATAAAAAAATAAAAATTTTGAAAATCATGTAATAAGCTAAAGTGTAGACATAATACTCAACGGGAGTACGAGGGAGTAAAGGGGTGGGGCTATGGCGGCTTGTGCCTAACTCTAGTCTGTGCACGTGCCTAGTAACCATACTTTGCGTTAATTTTATTTCAAATTGAATAAGGTATTTCTCAACATATTTACAGTATTTATTGGAATGAAGTCCATTTTTGGGGTATATATATTTTGTACTACCGCTCCTGGGTCGCTTGTCGCCGACCAAAACAACACCCTGTATAATACTAGGATAACATAAGCTTGAAAGAGTTTTCTCTAATACCTCTAACAAAATTGGTAAAAAATCCTGGTCCCATTTTTTCCCAAGTTTAAAATATATATACAGGATATCTGGACGGGCGTCGAGCGCTACACGTGACATCTACACTAATAGTGTTAGTGTAGAGGATTTTGATAATTTTGCTAGCAGTGAAAAATTTTTTTTGGGGTTTTCAACAGTTAGTGTAAATGTTAATAGAGATAATCTACAAAAATGCAAATCTTTTTTGTATTTTTATTTGTAATGAATAAACTCAAAAACTAATGGGACGATTTAAAAAAAACTTTCACCAGTCGAATCATATTGTTATTTATCACGGAGTGACATAGGATATATATTTTTTTAAATTGGGAAGCCTGCGAAATTTCCAAAAGACCTTGCTTGAAACTGCAAAATGAAAATATAGTCATTTATATTTGCACACGCATTTCCGATCACTCTGTTGAGAATATTCCATTTTGTTCGTATGCCTACTTGAGGGTGCCGGGGTATTGCTTGCACCCTATATTATAGTCTAGAGCCGGCCCTGATTAGGGAACAATTAAAAATAGGTCAAGATAGCAATTTTTATATCTACTTTAAGTTTTAAAAATCACTTTAATACCGAGCGAGCGAAGGGTCTCCGTTTCAGCTTGGACAAAAATGCTTTCGTATGTTTATCCAGGTCGCATTTCTGAACCGATTCTCCAGAAATTTTGTGAGCAGGTTCAGTGACTAACGGATGGCTTTAATCCTTTTGTCCATATAAAAGACTTATTAATTAAGTTGTTCTTATTTGATATTTTGTTGAATAAATGAAACCACGATAACTTTTTCATCACTAGATACAGACTTAACCCCATAAAAACAAATGAAATACAATTGGGATGAAACTGCCCATTGTACTTTAAAACAAACGTAGTAGATTTCAAAATATTTAGACTATATTTATTTACCGTTGAAGTCTCTGCTTATTAGAAACAGGTTATTATTAGATTTATTTTATTATTATTTGATTGTTTTGGTTTTAGACGATGAAATGAAATAAAAATAATCGACGCTTAGGCCATCTATGTAAGGTCGAAAGATTTAAATAAAATTACATAAATTGCAAATATTAAAAATACAAGTTTTAAACATTAATTTAATTAAATTATGTAAATAATTATCTTCAAATTCTATTTCCTTGCAATAAAGCTCAATAAAAAGTAATTTAATAGCGTTTTGACTAAGAATTAATTTTCAATCAATCCATACGATGTTTGTAGCGACATCTTTACGTGTGAATTCTACATTAATTATAAAATGTATGTGATTGACCAGACATGATACAGGTGAAGCTAATAAAAGCGTGTTAACCCATTTAAGCCCGCTGTCCCCATTTGGAGCCACTTCTTTTAGTACCCATATTTTTTAAATTATTATAGCTATCTCTTGTTTGCATGCGAATTTGTAATACCAAAGAGTGTGACTTCTTAAAAAAAATTATAGCTCAGTGATTTATTGGATTGAGTGGATGAAATAAGTGAGTTTATTTACTTCATTGAACAATTAGGTGATTAACCAAAGCAAAATCATTTTTTTTTACAATTACAACGTTATTTATCTTTTATTTTGTATTTTTTCACTTGGCCATAGTTTCTACTAGTAGATAATGCTATTATATCAAGTATTTTCCAAGATTTTACTATAAGGGGAGGTATTTTAGTATGGTGTCCTCGAATGGGTCCAATGGGCTGATTGCTATATTTTATGGTTTTGTATTCGTAGAGTTAGTTTTCGCGTGAACAATGACTAAGCGCTCGTTTGATGTTACAAATGACTGTCGAGCACTCGTAGAAGCTATTGAAAACATTTTAAATGAAGAGGATGATCCAGATGTTAGTTACGAAATAGTTCATAAGAGGCAAGCCCGTAGGATTTGCGTACAAAAACTGGATGATTGCAAGTGCTGATGTTTATTGTTATGCCTGCGATGTATACTGTGCTAAATGAGCAGAGGGACCGCTGTAATGAGCCTTTGGGATCAAAAGTGGTAAGGGTCTGTTGGAAAAAGCTACCGCCCGGCGCAATTCCGCATGAGCATATTTTGACAACTTTTTTTACTAGTTACGCATTACTGCGATATCTGCGTGAAGCTGGTTATCGTGCAACTGGCACTGTGAGGGAAAATAGGACGAAGAAATGTCCACTAGTATCTTTCAAGGACATGAAAAAGAACCGAGCAGAATTTGATTACCGATTCGATACAGCCAATCACATTCTGTTCGTGCGATGGCTTGACAACAGTGTTTGTACTGTGGGTACTAACTACGACTTTGTTTACACACTTGGTAAGGTATAAAGATGGAGCTCTGTAGAAGGAAGAAAGGTAGATGTGGACATCCCTTTTGCCTTCCAGAACTACAACAAAGGCATGGGTGGAGTTGATCCAGCTGACCAGTCAATCGCAGTATACAGAACAGCTATACGAGGCAAAAATTGGTTGTGGGTTCTGTTTACGTACATGCTGAATTTGGCTATAGCTAATGCTTGGCGTCTCCATGTCCTAACCACTGAAGATGAACTAGACCAGCTCCAGTTTCGCCGAAGTATCGCCCTATTTTATTTGAGGAGTGTAGGTGCTGAAAGATTCGATGGAAGGCGTCGTAAACCTTCTTCAGTGGAGCCAAGTATGAGTCTAGATGGTGTTGGAGACATCCCCCAGAAGCTGCCAAACCAGCTACGTTGTAACAAAAGCCACAATAAAGCATGTTGGCAATGTAAAAAATGCATCAAAACATTGTGCATCGACAAAAGCTGTTTTGAAAAATACCACACGTAAGCCCATTGGCCCCATTTGAGGACGGTGATTTTTAATACACAAGGAAGTTATTTTATTTTGATTTTTCTTTATATAATGTCTTACTAGCCTCCAATAGTTACATCAATAAGGTTTTTTTCAGAATTTTCCTACTAGTTTGTATTTGGGTCCAAATGGGTTAAAAAAGCCACTAAATTAACATACATGAAATATTTCTGAAATCACGCAAGATAGCTTAAAGTGAAAAGCAACAATCAAATATATTTAATAACGGATTTAAAAACACCAATTTGAGGCAAAAAAAAAGGTAATTTAATTCGTTAAAAATACTAATATTAACTTTTTAAGTGGGTTTACGAAATTGATTCATTTTTTTAATCATTCAAAAAATAATTATTCAGTAAACCTAATTAAAAATAAATGAATTTATAATGAAAAAAAAACTAATATAGAAATCTTGATCTACACTGACTATCATGTCAATAATATTTAGACAAAAATAGTGATTTTCTATTTTTCATGTCTTACCTACTATTTTTCGCCAATAATATAGGTGTATGTTATATATATGCTCTTATAAAATACGTATATTGTCGTTCGTAATTGAAAAAATGATAAAAACATAATTCAAATTAAGGAGCTGAAGACTGTAGGTATACCTAATTATAAAAAAAAAACTTAGGCTATATTGTGTTGCAGTAACTAGCGTGCATAAAAATGGTTGATTGCTATGCACCGCTTTAATAGCAGCATCTTGGTCAGCGGTGGTGGCGCGCTGGTAGAGCTGCCGGTGGTGAGCCGATAGGTCGCCCCCAGTCTCCTCATGGCGTCACAATCAAAAATGTATCTTTGTCCTCTAAAATAATGTCATTTAATTAAAAAATTGTATCACAAACAATCATTATATGAGATACCTAGAGGTTGTTGAACAAAACAAAGGTATTTGAGTAGGTTCGTGAAATTGTTAACTAAAAATAAATACCTAGATGTCTGAGCCTAGATGATTCATTAATATATTACTTAGGTCACTTCACTTCACGGAAAGAGTGTGAATAGGCTATGGCTGAAGCCAACTATAATCTCCCTAATCGTCACTTACCATCAGGTGATCATGGTCAGTTTGTATTAAAAGAGACGTAATTTTATAGAGGGAGGGACACATTTCTATATTATGCAGTTTATTTACAATATTAAAAAGTATCACTCACCGTAATCCCCGTCCTTCTTTCGGAATATCCACCATCCCTCAACACCACTATCAGCTCCCGCTGTTGTGGAGTTAATTGAGGCGCCATAAATATTTGCACCACGCACTTGCATAAAATCTTTCAGTTTTTATATAATAAAATAATGAAACAATATGTGATCGCGAGCGCGACTCCTAGTCTGACGATTTTTGGGTCGACGACTGTCTGAATACTTTACACTAGCGCGACTAACTGATACAGAAAACTTGCAAAAGTAAAAATAAAAGCAATAGTCAAACAATGCCCAAAAAGTGCGTCTGTGTGTGTAAGAGCAAGGCACCAAACCGCTGCCGCCCCGTAATTGGCCGTTGCCACGATGCAAAGTCCCTTTCCCGCAAAAGTCTATATTGTATGTAGCGTAGTTATGGGTATATAGGGTGTCGAGCTTGATGTGTTGCCGTGTGTACAAACACCAAAGAACATTTCCAAAAATATTAAAATTAAAAAAACAGTTTTTTTTTGCTTTTTACACTGCTAAATAAGGTGCGCGGGGGGCCCCCTTGGTCGCGAGGCCGTAGGCGGTGGCCCACGTCGCCCACGCCTTACACCGCCACTGTTCCTAGACTCACTTTTAACCATCTCACGTATGGGCCTTAGTGTAACAATAAGTAAGAATGTAAAAGTATGATATCATTTAATTTATCATATAATTTTAATTATTTCTAGTGTTTTATTAATGAATTTTTATCCTAAGTCTTAAAACTAAAGCACTCCATATCACAGATACAATGGAAATGGTGATAAAACTTATATGAATCATATTGGGTAGGAACCTACAAACAAATGGGGAATAAGCTCTTTGATAGAATGCCAACAGAAAACAAAGTGCTCATCTGTCTAATATAATTGAGTGTAGAATGATCAGTTGTTACAGGATTCTTACTCTTTCTGATTAACAGCAAACATTGAATAAACATGCACCTCTTACATACAATTAGTAGCTTCTACTCGCGGCTTCACCCGCGTGGCCTACGGGAAACAAATGACATATTTTTCTGCAACAATAAAAGAAAACAAAAACAATCCCGCTTCGAGGGTGGTATTATTAAAAACGCTGAGACATATATTAATTTTCAATCTTCAGCCTAAATACAAAATTTGAAGATCCTAACTTCGAAACTGATAGACTCATTCAAATTTTCATCCCTTATTTTACCCCCTTAGGGGTGGATTTCGAAAATCCCTTTCTTAGTGGATACCTACTCTTCACAAAGATTATACCACAGATAAACAGCTCCTAAGAACACGAAATAGTAGGTACTTCACTACATGCGCAGCGATGTGTGCGTGAGCGCTCACCGACGGGTTCACGTACGAGAGCCGAGAAGTCGCTTCGGGTGTTTCCGGCGAACCCGAGGGTCTGAGAGTCGGGGGCGACTCGCGACCGAGCGGCACGCCTCGATACCTACATCGAGTCGTCGCTTGCTGCTCGTTACCGCGATACCTACTTTGTTTTTAATAACTTATAAACAAAATGGTTATTTATTGCAGTGCGTGCATAAATAATTCTAGGAGGAATATAAAATATCCTATTTTATATACCTCAAAGATCGAGACCAGTAATTATAATTTATCCAAATGAAGTAAGTAATTTCTTTACTAGGTAGGTAAGTATGTAGGTACGAGTAATATTTTTAGTGGTGGGCGAAATTGGAGTCATGTCATCTAGACACGCGGTAGCGTGTCAAGCCAAGTTCAAGATATCTTTTACTTAATGCATATATTGCAATACTTATATGTATTTAAACTGTTATAATTTAGGTGTTATTTAAGGTTTTTGAGTGTGTGATAATGACATTATTGTCATTGTTTACAATGGTTGTAATAATGATTAGGTACAGTTGAACGTTATATAAAACGTTTATAATAACATTAATTCTTGCAATGAACGAATTTCACTCTAACTAATTCAATAATTTATCAAATGTAAAAAATCATATTTGCCCTATTTACTTTCGAGTAAGAGTTCATATTAGTGTGAACAAAACGCCATTATTTGTGTCATCTTGGTATTATAACGCCTAATCATTGTAGTAGGTATGGAGTTTGGGTAGTGGAATTCTTCAATGGGAAATTGGGAACTAGCAAATCCCACGAGTTTGGGCGAGCGTGTCGTAAGGCTAGGCTCGTTGTAAATCTATACTTGATACCGCGATGATAATGTGCAAAGCGGCTAAGCTCGTGCTCGGCTCGCCTAGCGTAGACGCACCTCAATACATTACCCGTAAGTAAAATGATTTACAGTGTGAGTTGAGTGTGTGAGAATCAGTAAATTATACGAATAATTTATAATTAGTAAAAAAATTACCCAGCTATCTAATTAGCTAGTGTGACAGCCCTACAAGAATAGGCTAATATAATAGAAGCTTGTAGGGAGCTGTTGCTCTGTATAATCCTCTGTGATTATACCCTCTAAATTTCATGGCTCTAGGACCAGCGGTTCAGGCTGTGCGTTGATATATCAGTCAGTCAGTCAGTCAGTCAGGACTTAAAATTTTATATATACTACTAGATGTAAATATCTGTTTCTTACTGTGGAAGTTAATTTTTTGCTGATAACCTTCATTATTTACATTTAAAATCTTACCTAAAATTCCATATTTGGTAGTTACTACTTTTAAATTAAGATAAGTGGTCAGGAATATAATCTAAGAGTCAATATAGGGTAGTGGCACCAAAAGATGACCGACCCCCAATAGATGAACGATCGACCGAAAATTCAAAAAATATATTATAATCCCTAAATTTACATGTTTGCAATATTTTTTTCCCCATAAGGCAATATTTTTTCTTCCATATTCCTGAACAACATTGACAATGACAGCCCAGACGCGCTTGCGGTGAATTTTTTATGTGTACGTTACCCGCCAAAAATCGGTTTTATATGGAAACCTAACGGTTAGTCCCTCCAAATTTAAGAACATTGACAGCGTATAGAAAGAATTAATGTCATATTAGAGCAGTTTTGATTGGAATAAAATCTTGATATATTCTGCTTTCAATAACTTGATATATATTATTACATTATTTATCGTTTTTTGAGAAATTTACTGTTCAAGTAATGGATTCAATTTTGTTCACTTGGTCCAATAGATGAACGGCGTTCAACTAATGGAAAAAGGTTTAATTTTTATGCCCATTAAAATCTATAAATTAACGATTAAACACAAAAACAAAAATACTCAACTGAATTTTATTAAATTTATGAACTTAGTTACCAAAAGTTGAACAAATTATTTTAAAGTTTTTGATTATTTTAAACCTAACTTTCCTATAGAATCACCTTTAAGATCGATGGTCGAAATTTGAACAGTTCACATTTTATTCGTTCAACCTTTGGGTGTATTTGCCTCAAGTTGAACGAATAATATTCACTTATAATATTATTCGTTCATTTTATGGTTCATTAATCCATTAAATGAACGAACTACTATGGAACCTACTCCTATTCAAATGTTAGTTCAACTTTTGGGTACAAAACGTTCATAATTAGGGTTCAGTGTTCAACTATAGGGGTAAAACTGGGTAAAACCTAAATTTTCTTATTATTACAATTTTTTAAAAAATATTTGAATATGTATGATATAATTACTTTAATCCTTCAATTGATAAGGATTTAAGGTATTATTGAAAAAAACAACAAGCGCCTATGTCATGAAATGACTGAGTTATAGCTATTTAAAGATGGACAAAACGCTTAAACGTTCATTTATTGGTGCCTCTACCCTAACCTAATGTTGACTCTAAGAATATAATGGTGTGGCACTTCCTCTCATGTCTGATCTATTTATTTTGCTATTTTATCAAACTTGTAACTCATATTTTGACATATGTTTTTTCATCAATTTCTATTATATCTTGACGATCGTTTCTTTCTTTCCAATGTAAATACAATACACAACCAGTAATTATAACAATAATAGCAGTTAACACAAAAACACTTTTTAGAATAACTTTACTGGGAGTAACAAATAATTGTGCTTTCCATTGTGATGGATTATAAGGAGGTGATGGTATTACTACAATTTGAGAGTTAGGTATGATCTGTGTCCAACTCTTTGAGAATCCTGAGAGACCTACATTTAAATTATCAACAAAGTTTGGTGTACGGTCCAGTCCGAAGATTGAGTATGGTAGTTGGAGAGCATTGTATGCTGACTGAGACAATTGAGCACAAACTCCTGTTCTGTAGCTACCTTCTTGAGACCAAGTGTTGTAACCAATTTTCGGCCCTGGTAAATTAGTCCCTGGAAACAAAAATAACAAGTTAAGCAAATATAATATCATTACTTTTTAAATAAACACATTTATTTTGTATAGGTACTAGCTTTCCGCCCGAGGTTTCACCCGCGCCTACGGTTGGGTTTATTCCCGGGAATAAACCCAACTTCGAGTAAATTTCCAATTTGGTGGGAAAAAACCCGGGAATTTTCCCATTGGCTGGGAAAATACTCAAATGGTCACAGTTACTAGATTTTGCGTATATAGCGAGAGACACCTTACCACAATCGTTTGAACAACATTTAACAAGATTTCTATTAGGGTCATACCACGGTCATACACATATATCATACAATAAAAAATCTTTTTTTTTGTGATGAAGGAGTGCATTGTTTTTTAAAAAGTGACGTTTTGGGGTTGTGGGGGACAGGCGGCGGTCCCACACAATTACCACGCGGTGGTAGTACATACTCGTCCGACTCGAAGTCAGGAAGTGTGATACTCGGTCCAGTCCGCGCAAGGTCCGCGTGGGTCCGCGCGTAGGTAATGTAGGTACATACAACAGCGAGTATGATTAAAATAACAATCAAAAGAATCTAAAAATATCTTTTTAGGTACAAAAAGCCACTTAAGTATTTTCCCGCCGTTCGGGAATTTACCCGTATTTTTCCATTCTTTCCCATATTTTTCTTTTCTTCCCATATTTTTTCTTTCCCTGCCCATCCCTACCCGCGCCCCCTTCTTTACCCTTTATCTACCAAACCCTACGACACTAAGCTAATTTTCTAAGTTTCCATGCAATTTTGTTTAATGTAAGAACCTTCTACGAAGTAGTAGTAAACATATAAAAAAAAGATGAATGAAATTGGTAAAGCCGTTCTTAAGTAACAATATCGTAGCATGATCAGGAGAAATAGGGGTTCATTTTTATATATAAAGACTACTAACCAAATGTGACTTTTCTGTTATACAAAGTTCTGTTTATTGTAGGCACCTTATCATTAGTCAATCCAGTGACAACTATAACTTTGATGAAATTGGTGTCATATTCCAGCTCATTTCTAAATGAATGCATTGTATATGTTTGCAATGACACATTTTTCTTAACGTAAATTATATCTAATACACCATCCATATAAAAATCATAAAATGTTGCCATGACAATATCTTTCCCAAAGGAATCAAATTTGTCCCACACCACTTGAAAGGTTCTATGGAACTTGCATCCTGGCAAATTGCAGGCAATATTGTGCAGGAGAAACACTCTTGTTTCATTGCTATTAACTGGACTCAGGGTCATCAGAACATCGGGATAACCATCCATATTATAGTCGCCACTACGCATAGTTATTGTATTCAAATAAATTTCATCTCTAGGTGGTGTGAAACGCCATAATGATCCTTTTCCATCATTGAAATCTATTTGCAAATCATGCCATTGATGATTGTCATTTATCAAGATAGTACTATTGAAACACTCTATGTCATAACATACTGGTATGACCAAAAAGAATTCACCTGAGAGTGCAACATCTATAAACAAGGCTTGTCCATAAATAGTTGGATGGCCAATTAGTAGCGGAATACTATAATTATATCTAAATCCTTCAGGCTCCTCATTCAACCACACTTCAACATCTAATTTGGTAGTAATTAAGAGATCTGCAGCATTATCATCATTCACATCTAGGAAAGAATGTGAATGTGGGATCTTTACTTCTTTAAATATATTTTCACCCATTTTCTTCTCAGTGGGCATTGTTCTGGACTCATCAAATATCCAGAATACTCTTTGGTTATCTGTATTTATACCAAATAAATCCAATGTCATATCGCGATTGTAATCCATAACCAATGGTTGACCGATTGATCGAGATTTGATGATCAGAGCATCGGAACAATTTAAGCTAGGCATACCACCCCATAATATTCGAACATCGTGAGGGCTGGAAGTATCGCTCGGAGTTTGAGTAGTCAGTAAAATATCCATGTAAGCGTCTCCATCGTAATCGCCTGGCACGACACTTGTGATCACTATATTACTAAAATTGCAGGCGTAAGACGAAGGTCTCAAAAAAGGTTCTTTGTCATAGGCTAGAAACACTTGAACACTGGAAGAATTTATAACAACAAAGGCGTCTGTTAATTCGTCTGAGTTAAAGTCTCCGAATGCTGCAAGAACTCCTTCGTTATATTTACCAAATGAAATCTCAGTCTCAAAGCTGCCAGTCAAAGCTGAACAATAGATTATTTTCAAAATTACACTTATTAATATCTTTAGCAACATTGTGATTCAAATAATGTAAAGTAATCGTCAAAGAGAATATAACCACTACGTTAAGTAATATTTGTGTGATTAATTGTGAAACCAAGGTACCTACATATTTAAAATAAAACTTAGTTGGTTGATAACTTTCCCATACATAAAGAAAAGCAGTATTTTTTGTCTCAGATATTTTTATAATAATGTCAAACTTTAATGTGTTGTTGTTGTTTGTCTATCTATGGCAGGGTTGCATTCAGACCCCCAGAAAATTATTGTCTATGGAAAATAAAATTATACTACTTGTCGAAAATAATACTACGTTACGCTTTTCGTCCATTTAGTTACGAATTTAAATAAAAATGCAGTTGGAAGGAAATTTTAGTTTTATTGTTATTGTACAAATCAATTGTACAAGGCAAGTAGATGTTTATTTCAGCCAATTTGTCAATCGGAACTTCGTCTTTGGCATTGACACGACATAGCATGTCGTCAGATGGAATAAATTTAATACACATTAGGTACATTTACTTTAATTCACAGCATCGCATGAAAGTATCAGGAGTCAATAAAGCGATTTACTACAACTACAACAACTATTACAGCTTTATTTCGTAATTAAAGTAATATTTTTTAATTTATTTCAAACAATAATAGTAGTCAATCGACCTAAAGGTAAAATTATGGTATTTTAACGTAGTATAATGGCATTACGATACTACATACTACATATCACAAAATGAGGAATGTTACTAGGTATGCAAAATCGCTTGAAACTTGTAACAGTAGAGCAATTATGTATACAAATACACTAGTTTTTGTTTCATTAAAAAAAAACAAGTAGTTATGATTTTACAGACATTTGAAATTTCCCTAAATATCGAAGCCCACTAGCAGTCACGTGACCCCAGTGTGACGTCATCTTGCAACGCTCCGCTCACTTGCGTTAGTCGCCAGCGGTCCTTGCGCTATAATATTAGGGGAAAGTGTTTTGTTTCATCCGTGAATTATTCTACTGTTACGTTCATAGTGTGTGTATTCTTAATTAAGATCATTACAATACAAAAAAACCTTTATTAAATCATGAAGGATTAAAATAGATAGCCTTATAGTTGCCCATTAATTTATCGACGAATAGAGATTCCGTTGCAGCTGAAAAGCGAGGAGTAAGTAAGAATGCACATGCTTCCTGTGTGTGTATTTGAATTTGTTTTTTTTTTTGCGTTATTTACCTAAAATAATTAATTTTAAGTAGGTACTTACCAAACCTTTTCCCCCTTATTAATAAATAAGGTGTAAGTCAGTCTTGTAACACCCAGGTATTAAGATACCTGCAGCCCTTTTTGTTTATATGACATTAGAAAGTGGCGGATATATTTTAATCCTAGGCATATCCTAGGTTTAACTATACTTGACTTACATTACACCTTATTTATTAATAAGACGGTTTAAGTTTACGTTATATGTAGATAACAAATAAGTAGTAATGTTCTATCTGTACCTATTTATACCCTTGTTATACGGGCCAGTTGGCGCAGTTGGTTAAGGTTCACCTTACGCGCCGCAGGTCGTGGGTTCGATTCCCACACAGGACATGCATTTGTGTGCATGAACATGTCTGTTTGTCCTGAGTCTGGGTGTAATTATGTATATTAAGTATGTATTTACAAATAAAAAGTAGTATATGTATTATATCAGTTATCTGGTTTCTATAGTACAAGCTCTGCTTAGTTTGGGATCAGATGACCGTGTGTGAGGAATGTCCCAGGATATTTATTTATTTATTTTTATAGTAACCGTCTTCGCATGCGGATAAAACATTTGACACAGTGTGTTCCGGCCTCCTAACTTACGTAGTAACTATTTAGTAATTTGTGTCCTAACCTCCGGAACGGCGGGACCGATTTTAAGGAGACTATCACAGGTAGATAGCGTATGTTATAAGAAGGAACTTAGGCTAATTTTATTTTAGAAAAATAATAACGGGGTTCCGCGCAAAAAATTCAAACTGTAGGTACGCGCTGGTGATACTGCGGGGGTACCAAAATAATGCACACTATAAATGAATAATGTGTAGATAGCAGACTCTCACTGACGATCTTCAAAACAATAAGCAGCCTAATTTTAATTTTATCTCTAAACTAACACTCCGCCCCGCCGTTTTACCTGCGTCCTCTTCTTTACAGAAATAGAAAGCAGTTCGTTAAGTATGGTCAGTATTTGTCTGAGGAGTATCGAACGCCTTCCGGTATAAGTCAGGGTTCGAATCTAGGACCATTTTTGTTTGTTCTCCTGATAGATGATCTGCCAACTGTCGTTCAAGGGTCACAAGTTCTAATATTTGCGGACGATGTTAAGCTAATGAAAGTCATCAAAACATCCGAAGATTGTAGGGTGCTACAAAACGATCTCGATGCAGTATATAATTGGAGTGTGCAAAATAAGTTATTGTTTAACGCTAATAAGTGTGAGATGATGAGCTTTACGCGATCAGCAGCGCCGTTGCTCTACGAATATAATATAGCCGGCGCGCCAGTCGCACGCGTCACTGAGGTTCGAGACTTAGGCGTTAATTTTGATCCACAACTCACTTTACGCAAACATGCACAATTAATAACGGTGAAGGCATATCAACGCTTAGGTTTTGTGTTGCGTAACTCGAACTTACTGTCAATAAATGCTACTCGGGTTTTATATGCAGCTTTGGTAAGAAGTATACTGGAGACCAATACAGTGGTCTGGAGTCCACATGAAAATAAATATATTCTTATGTTGGAACAGGTCCAAAAGAAATTTCTCCGAAACCTTTATAAAAAAATATACCACTATTATCCATATTTATACCCTACATTATTTCTCCAAGTTCAGTTAGGATATGATTCACTTGAATTAAGGACAAACGTCCACCTTGTGAGATTCTTCGTAGGCTTAATAAGAAATAGTGTAGATTGCATGGATCTGTTAGCTAAGACACTGATGTTATTTGTGCCTAACAATTACGTGCGGGCTCGCAGACACCGGCTGCTGGCGGTGAGCGCGCCGCGCACGCTCCACCGCCGACACTCGCCCGTGCACAGCGCAATGCTTTTTATAAACTCTCTGCTGGAGGACGCACCTCACTGTGACTTGTTTGTGACAGGGATGGTACGATTGATGAAAGAATGGAAAAGAATGTTAGAACGATGAATTGAATATTTTAATGCTATATACAGGGTGTATTTCGCATGGTAACGCAAACTTCACGAAAAGGCTACACCTAATGCCACTAATCAAATTGTGAAAGGCATTCACCTCGCTAATGATCGGTTATAGAAATTGTCATTTTCGAGCGCGCAATGTATCGTGAACACCGCGATTTAAACGCGCGATAACGTTGTGCCTACGTAGTATGTCGCTGACTGCAGGCGAATATCGCCATAAGACACCGTTTCTAGTTTTGATTACATTGCTACTTTTAGTGAAAGTAATGAATTAATAACTTATTTATTTTAAATCTCTTTGGGTTAGGTAAGAATAACGATTATGAACAGTCTAAAGTAAAAAAAACTCTTTTTTTTTTTTTTAAAGTTTGGGAAAAATCGAAGAAAAATTCCAACATGGGGGGGTCCAGAATCATGTCCTGGACCCATGGTATCCGTTTGTGCGGCGATGTCCCTAACACCCTGTATATTTTATATATTTTAATGATAATGTTTTTTTTTTTGTTCTTGTAGCGTTTTGGCTGTTTTATAATGCTGTTAAGCTGCAAAACTAATAAATAATTAATTAATAATTTACCCACAGGATAGAGGGATGGAATTTCTAAAATCCTTTCTTAAGCTACAAAAAGGATCTAATGTATTCCAATTTTAGAGTTAATAGAGACGTAGTAAAATCCTCCCCTTAAAACATTATTACCCCTTTTTGCCCTACTAGGGGTCGATTTTCGCGAAACCCACAAACACGTGTTTCTTTATTTTTATACGATGTATTAAAACCGTGTTTCAAGTTAATCGGACCGCGCGGTAGGTTTATTCCATACAAACTTTAACACCTCCTAAACGGGGTACCCCCTATTAGGGGTAGTTTTAAAAATCTAATAATGAGAAGCTGTATTATTTGATTAGATAAGTAATAGTGCTAAGTTTCAAATTTATAAACCCAAGGAATAAGATTTTTCAAGAGAAAAGGAGCGCGACGGACTGAGCGAGCTTTGAAACATGACGTCACACGCATCAAGTACCGGGCGGTAGAATCCCGAGTCGCGCGCTCATTTAAAAATTCTATATCTCGGAAAGTAATTGTCGTATTGAAATAATTCTTTCACATATATTTTTTATTTTCTATAGAAAATGCGATGAGCTAAAATTCAAAATTAGTGAACATTCTTCATTATGGTACAAATAGTATAATTATACTACGAAATCCAACCCTGATCTATGGTTTGTCTTATTCGCCAAAAGGCAGGCAAAGATTGAGCCATACAGCCTTGTCTTATTTCAGTTTTCTCGCGTTGTATTAAATATAGTCACAAAATAAATCACTTCATATAGTCCGCACTGTCAGTCACCATCCTTAAAAGTCTTTAGTACAATGGTGGTAAATTGTTCCAAAACTTTTCACGGACTTCTTGAGACAACTTGAAAACTATACACATAATTCATTTCATTTCATTTCACTGTGCAGTGCACATGGATTGATCTTTATTGAATAAAATACCACCGATAATATGCAATAAAACTCAAAATACACGAATTTATGAAAATAAAAATGAAAACGCAACGTCACTCTGCAAGTTCGCATCAAAAAGATGATTTTGATTCATTAAGTACATAGCTTGGAGGCGGCAAACACAGGCGACCCCCTCTGCCAAAGTACATTGACCATATGGCCATATGCATTTATAAAAACTAGTTCGAACAACATCCGCTACCATTTGGTATCGTTCCGTGTCGTAAGATTGTGCTCCGAAAAAAATGGTAAATTGTGCTGTTTACTCATGCAAAAGGCGATCTGCCACGTCAAATCTGCGAGAACATGGCGTTTCCTATCATTTGTGAGTATTATACCGAACCAATATGTTTGTATTTTAGTGATATCTCGAAATAAAATAACATAAATTACGACAAGTAAACGACTGAAAATACGGTGGTACGATGGTAGCTAACACGTAGTACAAGGAGCGATTTGCGTAGTGCGGGGACATAGCTGAGACCATTTGAGTGAATGATTGAGATCATAGAGTAATGAGTAGTACCTACTTCATGTGTACGTAGATACCCCTACTAATTAAAACAAATTATTTTTTTGTTCATATTAATATTAAAATAAATTACTTGTATAACAGATAAAAATAGACATAGAATAAAAAAATAGTCACAATTCGATAAATAGTTTCGGATATATGCGTCAACAAACATACAGACATACACCTACAAAATGTTGTATATTTGTGTATAAAGCCCTAAAAGATTATCAAATGTGACCCTTTAATTTTATTTCATTTTTATTATTTGTGGTTATAGCGGCAATAGAAATACACATTCTGTGAAAATGTCAACGGTGTACCTATAACGGTTCATGAGACACAGTCCACTGACAGACAGACAGACTGACGGACGGACCGTACAATTTGGTAGAATAGGTATTGTTATATGAAACACGTGCTCTTCTGCTGATTTAACTTTTTCATTTAGTCATTTTTAGTTTTTAGAAGTATAAACTGGAATATTTGTTGGTAATTAATAATTTTGTTGTAATTATTTAAAGATTTCGTTGCAAGCATTTATTGACTTAATTTTAGTTAAAACTAATATATTTTTAACCGACTTCATAAAAGGCGGAGGTTTAAATTCGCTTGTATATTTTTTTTAATGTTTGTTACTTCATAACTTCATCATTTATTAACCGATTTGGAAAATTCTTCTTTTGTTTGGAAGGGTACATTTCCCGTTTGGTCTCATTGTCATCAGATCGGGATTTGATTACTTCTTAGTGTACTATGAAGTCCGTTTAAGTTTTTTATATAACAGTTTTCAATTATTGTTGTTGTAATACTTGTTTGCCATCAAAGTGGTATGTACTTACTACTCCAAGACATTACATACACTACTCCTACCATATTCATGTAAATAAATTTATTTTATTTTCATTTATTTCATTAAAAAAAGTAATATTTTTTTCTAATAAGTATATGTTGTGTACCGCTGTTGGTTTTCTTAATAAATAAATATTTGGAGATTTTTGTATTTTTCTTGATTGATACGTGTAGTGTAGACTCCATCCAGTTTACCATTGAGTAATCATTTAGGGGTGGGGCTGGGTCTATGCTTTTAAGTTTACAACATGCTTCGCTTGGTAGTATAGATGCAGGCCTACCTTGCCTTACTCCTTCTGAGTTGGCAAGGTGGCGTGGTCTTGAGGGAGAGCGCTACGGTCGTGTAGATCCTCAAGGCAAGTGCGGTGATATTCCTTCTCGAGGTTGCCGCCCCGTTATTGGTCTAATTCCATATGAAATAGACGTAACAGAAATCACCGGGCTACTTAACACAGGGGTGGCGGGGTCATGCCCCTGGGTGTCCACCATCGAACAAGACCAGATGGTGGATAGTAATGACCTCCCGCGTGTTTGTGCCGTGCGCGGGGACCCGTACGGGAGGATGATGGGATCCTGGTGGCTGAGCCGATGAGCGTAGGCGGTTTAACGTCTCTGAGGCAACACTCCACTTTGGCCCGGATTTCTTCTTACACGGGAGGCCGCAGCCTAGCCAGCTGCGGTCAATCGGCTGCGGGGTCCGGTCTGACGGCCCCTAGGCGAGTTCACCCCCATTGGGGACTTGCAGACGGCGGCGCTCGCTCGCATCGCTAGTGGAAGCGGTGTGAGTTAGTGCTGTGCAGTCTCGTGAGTAACTAATGGGGGGAGGACTATATCCCTCGACTAATCCCTGGTGCTACCGTAGCATCGCCACTTGAGCACTCCATGGCGGGTGGGGATAGTCGAGGGACGAATTAATTAATCGGGATTTCTTAAATGGATCACAAAAACAAAAAAAAACCACAAGGCGGGACCGGCGAAAGCTGGGACTGCGCACAAAAAGGCGGGACCGGCGAAAGCTGGGACTGCACAACATACGGCGGGACCGGCGCAAGCCGGGACTGCATCAACTTTAGCAGGACCGCCCAGGGGCGGGACTGCATCGGGATCGTCTCGAAGCGGGACTGCGGCGGGACCGTCAAAAGACGGGACTGCTGCGGCACTGCCGAGGGTCGGCACTGCTGCGGGACCACCGCTGGGCGGTACTGCAACGAAGCCCACCGGGCATAAGGGTACTGCTAAAGCTGGCGCGACACGGGAACCTTGCGTCAGAGGTCAAACGACCTCGGTCCTTGGGGCCACGGACGCGACCGGCAGAGGCAGCACCTCTTCGTCACCCGGCGGCGGGCATGAGTTAGGCGGGCGCCGGGCTCGACTATCTGGGGCGCAAAAAAAGAAGCGCCAAAGGCTGAGGCAGCAGGCGGCTCTAGAAGGGACTCCTACGGGAGGACCATCGAAGAGACCGCGTGCTACTCTAAGCAGCGACAGCGGGGACATGGCGGCCAAGAGGATGAAGACCCAAGGTCAATCGTCCTCGACCGGATCCTTTAGGGATGCGGTGGCGGCTGTGAAACTCGCTGTCGTCACAGTCAAGTACCCGGAGGAGTACTTGAAGGCGGAGGATCTGATGCCTATTCAGGAACTCATAATTGAGAAACTGGAAGAGGCACCGGATCCTCTACCTGTCGTCATAGTTGCTCCCGGAGTTGTCGCGGGTGCAGTGCATGTTTCCTGCGACAACTCCGACGCAGCTAACTGGTTTTGGGGTGCCATCCACAACGTGGAACTTGGCTCCCTGAAACTTAAGGTCGTCAACGCCAAGGACCTTCCAAAGCCTGTTAAAATGGCATGGAAGTGTCGCAAATTGGCGTTGCAGGACTCTGCCCGGGCCATTCGGTTGCTCCAGCGGCTTAACCCTACCTTGAGGACGGACGACTGGAAAGTCGTGAATACTCACATTGAGCCGACCGGCATCCGTCGTATCGTTCTCATGGACGGGGTATCCGCTGGAGTAATCAAGGCCGCGGGCTACTCTCTTCCAGGAGGAATTGAACGATACTCGTTCAAGCTCCTGGAAGAAAACACGGGAGAGGCACCCACTGCGGAAGCAGGTGTGGAGCCCTCCGAAGATGGGCCACCGCAGGGTGCGGAGGCCATGGACGAAGCCCATGCTCAAGACGGAGCGCAGGAGGCAGCGATCCAGACTGGGGCGTCAGAGGCGGACTTCGAGGCTGACATCCTCGAAGGCCTCGATACCCTGGGGATTGCGTCGCCAACTGCTCTCGAGGAGAGCCAGGCGCTGGAGGGGGAGCCTCAAAACTGAGGCCCTCCTACAACAAAGCAACCCATCAACACATCCAAGATGGAGGGACTAAGGTGTGTACAAATTAATTTGCATCATTGCAGAGCCGCTACTGCCCTTCTGGCTCGGCAATTGAAGCTTAACACATACGATATTGCCTTGATACAGGAACCATATTTGTATAAAGGGACTATAAAAGGCTTAGGTGGGACAGGGGGCATGCTGCTCTATGACTGTCCAACTAATGACGCGAGGACTTGCATCTATATCAGGGGCGGTATAGAGGCAATGCCCTTACGTACTTTCTGTTACAGGGATCTTACAACAACTCTGATCCAAGTGGGGATGGGAACAGAGAAAAGGAAAATTATCCTTGCCTCTGCCTATCTCCCATATGAACAAAAGGAACCAGTAACACCACTAATCAGAAGACTGGTTGACTACGGCACCCAAGAAAACCTTGACCTGATACTTGGCTGCGATGCGAATGCACACCACGTCGTTTGGGGCAGCTCAGATGTCAACAAACTAGGGGAGGATTTGTTGGACTTTGTGGTAAGCTCTTCTTTACAAATCCTTAACGCAGGCAATAAACCTACCTTCAGGACCTCTGCGAGAACTGAAGTTATTGACCTGACACTGGCTTCAAACAGGGCCAGTGCTCATATTGAAAATTGGCATGTATCGGACGAAATCTCTCTGTCTGACCATAATTATATATGCTTTAGGTTTAGGACGGGGAGAAGCCGAAACTAGACGAAGGAGAAACCCAAGGCACACAAATTGGGACTCGTACAGGAGGGACCTTAAAGTAAATCTAGGGAGCCCTAAAGGTAAGCTTAATTCCATACTAGACATAGAATTTGAAGCGGACAGAATCAAGGCGGGCATCATCGGTGCTTGGGTAGATAATTGCCCTGAGAAAAAGGCCTTTTGCAAAAAGGTACCATGGTGGACTCCTGAACTATCTAAAATACGTCAGGAGACACGACAGGCCTTCAATGATGCAAAAGCCAGGGAAGATTTCTCTGGCTATTCTAGCATGCTGACGAGGTATAGCACGGTGGTACGCAAGGCCAAAAGAACCAATTGGCGGCAGCATTGCACCTCCATCGAAGCTCTGCCGAGTGGAATGAGGTTGTGCAAAGCAATGTCCATGGCTAAGACAAACCCACTATCATCTGTAAAGGATGAAAATGGGCATGTCACGGAAACTGGACAGGACACTCTGGGCGTGATGTTTAGGACTCACTTCCCGGAATCTATACTGCGCGACAGCGATGAAGAGGAACCAGTCACAAATGACGAGCTCACAAGGCACACGTCCAAAGATAACTGGCTCACGGCAAAGAAAGTGGTAGATGAAAATAAACTGAAGCTTGCCATAGCGGGCTTCCAGCCTCTCAAATCCCCGGGTCCAGATGGCATCTACCCAATACTATTGCAAGAAGGGGCATCTATTTTGATACCCCATTTGAGCAAGCTCTACAGAGCCTGCATAGCCTTTGGGTACGTACCCAAGGCATGGAGGGAGGTCAAAGTCACCTTTATACCGAAGGTGGGTAGACCGACTTACGAAGAAGCTAAAGCTTACAGGCCCATCAGTCTATCATCCTTTCTCTTAAAAGCTCTGGAGAAACTGGTAGACAGGTACCTAAGAGAGGGACCACTTAAAGTATTTCCTCTACATAAACTACAGTGCACCTACAGCCCTGGCAAATCTACGGAAACGGCATTGCACTATATTGCGAGTCGAGCCGAGGCTGCGCTAGAGGGAGAAGAGATCTGCGTCGGGGCTTTCCTCGACATAGAGGGAGCCTTCGACAAGACAACATTTGAGTCCATACGCATTGCTGCAAAGGAACATGGCATCAATGATACCATGTGCGACTGGGTTGACTATATGCTGAGAAGCAGGATAGTCAGATCGGAACTGATGGGAGACAGACTTAGCGCAAAAACAACAAGAGGTTGTCCGCAAGGCGGAGTGCTGTCACCATTATTGTGGTGCTTGGTAGTAGACTCGCTACTCACCAAACTCAATACCGGACCATTCTACACAATAGGCTATGCAGATGATATAGCTATAATGGTTAATGGTAAATTCCCGAGCATAGTCTCTGGACTGTTACAACGGGCGTTGAGGATGACAGAGGAATGGTGTACAAAGAACCACCTCTCTATCAACCCAAGCAAAGCAGTCATTATTCCATTCACGAGGAAGAGACAACTAGGAAACCTAGGAGAGCCCTCCCTCAATGGAATAAAGCTGCCCTGGTCCACCGAAGTTAAATATCTGGGTGTAACGCTCGATAAAGAACTCAGGTGGAAAACTCATGTGGAAAATATTACGACAAAGGCCCTACGAGTGTTCGGCATGTGTCGTTCCACATACGGTAAAACTTGGGGGCTAAAGCCCAAAGTGTTACGATGGCTGTACCGGACAATGATAATACCTATTATCACATACGGCAGCATAGTGTGGTGGCCAAGAACAAAGCTTGCCTCGTGCAAAGCGTCACTCACAAGGCTACAAAGAACAGTGTGTCTTGGAATCACGGGTGCTTTCAGGACAACACCTACGGCAGCGATTGAGAGATACCTCAATATCCCTCCTCTGCATATGATGGTTGAATTGGAGGCAAGGAAGGCATTACATCGTCTTGCTGTTGCTGGACTATGGGATGCTTCCAAGCCAAAGACTAACCATACAAAATTCGATGAAAACGAAGTCCTGGATCGGGTAACAAGCATGATATCCGACAAAATGCAAACTTCATTTGTGTTTCAAAGGTCTTTCAAGGTCCAAATCCCTACAATAGAGGACTGGACGGAGGGACTCGATCCACCAGAACCAGAAAGTCTGGTTTGGTACACTGATGGATCCAAAATGGAATCAGGTACAGGAGCGGGAATATACGAAAAAGGTTACAAATGTAGCAAAAGCTTAGGGAAGATGGCAACTGTATTCCAAGCAGAAACATACGCCATAATAACCTGTGCTCAGGAGAATATAGATAGAGGAACCAAAGGTAAATCCATCTATATTCTCAGTGACAGTCAGGCTGCAATCAAAGCCATGGCATCCTACAAAGTGGACTCCAGACTTATTCTGGATGCTGTCCAAACCCTAAACAGGCTTGGGAAGCATAACGGGGTAAGACTGATGTGGGTCCCTGGGCACAAAGGAATCCATGGTAACGAAATGGCAGATGAACTGGCAAGAGAGGGCTCAGCAAATGACTTTGTGGGTCCAGAACCATGTGTAGGCATATCGACGTGTCTCGTAAAAGCCACATTTAGGGAGTTTGCAGATCAAAGACAACGAACACATTGGCTGTCTAATACCGGTCTACAACACTCCAAGAAATTCTTAGGCTCTAATTTCAAAGCCCGGGAATGCATTTGGAATATGAGCAGGGGGCAAATCCGCTACCTGCTTGGGGCCTTTACTGGGCACTTTGGAACCAACGACATGCTCATGAAGATGGGTCTTACCGCGACACCCATGTGCAGGTTGTGTGGGGAACATACGGAACGCATGGAGCACCTTCTGTGCACATGCGATGCACTGGCTGGTAAGCGAATGAGTCTCCTAGGGATCGGATATCCAAAACCAGAAGACTATAGGCTCATATCTCCTAGCCTCGTTGTAAAACTCATGAAAAGAGTTTTCAACGAGACTGGGGAGGAGTAAAGTATCTAGAGGACCACAATAGATCCCAATGGGTCGAAGTGTCCGAGCTATTTCTCGGCCCCTCTATAAGATAAGATAAGATAATCATAGTCCACTGCAGTAGCTCGTATCGAATTTACATGCACTAGAATTTGTCCAAGGTATTGAGATGGTTTCCTTTTGACACCACACCCGTAGCTCATATCAATAAGCCAGGCAGTAATACTTACATATTAGTCCATATTTTGAAAACTACTGAACTGATTTTAATGAAACTTGCACTGTTCCCTAAGTTGAAGTCACAATCCGATAAACAGTTTCAGAGAAATGCGTGGTCTAAACCTCTGAACCGATCGCGATTTAATTTGGCAAGCAGATAGCTTATGGTGTGGAGAAGTACATATGCTACTATTTACACCGGGAATGAGAGTGAGAGCTACGGTTTCACCCGCGTTCCCGGGATAACGTATATAACAATCGGGGATAATGTAGCTTCCTAGTATTGAAAGATTTTTTCGAATCCGACTGCTAGTTCCAGAGATAACGCGTTTAAACAAACAAAAAAATAATAATCCTGCTTTCGTATATTAGTATAGGATTATAAGCTATTAATGTAGGGAGATATAAATAACATTGTACAATCTCCATTCCATTCATTTAGTATCATTCATTTTATCGGTCCTTAACAACACCCCATCACTAGCTTTTTGAGCTAGTGTGCATCTAAACAAAGGCGTAACCATAGCGCAACACAGTGATTCTTTATTTGTGTGCTTGTTTTGTGTTTGTGTGTCAGCTTTTATTTGTGTGTGCGTTTATAGAGATGGCTCAACTTTCTGCATGAGTGTGCGTGAGTAAGTAAATGTGTGCTGTGCGTGTTTACCTCGCCTCCCGCTAAAACTGGCAGAAAGAATTCAGTACTAGAATTGCCGCTTGCGTACTCCAAGCTATATACTCAAAGTTTTGATTGATGTCTTTTTTTTTAATTTGTTCATGACCATGTAGACGCATACATTGTGAAGTTAAATGAAATGAATTATGTCTGTGGTGTACCGTGACTTTACAAGTTGTCTTTTCAAAAAGTCCGTGAAAGGTTTTAGTACAATGACCACCAGTTTATTAAAACATGACTGGAGACGGCGACTGATCATGCGGACTATGTGAAAGTTAATGTGCGGACTATTTGAAAGATATTATAAATAAAATGTATGCGACTGATGGACTTTGTATCCATGGTCATGAACAATTTAACAAAAAAAAACATCAGAAAACTCATTTTAGACCATGGATTTAATATACAAACAGGATTGAGCTCTTGGGCCAAAAACGCGAGCAGAGAGAGATAACGCATACCGAGGCTGTTTATCCCATTCTAATAGGGTGACCAAACATTTTTATAACGAACAGGAAAGTTGGATTTGAGAGATAATTTGTGTCCGGTTGACACTTCTTCTTCCTAGTCGTGCATTCTTGGCAGAGTGGTCGTGGTCATGGTTAGTCCCTTTCGCGCACAACCGCTGCATTGCAAAGTTCCTCCAATTTTGTCTGTTTGTGGCGTTTTGACACTAGGTGATTTCAAATTATTGTTTGTATTACAAAAATATTAACATTATGTTACTTAAAATAGTGAAATAATATTTTATGGAAAAAAGAAGAGATAAAACCATGATGAAAAACTATAGATATCGAGATACTTTTTCACGAAAACCCATTATTTGAAACTGAACATTGTTATGTTCTATGTGGGTGTTGAATCGTGTACACACGGTTAATCAAGATATAAATTTCCAATATTAGCTGATCTCTCATTGTACGGAAATCCTAAACAATGCGAGATCAGTTTATACTGGAAATGTATAGCTTGATGTGTAGCCGTGTATACCCATGTTTTTGAGAAAAGTTATGATTAATTTTTGAGTTACGTTCTGTGTCGAATCATCAAATATTACGTATGAATAGGCAAGGGTGCATGCAGAATTTCGTTCCGGGACCATGGCTTTTCCCCTTGCTCTTTTTTCAGTTTGCTCTACAGAGCTGTTATTTGGGAATTAAAATAAAGCAAAGGGAAATAAAACTCAATGTGCTTGACAAAGTAGGTATTTATTAAAATTAAACACGGCTAAACAAAATCGTTTTATTTAGTTTCTGCTTTAGGCCAATCTCACTGCCTAAGTTTCTGAATGCATTACATTTCGCGTGGTGAATAGGTACGAATTATTAGTCAATGCTTTTACTAGTTGCAGTTCGTGCGGTTCTTCATCTGTTATGCATTGGAAAGGATGCGGTGGATTAATCAGATGTTTCAATCTTGTGGAAAACATTCGTTTTAATCGCATCAAAATTGCATTTTTGCTTCATTTCTTCTTTCGATGGAAAGCTGTAACAAACATAAAAATAATGCTATTTCAATTATGCGATACATGTTGTAGCTTAGCAACAGTGGTGTTGATAAGTATGTCATGTCACTTAACTAAATGGAAAATATAAAGTCGTTTCGTAAATTCAATTATTTTATTGTTAGACTGATAATACGTTCCATTAACGCTAAACGCTCTCTGCTATATCAGGTTATGGTCTGTTAGTTATTAAAATGGAATCTATTTCTGCAAAAGTGAAGATCGGTCTACTAGAAGGAAAAAATAATTGGGAGACATGGAGGTACAAAGTTTCTATTTTATTACGTGGCACAGAACGTGCAATGGAGGTAATAGATGGAAAATATACCAAGCCCGTGTTGCTAGAAGGCGCAGGTGACGCACAAATTTCTGCATATGAGTCGGCCTTAGCGAAATTCATGAAGGCAGAAAGCAGCGCTCTGTTGATCCTTACCACCAATATGAACGACGAAACCTTAAAGAAAGTGATGAGATTCAACACACCTCGAGAAGTTTGGCAGGAACTACACCGGCTGTTCGACGGCAGTTGTGAAGATAAGTCCTATGATTTATGCATGAAATTCTTTGGAGCTAAACGAGATCCGTCAGACGACGTAGCAAGTCACATGTCAAAACTGAAGAATATCTGGAATGATTTAAATATCGAAATTGTTAAAGATAAATCTAACGAGTTACCGGAATTGCTACTTGTTTGTAAAATCTTAGATACTCTTAGTGAAGAATATTTTGCATTTCGCAGCAGTTGGCTTTTAATGTCGAAAACTGAGAGGACTGTCGAGAACCTGACTACTCATCTATGTGCTTATGAAAGAGCTTTGTCAAATAAAAAGTTACCTGATCAGGAAGTTTTATCAGCAAGCACTTCTAAGCATAAGAAGTTGAAGGATAAGAAATTGAAGTGCAATTATTGTCATGAGGTAGGACACCGTGTAAGAGATTGTACAAAATGGATCCAAGACGGAAAACCACCCAAGAATACCACTTCAAAATTCTCTCATCCTACAAATCAAGGAGCAAACATGCTATTGATGTCACTTAATACACAAACTTTTGCGATTGAATGTGATAAAGAAAACTGGTTTATTGATAACGGAGCGACCAGCCATATCACAAACAGAAATGATCTATTCATGACATTCAAACCTTTTGATGTGACCCACCAAGTAACTACAGCCGATGGAAAAACCATATGTGCTAAAGGAAAAGGATCTATCATCATTAAGTCGAATACGAATATGATTACTCTACAAGATGTATGGTACGTTCCAGAGATCAAGAAAAACTTATTTTCAGTACTAGCGGCACACGATAGCAATCCAAATATACTGTTCACGTCCAGGATAGACATGTGTGAGATGAGCATCAACGGCAATATTTGCTTAATTGGAAGGCGGTGTCGCGGAGGCGGTTTGTACAAGTTAGATGTTCAGAATGTACAACCAGCTCAACCAATCGAAGTATGCCTGTCTACAGCCACTTTACAACTGTACCATGAAAGACTTGGACATCAGAATAAGAGGCATGTCAAGGCAGTTATCAAGAGAGAGTTAGATATCGATCTACCTTTGGATAAAGATACGTGTGAAGGCTGCGTTTATGGGAAAGCTCACAGATTAAAGTTCAGTACGAGAACGAGAGCAACCGAACCCGGAGAATTAATCCACACTGACGTCTGTGGACCATTTAAACAAAGCTGTACCAAGTTTCAATATTATGTACTTTTTAAAGACGACTACTCTAGCTATCGAATGGTTTATTTCATGCGCAATAAGAGTGAAGTTAAAGACAAACTTGAAATTATGATTCAGTCGGTCAAAACTCAAGGCCATACAATTAAAACTATTCTGAGCGATAATGGAGGTGAGTTCGACAACACAAGTGTCAAACATATTTTAGATAAACATGGTATCAAGCAAAGGTTGGTTATGCCTTATACTCCAGAGCAAAATGGGTGTAGTGAGCGCGAAAATCGAACTCTTGTCGAGACTGGAAGATCACTTATGTACGCGCACGAGCCAATTCCACAAGAACTATGGGCTGAAATGATAAACACATCGGCCTATATACTAAATCGAACAGGTGCATCAAGAGTAGAATGCAAGAGCCCTTTCGAAATCTGGTTTGGAAAAAAGCCGAACATAAAACATCTCAGAATAATAGGGAGCAGATGTTATGTACACATTCCAAAACAAAAACGCAAAAAAATGGACAAGAAAGCCATTAAAGGATATCTTATCGGATATGATGAAGACGGCTACAGAGTTTGGATTACTGACGGCAAGAAAAATCGTCTTGTTCGGTCGAGAGACGTCATTTTCGATGAATCACCTCTATCATCAGAAGATTCAAAGACTGAGACAGGTAATGAAAAAGTGTCACAGGATTGCAATACTTCTAGAGATGAAATCATAGTGGAACATACAATTGAAGATGATATACATTCAACAGAGCCAGTGGAACTTACAAATGACGACATAGAACCTATTGAGTTAGAGAGAGAAGCTCAAGTGGAAACTGATAATGTCTATGATCCGTTGCCAGAAGAACCAAGAGAATCGCTTGAATTAGAGAGAGAAGATTGTGATGAAGATGATAATATCAGAGATGATGAGTTTCATGACAGTATCAACCAAAGTCAAGAACAGAGGTATGATCTGCGTGATCGATCTTCACTCAAAAGACCCGAAAAATTCAACGATTATGTAACATCATTAAACCATGTATTATGCGAAGAACCCGTAACTTTTAAACAGGCTATTAACAGTAACAATAAAGAAAAGTGGTTGTCTGCAATGAAGGCAGAACTATCATCTTTAAAGGAGCATGATACTTGGACTCTTCAAAATTTACCAGCCAATAAGAAATGCATACCTTGCAAGTGGGTATTTAAGCTGAAAAGGAACAGTGATGGTATGATCGAACGCTACAAGGCACGCTTAGTGGCGAAGGGTTTTCGACAGAAAGAAGGCATCGATTATCAAGAGACGTTTAGCCCAGTAGCAAGAATGGCTACTATTCGTTCCCTTTTAAGCGTTGCTGCATCAGAAAATCTTTACCTTGTACAGTTTGATGTAACGACAGCATTTTTATACGGAAAAATAACAGAAGAGATATATATGAAACAACCCGAAGGCTTTGAAGATGGCACAGAGAGAGTTTGTCGCCTTAATCGTAGTCTTTACGGTTTGAAACAAGCACCACGATGTTGGAATCACTGTTTTCATGAAATTCTAATAGAACTCGGATTTAAACAAAGTTGTGCAGATACATGTCTGTATATAAAAAGACAAGGAGATAAGAAACTCCTATTATCACTTTATGTCGATGACGGTCTCATAGCTGCAACTAATCAAAAAATGGCAGAAGAATTTCTTAATGATCTTAAACAAAGAATAAAGATAACTACGAAATCAGCTTCATTCTATCTGGGTATGGAGATTTCGAAATGTGATGGTTCAATTATACTGAAACAAGAAGCATATACTAAGAAAGTATTAGAAAGATTTGGAATGATGAATTGTAACCCAATTTCAACTCCTATAGAAAAAGAAACTGTTGAAACAGGGAAAGCTAATGACGATGCTCACTTTCCATATCGAGAAGCAGTTGGAGCATTGGCCTATCTAATGGTTGCGACTCGCCCTGATATTGCTTATTCAGTAGGTATAGTGTCACGAAAGCTCGAAGCACCTACCAAAGCAGATTGGCTTAAAGTCAAAAGGATTATGCGATACCTAAAAGGCACAATGTCGTATGGTATAAAATATACATCGAATACAAGAAAGGAATACTTAGATGCTTTTAGTGATGCTGATCACGGAGGAGATCTCAGCACAGGACGCTCTACAACCGGAGTATTGTGTCGTTACGCAGGAGGAGCGATATCGTGGCTAAGCCAACGACAGGCTTCCGTTTCTATTTCAACAGTACAACAACAGAAGCAGAGCTAGTCGCCGCAAGCGAAGCTGCGAGAGAAATGGTGTGGCTTACAAGGCTATTCAAAGAATTGACCACGCTCAGCTCAGTACCATATCTAAGCGTCGACAATGAAGCCGCAGTGAAATTAGCTCACAACCCTGAGTTCCATAAGAGAACCAAACATATTCGTTTGAGGCACTTCTTTGTGCGTGAGCAAGTTGCAGATAATGTACTAGAAGTTAGAAGAGTGAGTTCATCTGAACAAATCGCGGATATTCTCACGAAACCACTTCCAAGGATAACATTCATGCACCTCAGAGGAGAGCTTGGCTTAGTTAACTGAGGGAAAGTGTTGTAGCTTAGCAACAGTGGTGTTGATAAGTATGTCATGTCACTTAACTAAATGGAAAATATAAAGTCGTTTCGTAAATTCAATTATTTTATTGTTAGACTGATAATACGTTCCATTAACGCTAAACGCTCTCTGCTATATCAATACATAGGTACAAATAATTTGTACAATAGGTACACATTACAACACAAAATAAACATTATACGAATTATATTTAGTTTTAAACAGAATTACACTAACTTTAGTGTCTTCCGTCTACAATTTTTTTTAATAAACCATGGTCAAACTACTTATGACTCACCATTGTTAGTAAATAAAATCATCGTTATTCCTTACATGTGAAATGAAATCCCACAACCAGCATATGATTCACTTTTACATGTCTTGATACAAATTTTTTTCACCATTTTCACGATAAAAAGTATAAAAAACCGTAGGTAAAACTTAAAATGCGTTATGCGTTTCCACAAAACAACAGAAAAAGTCGCCATGTCGCCATGACACCATTGATGGGTACATTCCGAAATGGATAATATCGATCACAGCGATTACAGCAATAATTTGCGTACCGAATTAGATATCACGCTTATGACAGCTGAGAACTATCAACAATTCGGAACGCCCGTTATCGCGCTCACAGTATTCAAAACAGAACATTTGAGAATTTAATTAAAATCTGAATTATCAATGCACTAGGACTCCTTATATCTTTTATAAGTTAACTTGCAAAAAGGAATATCTGCTTATTTTATTATTTTTCTCTCATAAAATCATAAATAGAAAACCAAGAATCTTATTAGATTTTTGCCGTCACTTTTGACAGCGCTCACGGTGATATCAGTTTAGGGCATGGTCGGTGTGAGCGCAAGATGGCGCATGTCATGACGTCATCTATGACGTTTCACGGGACATCGTTAACTGTCATTATTCAATTCGGTACGGGTTTAAGCACGCTCAAATCGATTACAGCGATTTGAGCGGTAATTCGGAATGCAGCCTATGTCAGATTTCAGTGCTACCAGAATAATTTTATGATAGCTACCAAACAATCATATTATTTTGATTATTTTATTAAATACAATTATTTATTATTATGTACAGATGTAAACCTACAAAATAAAATGATTTAAAACTAGTTTAATAGCAAAAAAATATTTATACGTAATATATTTTACTTGTTGTGGTGAAATATTTTCTACCATCTTTAAAATTTTTATCTTTTGGCAATTGAGGAAAAGGGACAAACGGCCTCGGTTCGGGCTATCTCTCTCGGCTCGTTTTGCCTCGGCTAAGATAACTAACAAAAGTAAACCCTAACGTGCATGACTTATGGTTTATTTTTGTATGATAAAATTTTTGGAGAGTTCAATCCTGTTTGTATATTAAATCCATGTTTTAGACCGGCCGCTTACTATAAGAAATTTTCTGTCAGAAATTTTCGGACGCTCGCCGGAAGGCACGTTGCTCATACATTTTGTTCTAGACCCCGCATGCATACTATCCGAATTCTGACGTGTCTGACGTCCGCTTCGGATGAGCACCGGATGCAAACCATTGGACGTCCGAATTTTTTCTGATCAGAATGTCGGATGGCGCGCTCTCCATACATTTTGTACTAGACCCCGCACATCTATCCGAAATTCGCATCAGTTGTCAAGCAACTTTAGTTCTCTTGGTAGTTTGTGGTTGTCAAGTGGACGCCGTGTGGTATGCACGCGTTCATTCTGTACGGCGAGATAAGATGATGATTTTTAAATGATTTCTTCACAAGGAAGTGCACGTCCTCTTTTTTTTCGATTGTCTTTTAAGAACGATCTAACAGACATTCGATAGAAATTGTTTTTTTTTATAATTAATGGGTTTGCGCTTGACCGCAATCCCGCCTGATGGTAGGCGAAGATGTAGCCTTGGGTGGACCACGCGTACCCATAAGATGCCTGTTCATTCTGGCCTTGAATACACCCATGTTATAATTGTCTGGAAACAGGTTGTCCGGGAGAGCATTCCACAACTTGAATTAAATATTTAAATTATTTATTACATCACTAGTTGCGCCCCGCGGTTTCACCCGCGTACCCAAGGGATATCCTAACCTAACCTACCCGACCGTTAAGTTTGACGGGCCAGTTGGCGCAGTTGGTTAAGATTCCACCTATCGCGCTGCAGGTCGTGGGTTCGATTCCCACACAGGACATGCATTTGTGTGCATGAACATATCTGTATGTCCTGAGTCCTTTTATGTACGACTTTTTACAAAGTATTGGAAAACATTTAAAGAAAAGATGAATGAAATCGGTACCTAAAGCCGTTCTCAAGTTATAGCGTGACCAGAAGAAATTGGGGTTAATTTTTATATACTCCTTGACTTTTTTATTCGTCTTAAGGGCTTATTACACCTTCCTATATTTAGGATCCTAACTAGGATGGTTCTAACAAGGAAGCAGGAAGCTATTTATTACACTACACTATCTTGCTTTCTAACTAGGACGCGGCAAAGAGTATAGCAACTATACTTAAAGCGGGACGGACGACTCGTAGGGATGTAACAAAGGTCGATTTAAAAAAAATATAACTATACTTGCATCGATGTTCTTCCGATGTTTTAAGTTTTTTATTCTCTCAAACCGATCACACAAATTAAAATTTTAATGAATACAAATGAGCTCTTTTATGTTAAAATAAAACAAAATTGAACTTTATGTAAGTAAGTACCAAGTATTAATTTATAAATAATGTAGTACTTTCAATGTACGGATTATTTTTCTATTATTGTTTTTTGATTACTAATAACCTATACATTCATCCCTCAAAATATACGCCAAGACTTTAGAAGCCTTATATAATTATTTCAAAACATCGATGTTTTGAAGAACAATGTTACATCCCTAAACGTCCTAAATCGGAGCGACGCGATTACACTTTCCTGTTTAAGGAAGCAGAGCGGTTGGTACCAGTGTTGCCAATGCTACGGCAATTACCGTGTACTACGGCTTTCAGGCCAAAAAATCACAAAATCCACGGCATACGGCTGCATCCCTGTGGCCGTAGCAGATTCTACGGCTTTTTGCAAATTCTACGGTAATTAATTAATTGATGGAGTAGTATGATACGGGTACCTAAGGGTTACTCTGATGCACGTTTGACCGTCGTATAGTGCCATCCCACTCACCCAAATATTGTTTGACAGGTGTTCGAACAGCACTATACGATTGTCGAATTTCGAACATCGAAGTAACCTTTCTGACCGGGAATAATAAGTAAAAAAATTATAAATTGTTGTAATTTTTTTTAAACGAATAGCGAATTGCAAACCTTATTCAAATGAAGCTGTTTTAAGATTTAAATGTTAAAAACATTTAATTGACATTAATTAAACGTTTTTCCTTTTTTAAGCACGGCCCACCGTTGGTCTTTTTCCATATAAACACGGCTTTTTTACCTCATGTACACGGCCGCCTAAAAATTTGCATTGGCAACACTGGTTGGTACCTTCCTATCTCACTACCCTAATCCTTAATCTAAGCTCACTACTTAGGACACTAACCGTTCTTTCTGCGATTACACGTTCCTATTTCCTAGTTAGGATCCTAAATATAGGAAGGTGTAATAAGTGCTTTAGAAACGCAGGCCACATAATGTACCCATTGAATAGGTACTAATCATTGAAAGAAAAAAAAATTACTAATACATTTGTATATAAAACAAATATTATTCATTATGACGCATAACGTAGTTTTGAATACCCTGTTATGAGCGCAGTCTACTCGGGTTGGTATTTTCTACCATTTTATTCGTAAACTTTAATTATTAACTCGATTTTTCATAATTCTAATGACTTTTTATATTTTTTTTATTTATACAAATGATCAAAAAACCTTTTTTTTAAAGAATTATTAGTACCTATTTATTAGATACATTAAGTGGGCTGCGTTTCTATTCTGGTGCCTTCTCACGGCGCGTTGTAGCCCGAGCCGCGCCGCGCCGCGCCGCGCCCCGCGCCGTGTGAAGGCAACGGCTCGGCGCGACTTGGGCATGCTCGGCGCGACTCGGCCTGGCGCGTCCAATTTGGTCGCTTCACACGGCGCGTGGTGGGACGAGCCGCGCCGCGCCGCGCCGCGCCTCGCGCCGTGTGAAGGCAATGCTCGGCGCGACTTGGGCTGGCGCGTCCAATGTCGGTAACTTCAAAGGCGCGGCGCGGGCAGGGCTGGATTTCGTAGTATAATAAATATAAATATAGTACTTATGTAGTATCGTAATGCCAGGATACTTACTACCTACGAGAAAATACCATAATTTTACCTTCAGGTCGATTAATTCTGTTATTTGTTGAAATAAATTAAAAATATTACTTTAATTATGAAAAAAGTTGTAATAGTTGTTTTAGTTGTAGTAAATCGGCCTATTTACTTCTGATTCTTTCATGCGATGCTGTGAAAGAAAGTAAATTTAATTTGTATTGAATGTATTCCATCTGACGACATGCTATGTCGTGTCAATGCCAAAGACGAAGTTTCGATTGACGGATTGGCTGAGATAAACATCTACTTGCCTAAATTTGGTCATTTTGTACCTACAATAACAATAAAACTAAAATGTCCTTACAAATACATTTTTATTTCAGTTAAATAACAAAATGGACGATAAGCAAAATGCAGTATTATTTTCGACAAGTACCTAGTATAATTTTATTTTCCATATAAGTACAATAATATTTTGAGGGTCTGAATGCAGCCCTGGGCGCGGGCGCGCGCGTGGGTGGCTCGGTTTTGTGCGGAGTTGTGTGTGCGTTTGAACACGTTCATTTCATCTCGAAGCGTTCGAACGTGAGGTACTCTGCGAGCTTGAATATGGAGTGGTCGAATGACACGATTGCCGAATTTTTACATTATTACGAGAACGAACCATCTTTGTTGAACTCGAAAAATGCGGAGCACAAAAATAAGAATGACCAGCACGATGCCTGGATCAGAATAGTTTAGTTAAGGACAAAAAAAACCCGACTGCGTAAAACAAAAAATAACTGAATAGAGTATAACAGCTTGCAATTTGAAAATATAGTATTATATTAAAGTAATTAATTATAGTAACAGCAATTTTGAAAATATGGTATTATAATATATATATATATACAGGGTGTTGTTTTGGTCGGCGACAAGCGACCCAGGAGCGGTAGTACAAAATATATATCCCCCAAAAATGGACTTAATTCCATTAAATACTTTACAGTATTATATGTTGAGAAATACCTTATTCAATTTGAAATAAAATTACCGCAAAGTATGGTTACTAGGTACGTGCACAGACTAGAGCTAGGCGCAAGCCGCCATCGCCCCACCCCTTTACTCCCTCGTACTCCCGTTGAGTATTATGAGTACTTTAGCTTATTACATGATTTTCAAAATTTTTATTATTTTATTTTTATTATAAAAAAAAGTATTTTTTAAATATTTTTTTTAGCATCAGTATCATTTGTATTATCGACCCTGAGTCGCTCGTCGCTGACCAAAACAACGACCTGTATATGTATGGAATGGGCTGTTTACAAGCTTTCATTTGATACCCATATTTTTGTAATAACGACATTTTTGTTTTAATTCCCCTCCTCTGTTTTTATTCGAAGACGCCATATAAAAATAATATAACCTATGTTACTCCCATAGTTAAGACGAATCTAACGACACCTCATGTTTAACTCCATCAAGCCGTTTAGGCTGCAGAGCATGCCAAAGAAAGACATACATACACTCGAAAAACATAACCCTCCTCCCGGTTCAGTCGGGTAAAAATAGAAATTGTTATTTAAGGGGGCCAACGCAACTTCAACGCAAGCATAGCCTAAAAGCTTGTACCTTTCATCCAACATAATGTTTGACTGCGAAAAAAGAGACAGTATCAGGAGCCGTCGGTTATCAGTCGGTAAATTCCGCTTATCACTCGTGGCCGCTTCGCTAGGTCGTCATTCATGATTTCGCATATCATAAAATTTGTTCCAGGAGTATACTTCTTGTGAAACAATCTTACAAGTTTGTGAAAAAAAGTTAGTTATTTAGAATCTCCAATATATTTGCAAGCCTGGTATCTAGATATTTCGTTACTTTTTCAATTTATAAGTACATTAGATATGGCCAAAGTTCAGGTAAAAATTGTGCAAAAACGCTGTTTTTCGGAGGCTTTTACTGAATTTCTTTCACACTTTTTTTTATTTTTGCCTAGATACACGGCTAGATATAGTGCACAAGATACCAATTTGTTTAAAACATCTAACGAAAAATGTTTAACAACGCCATCATCAGTACAAAGCTTTTGTATGAAAAGTATGGGCGGATTGACTGCTCTTAATTGTCGTTTTAAATTTCTCCATGGCTGGACGTGCGACATTGTGCGTTGCGTGTCTCGATATGCGGCAAATTCCAATCAAACGAGCGCCGCGCCGCGCCGCGCCCGTGAGAAGGGGTGACTGAGGTGACTCGGGCTCGCGCGTGGCGCGTGCTTGCTCGTAGAAATCGGCGCGGCGCGGCGCGGCTCGGCCTACGACGCGCCGTGAGAAGCCACCATAAGACGAATAAAAGGTCACGGAGCATATCAGATTATACCAGCTATCCTGACGGCCAGTCGCGAACTAAGCTCATAGAATACTATTACTCTAGCGAGTAAGCTCAAGCTGGCCGGAGCGAAATTTCTGATAGGTGTGCGGAGTGGTTCCGGCGGGCGTCCGAAATTTTCTGACAGAAAATTTCTTACAGTATGCGGCCGCCCTTATTAGAGTTAAATTAATATAAATGAATATTGAATTTATCTTTTAAATAATTATAAAAAGAAATGGCTGACGTAGTGCAATTACTAAGGCGCAATCGACCGGGTTCAAAAGCAAAGGTAAAAATGACTCTGTAAGGATTTTGTACAAGTGTATCATACTTCGTTTTATGAAACCTAAGTTTTTCACTTCTTTTCTTCAATGGACCTATGTAATGATGGTAAATAGAAAGTTTACTGCCCTTCACATTTCCCTAGTTATAAATTTTCTATTATTTTATTACAATAGGCCCTAGTCATATAAATCTGCAAATATATGCAATTTTAATGTTGTGCGCATAGACTACGTTGTTGTGCGTTATTAAATTTATGGAGTTATGAAAGGCCCCAGAGTGTGTTATAATCGTAGATAAATCTTATCAGTCAGTAAGTATCCCACAGATATACTATACTCAGTAACATCCTCACAGTCAGAAAGCTATATAATATATATATATATATATATACTGAATATTGCCCATATACCTATCATACAAATCATTCCCTGTAAACCTAGTTATATAAATAAAAGAGATGGTATAACATGTTGCACCCACTACAAGAACGCTGAGGCTGAGGAAAAAATAGTTTTTAGATTTAAATTTATTTTACTTACACTTAGCCAGTTATAAAATCAATGTTGTACGCAACAACCCTGTCTTATTACATGAGATGGTTTAAAAGCAAGTTGCTTGCTTTAAACCATCTCACTCTCTCTTGAAAGTAGCTCAAAATAGTATTTGTAATCATACAAAATGCCAGTGCCATGTGTTTACTTTGTACAAGTAATAGGAAGTGATATGTTTTTATCCATTTTAGGATTTCTGCCGATGGCCAGATGAACCCTTTGAAGAGATGGACAGTACATTGGCTGTACAGCAGTTTATCCAACAGACCATTCGACGTGACCCTTCTAATCTTGAAGCTATTTTGAAAATGCCTGAAGCTCAGGATGAAGGGGTTTGGAAATATGAACATTTACGGTTTGTTTCAATCATGTCAACTCATAGTGGCCTCTCTTGAAAAACAGATATTATTTGTGACCTGCTTCATTGTAGATGTTTCTTTAATGATGTTATATTTTTAGGCAGTTCTGTATGGAACTGAATGGTTTGGCAGTAAGATTGCAAAGTGAGTGTAAACCAGAAACATGTACACAGATGACTGCAACGGAGCAGTGGATATTTTTGTGTGCTGCACACAAAACTCCAAAGGAGTGCCCTGCTATTGATTATACCAGACACACTCTTGATGGTGCTGCATGTTTGCTCAACAGCAATAAATACTTTCCTAGCAGGTAAATTACATTTTCACAAATAAAATAAAAATGATACAGATTATTAAGAATAAGAAACATTTTTTTTAAATTTCAGAGTAAGTATCAAGGAATCATCAGTGGGGAAATTAGGTTCAGTATGTCGAAGAGTCTACAGGATCTTTTCACATGCATATTTCCATCATCGTACCATATTTGATGCATTTGAAAAAGAAACACATTTGTGTAAACGTTTTACCTATTTTGTGACAAAATACTCGATTATATCAAAAGAAATATTGATATTGCCAAAACTAGATGATGAGACACCAATCACCCCTGCTGTGGGAGAATCTGAAGCTTGAAACACATGCAAGCTTTTTTTTGTTCATAAATAAGCCACAACTTTGTGTTAGAAATATTGTTGTAGTTATTCTTATTGTGATGCCAGTTGGTGCAGTTGGTTAAGATTCATCTTACGTGCCGCAAGTCATGGGTTCGATTCCCACACAGGACATGCATTTGTGTGCATGAACATGTCTGTATGTCCTGAGTCTGGGTGTAATTGTGTATATTAAGTATGTATTTACAAACAAAAAGTAGTAGTAGTATATATGTATTATATCAGTTATCTGGTTTCCATAGTAAAAGCTCTGCTTAGTTTGGGATCAGATGACCGTGTTTGAGGAATGTCCCAGGATATTATTATTTATACATCATTCAGTATTCTGGCTGCTATATCATTAATTATTTCTTGATTTATATTCTATCTTAAGCCAACTTTTGTTGTATTTGTATTGTATTTGAGTAAGAAGAATATCGCAGACTGGCCAATAATCACTATGAGAGAACATGTGAATATTTCAAAAATACCTACAAAGTTATTACCACAGCTATTACTGTGTGTCAGTTTGTTACCTTAGTTCTTTTAATCTTTGCAACTTTTTTTAATATTTCAAAATTTCATTTCTTTTTGAAGCTATTTTGGCCGACATGATAATCCTTATCCAAATAATAATAAGATCGAATATTGTAAAGAAAATTTATTTTCAGTTAATTTGGATTGAAGAATAAGCCAAGTTAACGGAAACCAATTTATTATTACCCGTTATGGTTGTGCAAATCAAAATAAGTGTAATGACAATATTAACTTTTTGAACAATTCCTTTACAGCTTGAATATTCGCTGAAATAATGGTAGAAATGTTGTAATGACTCCTTATGTCTTTAATGGCAGTTACGCTTTGTAAATTATTGATATTCGAATATTAGTTAAATTTTAATGTAGGTACTTACAAGTAATCTAGCCATGGGTAGCCATGGCCTAATCTTGTACTCTTATGTAAGCCATACACGCTACGGTCTACCGGAGAGGTTACCTGTGCAGGTTTACCTGCGCAGGTCGATAGCGTGTATGGGGATGGTCCGGTATACCGGAGCGCTCTTCAGTTTATTTTGCTATGGCATCGATTGACGACGACGACGACGCACTGGTCATGAACAACCACTTTGAACAGACACTAGAAAACAACTAACGCGACCTGCGCAGGTGACCTGAGTACAAGCACACACGCACAGGTACACCGTACGGTGTCAATCGAAAGAATTGATTTTCGATACTGTAACGGTTACCTGCGCAGGTAAAAAAAACTGCCCAGGTCTAATGCCACTCACGCTCAGGTCTACCTGCGCAGGTAGACCTGTATGGTACCAGTGTTCACAACCTGAAGCCAGGCAGCTATCGTACCAGGGCCGTAAAATTATCGTATATGCTCGAATATGGATCAAAATTATCGTATCCATCAGGAAAATGGCAAAAATACTTTAAAAAATCATATGAAACGTGACAATAATATATTTTAAATCTTGTAAACTTGTTTTTTAAATGGAAAAAAAAATAGTTCACGCCAACATCTCGAATTTATAAAGAAGAGTTAATGTTAAAGGATAGAGACACATGAAAACAAGCATATTTTTTAAAAGTTTAACTGAATAGATTCTATATTTGCGAGAACAGAATACACAAATATTAATGAAACTTAATATTTTATATACAAATTCGAAAAGATAGATTCGAATAGAATAACTGCCAACACTTCACCACATCGAACGACGATATCGATCGCTGATTGGAAGATAGTAGCAGTGCTGCAAACCCCAACTTGCTAAAAAGAAGGATATTTATGGCAAAAATCCAGGAGACATGGACAAAAAGAAGGAGAATTAAAAAAAAGCCCTTTTTGCTTTCTTTAGAATAGTAGTAATTTTATATTCTTCTCCTTAGTTTTAAGTTTTGCAAACAAATCCTTTTTTTTAGGACTTATTTTTGCCAGTTACAATAAATCACTTTCACATTGTCCGCTCTATCAGTGTCCATAAAACACTTTCACGGATTTTAACACAATTTGAAAAATCGCGATACACGTAATTCATTTCATTTCACTTTAACTTCACATGGATTGATCTTTGTTGGATAAAACACCACCTTTAAATATGCAATAAAACTCAAAATACACGAATTTATGAAAATAAAATGAAAACGCAACGTCATCGCGTCACTTTGCAAGTTTAATTCGGAATCTGAAGCACTTTACATTGATTTATTATGTTTTGAGAGCATTGATTGATATATTTTATATTAATAACAGGTGTTATTCTTAGAAAAATATAAAATGTCGTACACTTGGCTCAAATCGTGATAATCCAGGAGATTTTCATTGAAGTGAAAAATAAATAAGGAGATAAGGAGACATGTCCTAAAATCATGGAATCTCCTGGAAAAGAAGGAGAGTTTGCAGCACTGGATAGTAGCAAGATTGCGTCATGAAGCAACAGCATGTGTTCCTAATATGTTCCTAAGAAACAAATGAGCCAATACATGGTGCTGACACTAAAAAAACAACTGTAATTGTGATTAGGCTATTGGCTATCTGTGTAATCATCAAATTTTTCATCAGAATGGGAATTATCGTACAATCTGCGTACGATAGCCGTGTACCATCGTACATCGTACGTAGTTATGAAATTATCGTACACGTACGATAATTATCGTACGGTTGCGAACACTGTATGGTACACCGGAGCGTCTGTGGGCGCCATTAGAGTCAGTTCACACCGAGACGTGACGCGGCAAGTTTAAGATAGCAATAGAATCTAGAACTTTATTTACTACACAAAAAGGCGCACATTTCAGTGAGAGAATTCATGACAAGTGACTCGCGCCGCCCGCGCCGTGCGAGGCGTATCCGAATTCTCTGAAAGGTGCAGCACAGACAGACAGACCCCACCGCGCCGAACTTTCGAGTCTGTGGAAAAGCAATTCTAAACCTATACAATTCTAAGCAGCAACGCACATGACGCGCATAAAGTCCGGCACACAACCCTTTGTTTTCACACAGACTTTTTGTGTGCCGCAGACTAAAGTCTGTCGTCTGCGCTGCACCAAATGCGTACCTTAAAGTGCGCGCCGCGTCGCGTGTCGTTGTGAGCTGACCTTTAATTATTGTTTTATTAGGTGTTATTAATTTAAACTAGGTGTTAAATAGTACCTATAAGGGTTTTCCTTTGCTCTATAAACTTCGGTTTAGTCATAGTATAATACTTAGAAAATGAGTTAAGCTACACCTATAGAAAAACTGTTCTATAAACCTACAGCTGATCTGGCCATTAGAAAATCTATGTGGAAACTCCACATCCTCCAATGTATGAGAAAAGGCCATTTGACCCGCGAAATGATTAATTTTATATTGAATACGATTATCAAACCCGCCTTTTTAAATTCTCTTAAATTTTTGATTCTTAAGTTTTTATGAATAAATGTGACTTTCATTGTTCTATGACTCGATTCTTATTTCAGTATATAAACATCCCAAACGTATTCAAAGATGTCTATATTTTTGTTTTCTTTAAAATGTCCTGGCCTGAATCTTTCACTGACTCATCATCTCCCATCCCAGCCCAAACTACTATTCTCTATGTTACTATGGATATAAATTGGAAGAACAAAAAAACAAAGCCCTTTAATTAAATATAAGTAGGGGAGGGCAGCCCAAAACGGGTAAGGTAAGGTTGATGATAAAAAAATCAACTTATAGATGCAAATTGAACTTTTATTTATACATATTGTAATGTTTAGTTATTAAAGACTATAAAATAAATGACAAATGTAATAATTTTCTACATTAAGATTAGAAAAATTACAAAAAACTTTACCATTCGAATTACCCGTTTTGCCCGTAGGGGGGGCCTAAAGCAGGTAGGGCTTGTGGGCAAAGCGGGTAAGGACTAAATTAATGAGATCAACGTCAATCAATGACTAGAACTGTTCCATAACAAGCATAACTCTTATTTTCTACTTATAATACTTGTAGGACTCATGGTTGTCCATCACCAAACTAGCTTTTTTCTTGGCCTTACGTTGTCTACAAAGTGCCGCAACTATTCCAAAAATACTGGTCCATTGATCCAACCATTATCGCTGCATGTAGCTGATGATCCTGGTGGAGCTCTATCTCTCGATGCTGCTCCATGACTCTGTAAAGTCGAAAGGTTGATGCCACATTTTTTGACTGCACCATTGACTGAAGTTTTGAGAGCTTCTGCTATCGCAAGCTTCATAATTCCCTCTGATGACTCCTATCATGCATTTGTAGTCTTTCTTTTATATTTATTAACCATCTGCAGAAGTAAAATTAAGTAAAAAACTAATTAACACTCAATAAAATTATACAGGGCAAATCTGGTATGGGCAAAACGGGTACCCGCTTTACTCCTACCCGTTTTGCCCACAAGCATATTTTTTTTTCAATCAACCCATAACCTTAAGGCGGCCCTCTGTTGCCGGCGCAACTTCAACGCGAGCATAGTCTAAAAGCTTGTTGTTTCATCCAACGTAATGTTTGACCGCGAATAAAGAGAGATAGCATCAGAGCCGTCGGTTATCAGTCGGTAAATTCCGCTGATCACTCGCGGCCGCTTCGCTAGGTCGTCATTCATGATTTCGCATTCATAAAACTTGTTCCAGGAGTATACTTCTTGTGAAAAAATCTTACTAGTTTGTGAAAAAAAAGTTAGTTATTTAGAATCTCCAATACATTTGCAAGCCTGGTATGTAAATGTTTTCTTTACTTTTACAATTTATAGGTACATTAGATATGGCCAAAGTTCAGGCAAAAACGCTGTTTTTAGGAGGCTTTGACTGAATTTGTTTCACACTTTTTTTTAAATTACGCCAAGATACAAGGCTAGATATAGTACACAAGATACTAATTTGTTCAAAACATCTAACGAAAAATGTTTAAAAACGCCATAATAAGTACAGGGGTTTTGTATGAAAAGTATGACGAATTGAGTCCTCTTAATACCGAAATAATATACGCCAATCTATTGCACAAATGAGATGTCTATTTATTGCAAAATAATAACGCAATACTAGTAAGAACATATCGCAGACGATTTCCGAGTATTCAAAAGTAATGTAACTCGATTTTTTTTAGTGAAAATAGCAAAAAACTTTGTTTTTGTCTTACCGTCAATTCGTGTCCGCCAGAGATGCGCGCCGACTACCTGTGATTGGCCAGCCATAGAGGCCCCGCTCTACATGCACACATTCTCACTAGCAGTAACGGCGCGGAATTTAAAACGCATACCCGTTTTAGGCGGGCTACCCCTTTTAGGCTTACCTCCCCTACCTAGTAATATTTTGATCAAAGTTTCCACGCGTCGGGGCCGCTAATGTTATTGTGGACAGGATAGCTGCTTTTAACTTCCTATTTTTAATCGACTTAAAAAAAAGGAGATTATCAATTCGACACGTATGTATGTAATATTATTGGAACTGCAATATATTCACATATGATGATCTATTAGGGCTTCCGAACAAAAATACGAAATTTCATAGGTGTATGAATGTATGTATGTGTGTCCACGCATATCTCCGAAGATATTAATCGGACTGTAACCATTCTTTTTTTATTGGTTTACATTTACTTCAACTGAGGGAACAGTGCAAGTTTCATCGAAATCGGTTCAGGAGTTTTCAAGATATGGACAAATATGTGTGACGACCTGGCTTATTGATACGAGCTACGGGTGTGGTGTCAAAGGAAAAACATAGCAAAACCTTGGTCAAATTCTAGTGCATTTAAGAAAAACGTTTTAAGAAGTCGTTTTTTTTTTAAAATAACTTTTTTATTACTTTATTTACCTACATCGCGGTCCCCGACACGACGACGCGGGCGCTTTAATCAATATACAGGGTGTTGTTTTGGTCGGCGACAAGCGACCCAGGAGCGGTAGTACGAAATATATATTCCCCAAAAATGGACTTAATTCCATTAAATACTGTAAATATGTTGAGAAATACCTTATTCAATTTGAAATAAAATTACCGCAAAGTATGGTTACTAGGCACGTGCACAGACTAGAGCTATGCGTAAGCCGCCATCGCCCCACCCCTTTGCTCCCCGTTGAGTATTATGTCTACACTTTAGCTTATTACATGATTTTCAAAATTTTAATTTTTTAATTTTTATTATAAAAAAAAAGTATTTTTTTAATATTTTTTTTAGCACCAGTGTCATTTGTATTATCGACCCTGAGTCTCTCGTCGCTGACCAAAACAACGACCTGTATTACTATATAGGTACTTATTAGGTCTTTACCTATGAAATTGCCGTTTTGTATGAAAAAATTTAAACGATTTTTTTTCATGTATTTTTTATTTGTATTAATCGAAGGTATCACCCATGCAATCAATGCATCTTTGCCAACGCAGTGGCAGTTTATTGATGCCCTTCTTAAAGAAATCGGCTGGACGGGAGGCAACAAATTCTTCAAAGGCATTTTGTACTGCCTCTCGGGTATTGAATTTTTTTCCCGCCAAGAAGTTATCCAAATTCTGGAAAAAGTAGTAGTCTGTAGGCGCAAGGTCTGGTGAGTAGGGCGGATGACGAAGAACTCCCAACCCCAGTTCTTGCAACTTGGAGACCGTCTGCTGTGCAGTATGAGGTCGCGCGTTATCGTGCAGGAGCAGCGGAGACGAGCGATTGACCAATGCTGGTTGGAGATGTGCCAGCTTCTCCATCATTGTGTTCAGTTCTTCACAGTACACATCTGCAGTAATGCTCACCCCGTTTGGTAAGAAACTGTGATGAATCACACCGGCGCTAGACCACCAAACAGTGACCATTACTTTTCTAGGGGTAAGTTTTCGTTTAGGGCATTGTTTAGGTGCTGAACCAGGATCCAACCAACTTGCTGAGCGCTTGCGGTTATCAAAACCAGAATCCATTTTTCATCGCAGGTAACAATGTGGTTCAAAATTCCTTCACTTGTGTGTCTGTTGAGCAGTGCAAGGCACGTTTCGACGCGTACTTCGCGCTGGCGATCATTGAGTTCGTGGGGCACCCATTTGTCTAGCTTTTTTACCTTGCCAATTTGACGCAAATGGACCAATATTGTTTTTACGCTAACGTCGAAAGCTGCTGCTAATTCAGCCGTCGATTGTGTATCATCAGCTTCCACAATCGCCTTTAATTCGTCATTGTCGACCAAAGTCTTCGGATAATTACTCGAATTTTTAACGTATCCATGATGACATTGATGACGAAAAAGATTGAAATGCGATGAAAATGTAACACTAATCAATAAACAAATGACTACTTTTGGAAAAAGAATTCCATGTTTTTAAAATAAAATTAATTTGAAATTAGAATTCTTAGCCAAACAAAAATTATTTTGATTTGAAATGGCCAGTACTGCAGAACGGCAATTTCATAAGTAATTATATAATCAATGAAAGGGCCAATAAATATTATTTTTAACTTTTTAGAGCAATTTTTTTGTGTAGGGGGATTTTTAAATTTTAAATTTTCGTTTATGCTTTTTAAACTTTATTTATTACTAGTAGACATGCTTGACGCTACTACGCATACCGACACCCTAACCCCACATTCACCCATATAGGTAGGTACATTCTGGGATGGAACATGAAAAATAGCGACACATGATTTTGTCTCAGATTGAAATCAGTTCAGTGCTGCATATCAAATCGTGTAAATTCATTTACTCAATGCCATTCACTCATTTATTATTTCATTCGCTTTACACATTCATACCTACATTAATTTGCCACTAACGTTACCTACTTAGCCTACTACTAAATCGTACAAGAATATTTCATATCGATTGAACGAGTGGAAGTAGCTTAGAATCCGTCACAAATTTATCATTTTTTCTCATTCTTGCTCCATCAACCGACTCTGAACACAACCTATTCATTAAAACCTTTTCAATTAGCCCAAACACGATACCTGTGCTGTAAGTTGGTGAGGAGTTAGGTATCCTGCTGATGCCAGGTGATGCTGCAGCCTCAAGGTAGGTAACCATGTTTTTTCAATATCATTGAAGTTACAGGATCCCAAATTTCGGATCGATCAGACCTGTGGAAGTTGTTCACATTTTTTTTTTTTTTTTTTATACTACTTAGGTAGCAAACAAGCATACGGCCCGCCTGATGGTAAGCGGCTACCGCAGCCTATGGACGCTTGCAACACCAGGGGTGTCACTCACGCGTTGCCGACCCTGCAGAAATCTCTTCAGACCCTTTTTGAAGAACCCCATGCTGTACTCCATTGGGAAAACCACGGCAGGGAGCTCATTCCACAATCTGAGCGTCCGCGGAAGGAAGCTCCTTTGAGACCGCACAGTTCGAAACAATTCTGGTTTCAATATGTGAGGATGGACTCCCTGTCGATGGCGAGAGTTGCGATGGTAGAAGGTGGCCGTGGGCATCATCTTAAACAATTCTTCAGAACACTGTCCGTTGTACAAGCGGTAGAACACACATAAGGAGGCAAAGTCTCTCCTCAGACTGAGGGACTCTAAACCGTTTGTGAGCTCGGGATCGTCAACTATTCTAGCAGCACGTCGCTGAACCGAGTCTAAAGGCGCAAGCTGGTATCCAGGTGCTCCCGCCCACAGATGACAGCAGTACTCCATATGAGGCCGTACTTGCGACTTATAAAGTTGCAGCCTTTGCCTCGATGTGAAGTACTGCTTCGCTTTGTTGAGCACTCCGAGCTTTTTGGATGCCAGCTTAACCTTGTCTTCTAAGTGACTACGGAACAAAACGTCGCTACATAGAAAATCGACTAGAAACAGCTGATGATCTTCAAACGGCTGAACTGATTTTGATAAAATATATCTTAGAACCAGCTAAAGAAAATTTTCTTTTTAATAATAAAACGTGCTAGGTAGGTACCACAGACAGACTCACCATCACGTCATACTTTTAACACCCCTCTTCTTGCGTCGGGGGTTAATCGCATCGCTTACAAAGAGATTTCTCGATAATCAAACTATAATAACCCTTAAGTAATTGACGAAATGTTAAAGTATGACGGCAGAAATTCATACAAATGTAGGTAGGGTAAGACGGGGTAGCTAAGGTTTAAAGCTCCATAAAACTAAACCTTTCCATTAAATCGAATCAGTTTTATTATATTTATCATCTTTGGTAATCAGTCTTTAGTAATTGAACAATTATAGGAACATAGGTTTCATTGTTTTTTTGGAACTATACGCCCGCACATTCCCTCCGCTTGTTATGCTATAAGAACTAGTATAGTCCCTAAGCAAACAATAAGAACTACATACTACGTTCGAAAATGTTAACCCTCATTTTGGCAGTCGGGTAAGAAAATCCTAAACTAATAAATTATTATATACCTACTTACCTATCTAATACCTAAGTATAAAAAGTATGTACTTACAAAGAAAGTAGTTTCGAGCTTTACTTTGCCAGCTTTTACTTGAGGCAAAGAAAAAAATGCAGATAAATTGCAGATTTTTGAAGTGTGAATCTATAACGAGAACAACATTGATTTATTTGCGCCACAATGGAGTACTAGAGGTTATCTGTTGCGATATACAATATACCTAATGCGTAAGTATAAATTGTATGTCACGGCTACGCAGTTATCAATAAATCGTATAAGAAGTGAGAACAAAGCTTACTTACATAGGGGATATAATAAAAATAACCATGTTCCGAGTACTATGTGTTATTTGGTTGATTTCAGTCGTGGTGGTAATCGAAGCAAGACATAGAGATGCATATATTCTGGACGAACGTTGGGTGTGTAATGTTAAAAAATCGTGCTCGGAATGTCTCAGTTTGCCTCACTGTTCCTGGTGCCAATCGGAGAAATTATGCTACTCCAAAAAATTGCCGAAATTTTTAAACTTTTGCCAAAACAACACCGTCGAACACGAGGATTATGGATGTGAGTATTTTGTTGTAATACCTATGTATTCTAACACTTCTTCTATTCGTTGATTCATATATCCGGTTCAACCGTTCGGATGTAATTATTGTGATTACCTAAATGTTGCAGGTATAAATATAAGCAAATTTTTAGGTAGGTATATTTTCTAAAACCGATCAAGAACGTAGAGCTCATGCAATCTGCCTTACGTACTTACTTGAACTTTACTTTCCCACCCATCTCATAATGATGATACACCTGACTTTCGGATGTGAATACAATGAGATCATGATTTAAAATTGTTTAAATTAAAAACGAGCTGTCGAGTTGCATTCTTAATTTAAACATTTGATCTAACCAGCTTTTCACGTGACAATATTCATTATTACAAAGTTTAAATATTGTTGAATATTGTTTCAGTAAGTATAACGGAGAATGCTGAATGCTCCTGCGCTGGCGGCAAATTAGAACGTAATTGCTACCCTTTGGGGGTGTCTGAAGGTCCTGAATGCTCTAACCGAGGCACTTGCGTCTGTGGTCATTGCGTTTGTGACAGTGATCCTGAATATCCAACAAAGGTACAAAAGTACAAGGAAGCGGCTGCGCGGTGTGCTCTGTATATGAGCCATCGATGATGATTATTCTAATGGGAAGGGACAACATAAACCGAATGGAAAACCTATACGGCTTTACTACCTATATCACAGACATAACATTTGGTATAAGTACTAAAAAATACATCGATTCGAATGGAATGGAATTTAGCATCTCCGCCAAGTCAGTCAAAATCATAATAAAATCTAGAATGTTTCGAAGCAATAAAGAACACATGTAGCACATGGAGACAAAAGCTTATGATTTGTATTCTATTTGCAGACGGTGATGGGTGAATATTGTGAGTTCGACAACTTCTCCTGCGATGGTCCCAAATGCAACGAGGGTCCTTATTCCCTCATTCAGCCGAAAGAAGAAGATGGTTCATCAAAACAACTAGACAATGAACTAATTGACCCTTAAAGATGATTTACGACGACTACTAATAGATAGGATGTAGCGATTAGACTGTTAGAACCAAAAAACATTATTATTTTTATATGTTATTATTATTATAGAAATAAATATGTAGGTAATACCGATACATAGTGTACCTTCCTATATTATTTTTTAGATCGGCTATTGACTTTTAACAATAGCCGATCTAAAAAATAATATAGGCATCAACGCGCTTACCTACATATATTACAGTAAAAAATACAAATGAAGAATACAATTTCTTGTATGGTACCTAAGTATTCGCTGGTAATTCCGACTAATCGAATGATCGATTTTTCATAAGATTTGGGTGCAAATTGCACAATCCTGCGTGACAAATACCTGTAGGTAGTTATGCCTTTATCCAAGACAACGATAACTGGAAGGGACAATGTGGGTAGGAGGGGAGGGAGAGAGTGTCAGGGTGGAAGGTCGAGAATTGAATTTGAATCCTAAAACAATGTTAAGCTTTCTTGAAGAAATACATTAAAGCTGTAGGATACCCACTTTGTAGAAACCACCTTGCTGGATACCACCCTCTATTTGAATGTCTGACACCTAACACCTACCGATGTGTGACAGCAACTGCAATTGATATTTTAGGCCTGTATCAATCAAAACTCATAGACTGAGAGCTGGTGACGGGCTTCTGGGTAACGGTTTTTCTGTAAGGCCAGAAATCCTAAGCAGAGTACAGAAAGACCAATCCTGAGGCTTCACGAGGTCTTGGACTATCAGATTGAGTCTCAAGAATATATCGTAATTAATCGAAAATGAAACTAATATTATTGCTGCAGGTTCCAAATTCAAATGATTTAATCTCAACTCATAACTTGACTTGAGCATATTGATTGACGTCGTACAAAAATACGGACCTTTTTTTTTTTATACTACCTTACTTGCCTTCTAGGCTTTGTGTGCTTACTACCTTCGGCTACATCATCATATGCCATGGTGACATAAAGTAAACACAAGCCTTTCAACAGATCAAATTAAATAACAATCTTTGGTTTTACAACGGGAGTGCAGAATTTTTACAACGGGATAATAATTTTCGAGTTATTAAAAAGTTGTGCGGAGTTCATTCAAGGGTGAGCTGTTACGCTCGGGTGCGGGTGGTTGTCTGCTGCGGGTCGGTGGAGGCAATAGGGTTTTCAGAAGAAGCGTTCGAGCAAGAGCCGCGTCTCAATTAAGGAATTGATATGAGTCGAGCGTCTGTCGCGGATGGCTCATCGGTCTCGAGTGTCTGCCCGTTATGGTTACGCGAAATTAGATTTCAACGAGGCTATTTTCACTTCAGCTGCAAGATCTCCTTTTTTCCACGATATCTATTCAATTCCATTATATTATTTTTTTTGTGTATTCTACATTAATATCTCACTATCTAACATACATGAGTAACAGACAGTGTATCAGAAAGCGAAGTAGGTACCTAACAATTATTAGGGGTACCTACCTCCTGCAATCAATGGGACATTTCGCGATCAAGTTGCATTCATCTTTCGTAAGGGATACCCTGTGGGGATACCTGTTTCGCCATTTGAGAGAGATTGCTCAAACGATGATCATAATATGTTAATTATAACAAGCACCTATCTACCAACCTAACTGCATCAAATACCTCATAATTTTCCATCATATTTTCGCTACCTTTTCATTACTAAAAAATAAAGTTAGTAAATAAATATGCTTACGCAATTTCTTCAGTTTATTTTGTCCAAAAAAACATGTCAATTTACATGTTTTACAATACTCAATGTTATACGTGAACACTGTGTAGAAACGTGTTACTATCATTATTTTCTTGGGTTTAAATAACTACTTAATAAAATAAAAACGTCACAGGCATAAGCGAATTTCCGTTCAATAATTGTGCGGAATGCGGCCCTCCGCGGCGCTCGTAGCGGCCGATTCGATTAAGGGAGCGCCTAAATTGTTTTAGTGTCGATCAGCATCATGCACAGCGTTGGGTACAAATGACATTTATACGGTAGATAACCACTGAAAATAAATAAAATAAGTTACCTATTTGTTATATTCCGATGTAAACCTGTAAATCAAGCTACGAGGCTACGGTTACATATACATAAGTGCTACGCTATGATTTTATTTCATTTATTTATTGATTATATAAATAATTGAAAGCTAGCTTTTGCCTGCGTTCTTGAAAAATCTTATGGTAGGTATTTATGTGATCTATCTTCGTGTCAGCGTTATGGAGCTGAGTGGAAACAAACATACCTACGCAAACATTCTCATTTATAATATTAGAAGGATAGGATTTCCAAAGTTATTTAATTTACTAAATTTTTTTTGATTAATACTTATTTATCTAAGAATAAAGTCGGTTGAAAATAATTAGTTTCAGCGACGAAAAATACTAAAATGTATCTCCGTTCTAATTGGATTTTGATTGTGTCTTATCTGAAAACGTAGAGAACAAGATCATCTCAATAATTATACCCACATTATATGAGAAACTCTCTTATCGGCTAGAAAACGTAAGAATCACTTGTAAAAACGATTGCATAATTTGTAAAACCGTATCACACTTACCCAAAATTTGAATAATGATAAAGCTATTCTTCCTTATTTATTTGCTGAATTTTAAAATGAAAGTCATTTTTAGAACTTTAGTAGAAAGTTAGAATTACCGTGTTTAAGGTTGCTACAAAGAAAAAAAAGGAAAAAAAGCCAAACATAGTCAGATTGTTCAAAAAATATTAAAAAAATGTAACCTTGCTGAGTTTCTTGCCGGATTCTTCTCAGTTGAAGGCCGAGTTCCGAACCGGTGGTAACTTCAGTAAATGTGACCTTCATAAGTGCCCTTCTGGGGCCTAAATTGAATAAATGGCTTTGACTTTGACTTACAAAGTCTACGGCCATACACATCTGTCTGTCGGAACATATTTCTACCAGCCGGCTTTCTGAACAAGCAAATCTAACATTTGGTAGGAATCTAAACCTTATCCATTATCATAAAAACCGGCTAAGTGCAAGTCGGATGTATTTTCCAAGTTTCCTCTAAATTCGTTCAACCCTTACGGCGTAATTGTGTATCAAACATCATGATCATAATAATAAGTAGGAGTCTATGGCAGCCATTGTGGAAAGATCTCTAGAGTAGTACCTATACCGAGCAATCGAACTCCGCAACTAATAAGTGTTTTTGCACTGATAAATAACAGTACTAGGGAATGCAAAACCGTGGCAAAATGAAAACCGGTTTTTATTTCGGTAATGAGATGAAAAAACCGGTTAACCGGTTTTAAACCGGTTTTTTAAATGTTCGCTCGTTTTTTTTTTCACGTTATTTCTAAGGCTCGAATTATAGATAATAACCGTGCCTAAGATTTAAAAATCGCAAACTGAAGAATTATTGTCAGTTAAAGTTAATGAAGTGGGTATAAAAGAAACATCAAAGACACCATCACCATTTGCCTGTGTTTTTTTTTTTTTTTTGTTTATAGGCCTGTGTTTGACCGCAATCTCACCATGGTAAGTAATGATGCGGCCGAAGGTGGTAAGCACACAAAGCCTAGAAGGAACTATCCGACGTCACTACCACTGAGCTATCATCGCCGTAAAACGTCCTGTTCCCTATAATTTGGGATCGGCGCAATATGTACGCTTCTTCTATCCGTTATACCAACATTCACTCGTTTCTTACCAATATCATCTTTCACACAATCAATCCATCTCTTTTTCATAAAATTTATGGAAATAATCATTTATTTAACTCTGTAGATCAGATACTCGTTTATATAGACTACACGGTTCGTTTATGTTTTGTAAGTTATAATATTAATTTCACACGTAATATACATGGCATATTGTAGCGGCACAGCAACTTGCGTGTACACTAAAACGTGGTTATTATTATATGAATGTTTTCCTTAGATAAAAAAAAAAATACCTAGTTTTTGCTGTCGTGCAGACGGGTAAAAAATAACACCAATCATGACTGATTGCTTGCTTGCTGTCTGGCAGATACATAAGAGCCTTCGTTGATAGTAGTTGCTCCGATAGCATGACATTAATGCTGGCGTCCCGAAAGGCTCAAAATTATCCCCAACACTGTTCCTCCAGCATATGAATAATATACTCTCTATTGCCAGCATTCATTGCTATGCAGATGAAATTACATGGGACGCTCATTACACGAACCGTGCAAATATCTCGTTCTATATTGGAGAAACGGCGCGAAGGACTTGTCTTAAATCGAGAGTACACAAACTAGTGACTCCGATTGGGGTCGACTAAACCTAGTCTATTTCAACCCCACTAAATCACACGCAAGCCTGCAATTCACCGTTGAGAGAAGTCCATTTGCTGTGGCTCCTCATTTCTAGAACATGTCCCTCAACATCACGAAAAGCATTGGGATCCTTCACGTTAATATTTGTAGCGACGTTCTGTTCCAAAGTCATCTACGAGATATCCAAAAAACTCGGTGTGATTAATAGAGCGAAGCAGTACTTCTTATCGAGACAAAGACTGCAACTATATAAGTCGCAAGTCTGGCCCAAATGAAGTAATGCTGTCTTCTGTGGGCACCTGGATACCAGCTTGGGTATTTAGACCCGCGATTCAGCGACGTGCCGTTAGAATTGTCGATGATCCCGAGCTCACAAGTGTTTTAAAGCCCCTTAGTCTGAGGAGAGACTGCCTTCTTATGTGTGTTCAACCGCTTTTCCAACAGTGTTCTGAAGAATTGATTGACCTGATGCCCAGTTACCTTGATCCATCGTAGTCACCGATGGGGAGTCCATTCTCACACATTGGAACCAAAATGTTCTCATACTGTGCGGTTTCAAAGAAGCTTCCTATCGTGGATGCTCAGGCTGTGGAATGAGCGCCCCGCTTCAAAAAGGTTGAGGGTTGGTAACGTGCGAGTGATAACCGTTATGTTGCAAGAATCTATAGGCTAGTGTAACTGGTTATCATCAGGCGGGCCGTACGCTTGTTTGCTACCTAAGTATTGTAAAAAAAAGTTTTACATGTTTTATATCTATCATAAAAACAATCATTATTTTAAGTTATTTTCTTACCAGCTCAATAAACTACACATCAACACACTTCAGTTCATCACAAAAATACTCACTGCATTGCACTCAGTTTAGAAAACGGCGGCAAATCTTCTTTTTTTAGTTTTTCCAAACATTGAAAGAAAAACCGAAAAAAATCGAAAAACCGGTTTTGGTGTTATGTGAAACCGGTTTTTCTTGTTGGTCAAAACCGTACCGAATAACCGGTTTTTCGATTTTCGGTGAAACCGGTTTTCATTCCCTAAACAGTACCCACCAATCACTGCAATGCATCTAAATGTTTAGTGTAACCTTGACTATGCCAATCAGAGCGCATTGTCAGAATTTAGTTTTTTTGGGTTAATTGTTCGAAAAACTTGCACAGAATACTTTATTATAACATTCCGACCCACATTTGTTTGATTTATTGAAGTATTCTGGGCCATTTACTATGAAAATAAACTGAAGAAAACCCTTACGTGACCACGTCTTCCCTCATTTAAAATTGCTGATTTCATAAAAGGTCGAGATCGAACTAGTGAGATGGAAGTAAAAGGTTATGCCTAAATTATAGTATATTTTAGTTTCAATAAGAAGCATTTTGCTATACAACTTAGGTATGTACACATACAGTAAATATAAAAATGTAATAATAATGAAATTAAATATTTGACTACTCACGTTTATCTATAATAATATAATCCCACCAAAAACATTTTTATGTAAAATGTTGCCAAGACATATGGCTCGCACTGTCAAAAAGTTATCAGATCTCATGTAGAGCCAAGCTTATAACTCTACATGCACTTACTCTACAAGCCCTAACTTCACAAACTCTACACCTTAGTCAAAATATGTGGCTTGGCCGTTTCGCTACCGTCACATGGCAGTAAGGTGAAAAATGTATTCACTGTTCATTACTTTTTTGTTATTCAATCGTTATTGTAGTAGTGAAACGGCCAAGCCACATATTTTGACTACGGTGTGTAGAGTTGGTGAAGTTAGGGCTTGTAGAGTTATAAGCTTGGCTCTACATGAGATCTGATAACTTGTTGACAGATAAAGCGGAAGAGATTTTTGTTTATTTAAACGGGATTCAAAAAAATCTTTCACTAATAGGAAGCTATATAATCCCCGAGTATTATAGGCTATCACGGGAACGCGGGTGAAACCGAGCGAGACAGTTAATAAAAAATAAAATAATTAAAATAAAAATAGCCTTTATTTCTACTAAGTATAAATAACATTATCTCTCTAGCTTATTATAAAATACCTATATCTATATTACTTTATTATTTTTAAGAGTTAGAATACAATAACAAGTTAACAAGTTATGATAGTATAAATTTTATATTATTCATAACTTATTTCTAGTAAACTTATTAACTAGTATTATGCATTAGTAGTCGCCTCTGCGGCGTAGGCCTCCCCTAAACCCTTCCACTTATCTCTTTCTCGTGCCTTTTGCATCCAATTTGGTCAAATTTGGTCCACCTATTTGACTGAAAATTTCTCTCCATCTTTTACTTGGTCTTCCTTTTTTTCTTTTTCCTTCCGTTGGTACCCATTCTGTCAAACGTTTAATCCATCTACTATTAGTCAACCTACATAGATGTCCTGCCCAATGCCATTTCAACAGTCTTGTTCTTTTCCGTGTATCTATGAGCGAGACAGTTAGTTCATAATAATACGTAATTTTATTGTAATTTTTTTCGTGTATATTCGTATTGGTTCATGTCAAAATAACTTATAACAAGGATATTCATATACAGGTTGTTGTTTTGGTCAGCGACGAGCGACTCAGGGTCGATAATACAATAGATACTGGTGCTAAAAAAAATATAAAAAAAATACTTTATTTTTTTTAATAATAAAAAAAAAAATTGAAAATCATGTCATAAGCTAAAGTGTAGACATAATACTCAACGGGAGTTCGAGGGAGTAAAGGGGTGGGGCGATGGCGGCTTGTGCCTAGCTCTAGTCAGTGCACGTGCCTAGTAACCATACTTTGCGGTAATTTTATTTCAAATTGAATAAGGTATTTCTCAACATATTTACAGTATTTAATGGAATTAAGTCCATTTTTGGGGAATATATATTTTGTACTACCACTCCTGGGTCGCTTGTCGCTGACCAAAACAACACCCTGTATAATGTCGGATATTGCTACAGTAATCTATTATGTAGATGCACGTAGATACTCGTAGAACCAGCTACGAAAGATAATCCATTTTTTATTTTTATTTTACATATAAAAAACTAGTACACAAAGTCTTAATTAAATATTTACATACCATAATATGACTTTATTGCCATAGTTTGATATTCAAACTGTTATATTAATGCAAAAGTACCTAAGTTTTTTCACTTCTACATGTTCATGAAACATGAACATTGGATACCTTTTTACCCCGAGAATGCAGCTGAAACCGCGGGCAAGCTAGTTTTAAATATCTAGATCGAATTTAGGTAGGTGAACAATTCGCACAAAACGTGATCGGACTTCTAAGTATGAAATAAGTTGTCAATGGAAGAGGTATTATCCCACAAAGGAGCCGAGATCACACACATAATAATATGCCATTGGTATTCCTGGAGTGAGGAAGAATGCGCGTTCCGACGACGAGGCGGCGACTTCTTGGCGTGCCTCGTTCGAGAAGCGTCGCCACCCGCGCCGCCCGCACCACCCGCACCGCTCCCGTGTCCGACTACACCCGCTTCATTTCACAATATTCGCCCATTACCTCGATCGGTGGATATACTTTCTGTACAACTTTATTTTTTAGTGTGAACAAAGGAGAAATAATTGAGTACTAATTGTACGTAGTACTATTAACTCTGTGGTGAAGGAAAATAAGTCAATTATGAAATGTGAAAAAAAATATACGAAATATTTATTACCAAAATCGTAGTAGTAGTGGAAGTGTAACAAAACTTATTAGTATATATTTTTGTGTTTGAATTATTATCGACTACGACAGTGCTAGGCACCATTTTTAGGGTTCCGAATCAAAATGGTAAAAAGAAACCCTTATGGTGCCGCTCCGTGCGTCTGTCACAGCGCTATATTTCAGCAACCACTGATGATATTGATTCGGAATAGTTATAAATATTGCTGGCCCACACATATTGCAAATAAAAAAAAAAATAGAAATATTTTTATTTTAGGATTTTATTATCTTTTTTGTTGCGTAGTTTTTGAGTTCTGATGAAAAATGACAAAAAAATATTCTTATCTCCGATTTCACAAAGCCAAAAATCTGATATACTTACAGATCATAGACACTGATGTAAATATTACAGGCAAAATAGAACGATGTTCCTAACTAGCACAGTTTTTTCGAAATCTTCAAAATTCCTTCACAAACAAATTTAGTTGTGCAATCCGGTGTTTTTCTAAAATAGAGTCCAAACCAAGAAATTATATGCCTAGGAAGGTCGGAACCCTCAGTGCGCGAGTCAGATTCAGACTCTTGGCCGGTTTTTATTATGTAAAAACCTATGGTTACACAAAAATGGCGCTGTAGCACTGTCGTAGCGTAACCGTAGCCTCGTAGAGGCTCTGTCTACTGTCCACGTTGATACGTACTATGAAGTGATGATTCACTTCATATGCACACTTTCGTCATTTCACGGTTTTTGTACCTACGTCCGTCGTATATAATCAAACGAAACTCATTGCCGTGATAATGTTGATCGTTTATGCAAGTCTCTTAACATCCAACATTTATGACGCTTTCGTCGAGAGCAAGTTTGATGCAAAATAACCTTAGGACATTCAAATGACACCATCGTAGACCGGATATTTTATACAATTCATTTACATTTTATATGCGTGGGAGAAATAAACATAATTAAAGAGTAAATTCTTTTGTCTCTGACCGGACAGTGACGATCTTTATTAACACGCTTTTATTACTGTATGTATGTATGTAAAGGAATCTTCGAACGTAATTTTCATCGACTTCCAGACGTCAGATTAAACTGAAATTTAGCACACTTATCAAGTACCGATGACAATACAATAATTTGGTACCATCGAGCTGATCTGATGATGGATCCGGAAGGTAGGCACTGGAACTCCATAACGGAGCAACGTTTCCTAGCCGTGTTTGGGCTTGTTGGAATTGTCATAAAATGAACTTTGACCATGTATGGTTGTCAGGGTCTGATGATGGAGTAGGAGAGTAAGCACTGGAACTCCATAGTGGAGCATCGTATCCTAGCCGTGTTTGGGGTTGTTGGAAATGTCGTGAGATGAATTTTGACCATGTATTGTTTTCAGGGTCTGATGATGAAGTCGGAGGGTTCGCACTGGAACCCCATAGCGGAGCATCGTATTCTAGCCATGTTTGGGCGTATTGGAATCGTATTATGCGCATTTTGGCCAAATATGGTTTTCTGAGTCTGTTGGTGGAGTCAAAGAGTAGGCACTGAAGCTAAATACTTATTTTAAATGTGAAAGAAAGTGATATTGGGTAAAAATATGGTAAAAGTAACATAATAAAATGGTACGAATAATTTATGTTGACTAAAAAATAAAAAATAAATTACAGTTTAAAAAGACTAAAAAAACACGCTTTAAAAAGCCCTGCACTAAAAAGTGTTAAATAATTATAAAATTGAACCTAAATATATTCTCTGTCTATCCCGTAAGGGCCTAAATGTAAGCAATTTTTGTAATTAAGTTCAATATTTGAATGAAAAGCGTGGGGCGCTTTTCCTTGTAACCCAATAGAATTTCTATGCATTATCATTATCATGAAGAAATATCGTAAATTACAAAATGAAAAGCGCCACACACTTTTCATTCAAATATTGAACTTAATTACAAAAATTGCTTACATTTAGGCCCTTACGGGATAGACAGAGAATATATCGTCTGCTTACGGGTAAAACGTGATAAGTGCAGTTAGTGTCATTTCGAGTAAATGACTTTTCAAAGTTTAAGTTTCAATTTGATCTATTTTAAACTCGTTAATTAAAAACCTGTTAAAGCAAAATATTGCACTAACTACCCTTCTTTTAATATTTACTCTTTTATAATATTTGGTATTAGTAAAAACTGTATAAAATTAAATTAGATCGAAAGCGTACCGCATTTATGATGTTTTACCTGTACTTAACAAAAGTGTATCTTTTGAATTCAATGATTTCATAGGTTAATTTCAGTTTTATGTAATGGCTTATTATATTTTACACCAATTACTTGATTGGAAAGTTTTTTTTGGACAGAATTCGCTGAAATAATGATATTTTTGATACATTTAACCTGTTTTACCTGTAGAGTTTAGTGTAAGTATATCACTTATTAGGTGCTAACTTCATACAAAAATGATCAATTAAATAAAAATAAATTATTTTTTACGAGGCAAGGACGACTGGCAAAAGTTCCCTTCAGCAGCCCAGTAAGCTCGAATCGCAGAGGGAAGGCTTGTTACTGAACCTCGAGGTAGTGTTTTTAGCGTTTTGCATAAGAGATGTTAGGGTCCTGATTAGATCGCACAGTTGCTAGGCTGGTGACCTTCTAGTGTATCTCACACACCGTTGGTCACTCGCCATCGAGAGTCAAGGTAAGGCATTGGCAGTGAGCCTAAATGTGGCGAAGGCGTTCGATCGGGACTGGCAACAGGGTCTTTTAACAAAGTAACCAGCTTACGGGCTTCCCGAGGGGCTATGCAAATGTGTCGCTAGTTTTTTTATCCAGCAGATACATTAAAGCCGTCGTTGACGGTTGTTGCTCCGAAAGCATGGTCATAAATCCCGGCGTTCCACAAGGCTCTGTGCTGTCTTTGACGCTGCTCCTGCTGCATATCAATGATTTGCTGTGCATTGACGGCATTCAATACGGATTCTATGCGGATGATAGTACTGGGGACGCTCATTACTCGGGCTATGCTAATATCCCTCGTACCGTGGTGGTGAAAAGCCGCGAACTTCTTGTGTCTGAAATCGAGAGTACACTAACCAGTGTCTCCGATTGGGGTCGACTAAACCTAGTCCATATCAACCCCACAAGCCTACGCGTTCACCGCTAAGAAACCCCCATTTGCTGTGGTTTCACAATTCCAGAACACGTCTTTGAACATCAGTAAGAGCATTGGAATCCTTGGCGTCGACATTTCTAGCGACGTTCTGTATCGTAGTCATTTGGAAGACAAGTCAAGCTGGCATCTAAAAAGCTCGGTGTGCTCAATAGAGCGAGGCTGTGTGAAGTATAGCCTCGATCTATTGAGTACCATAGCAAATGGGGTTTTCTTAGCGGTGAATCGAGGCACAGACGCCATAAGGAGTAGTACTGCCATCTGTAAGCAGGGGCACCTAAATACCAGCTTGTGATTTTTGACTCGGTTCAACGGCGAGCCATTCGAATTGTCTACCCCGAGATCCCGAGCTCACAAGCAGCTTAGAACCGCTAAGTCTAAGGACAGACTGCCTCCTTGTGTGTGTTCTACCGCCTGTACAACGGACAGTGTTCTGAAGAATTTTTTGACCTGATGCCCATGGCTACCTTTTACCATTGCAAATCTCACCATCGTCGGGGAGTCCATCCTCACATATTGGAACCAAAATGGGTTCGTACTGTGCCGTTTCAAAGATGCTTCCTACTACGGACATAGGCTGTGTAATGAGCTCCCCGCCATGGTTTTCCCAGAGGAGTAAAGCATGGGGTTCTTCAACAAGGGTGTGATGAGATTTTTACCTTAGTAGTATAGAAAAGCAGTCATTTTGATCATAATAATTATAAAAAGATCACAGTTGAAACATTTTATCCAAGTGTGGCTGTACCGTATAAGCTTCTGCCATTGCTCAATATAGTTACATAGTATACTTAGTTTTTTTTTCTTTACCGCCCTTGGGACGTAAAGTATTATTTACATTCCGCACCTTAGATACCTTTAGGTCTACTTTCAGATTACGAGAGATGAACAATTTATTTCTACGCGGAGTACGTGCACACGAAATGTGACAACTAAGATCAATCGCTCTCGTTCTTACTGGTAAAAACGTATAAATGTCATTTATTTCGTTTTTGCTGTAGAGAAATTTGCAAACCAAGTTGAAGTATTTAACTAGTAAAATAGAACAAATGCATTTATGATGTTTTTTTAGAATAATTATTGCCATTTACTATTTAAAATATATAATGTAAATAGTTTTAACCGTATTTATCGTTGTCTACCTGCATAAACTGAAACGATTTAAGCTATAAGATTATTTATTGTGTTATACTAGTATCTTTTTTTCAAAATGTGAGTATATATCACATTTACAAACTCATTATCTCTGCAGCCATTGGACATTGCATATATTCGGTTTTACCAGTAGATAGCGCGTAAAAAATTACATGTAACTGCATTTTTAACTCGATTTAGTAAAAAAATGCATTTATCACGTTTTACCAGTAAGCAGACGATATTTAGGTTCAATTTTATAATTATTTAACACTTTTTAGTGCAGGGCTTTTTAAAGCGTGTTTTTTTTAGTTTTTTTAAACTGTAATTTTTAAACGTAAGTATTCTAGTAGAATTTTGAATATAAGTAGAAACAAGTGGTAATCTCTAAGGCACAATTGAAAGGAATATTCAGGGAGAAAGGATGAGCCCTGAATATTCATGCGGCCGCACTCCTAGATACTTGAGCTACAAGTAGGCTCCTCTTTGCCAAAATTGTATAATTTAAATTATTTATAACTAGCCGTTCTACCCATCCGTACGTCTGACAGTCAGTGGCCGTGGCTCGGGTTCTCTGATAACTAACTTTGTTACTGTTACACACACACCAGATTTTCAAACACGGTGTTTCGTCAACGACTCGCTCTCCCTGTGACGAGTTATGGCGAGGGGAAAGATTAGCTATAGCTTGCAAAATGTCTTTATGGAGGTATTTAGAATACGTATTTAGTCACATTTTGAGACCTAGACATAATTTATTTATTTACACAGCAAACCAAAAATATACCTACGTACGAAGGACGTTATTCTGAGTAATTCTTCTACTATTACACGATACATGTTTCAGTGATTAGCGACAGTAGAAGTTCATTTGGCACAATGTGCTATGAATGTTTTTTGTATAATATGAGCCATATTTGAAAATTTCTCACGGTTTCTCTAAAAACCGTAAAACTTACTATTTTGGGAAATGTACAAAAATCTTAAACAAAATGTTTCAATTTTTCAATATGCAAAATGAACTACTATGGTCGGTATATCTATCCATATTGTTCTACGAAGGTAAAAAAAAACTCGAAAAAATTCAAATTTGCCGCCTCGGTACTGATGTTTAACCTTAATTATTCTGATAATACCAATAACGATTGCACACGATTTTAGAAGAAAACAATATACAGTAAATAGTAAAACAATATGATAATATTAAGTACTTTTGATAATTCTTGGGTCAAAATAAGATAGAAGAAAGCCGAAAAGGTTTGAACTGTTGACACAGCAAACTAATTTGTAGTTTAGATATGATACCAGAATAAATGTCACCGGTCAATCGCGTGCCGGAACACGCGTAGTGTAGGGTTCCGTAGTCAATCGTACGATGGCGATGTGGTAACAAAATATATATTTCAATGTGTAATATTGTGTTATACCATCTGTAATATTCCAATTATGTAGTAAATCAGGTCCAATGTCTCACAAACTCGTGCCTCCGTCAAACATAATCCTGAGGCACAAGGTCAACCAGATCCGGGTAAGCAGTTAGTGGAGAACCTCTCTCGGTTAGAAACATGTAGTTATGTCGAGCTACCAAATCATGGCACACTCGCATATTGGCAACCACCTCTATGTAATTATTGTTATTCAAAATGATATCTATTATGATATCATATTCATGAAAATTGACAAGCAATCACGATATAATAATGTACTAATCACACATTCATTTAATAATTACAATTCATGTACACACGGCTACAGATAAAGCTATAACATTTCCAATATAAGCTGACCTCTCATTGTACGGAAATCCTATACAATGCGAGATCAGCTTATACTGGAAATGTATAGCTTGATGTGTTGCCGTGTGTACTAAGTAACGTATTAGTAAAGTAGATAACTAAAATTAAAGCGTAATTTAATAAGTAGTAAGTAAAACTTAAATAATGTCCCAGGTATTTTTATAATTGCTCAAGTAATTTGTACAATGAGGTATTTAAGTAAATATTTAAGACTAACCTAAAATCACTGGACCTACACGTAGGTAGGCCTTTCATATAAGTAATTGACTCATCTACGATAGGCAATATTATTATGTTGAAAACAATCCCTTAAATGAAACGTAGTTATTAAGTAGATATGTATAACATCAAATTATTACTTCAAAATTATTATTTTTTTTATGTTGGACTTTTCCTACTAACGAATTTTAGCCTTTACTCACGAGTAATGTCATTATATTTGCGTCATTCCTATTAAATTTTGCAGCTCTATTTATTGGTAGTCTCCGAGTAAAATGACAGCGAACGAACATGACGAAACTATAAGGTTTGTTTGTTGGACTAGGGAACCCTATCTAAAAATCTTCCGAAACGAAATGTAGACGAAGTACGTATCTCAAAAAGAACTTTAAAAAAGAATTTTAGTTAATAACTTTGGAGTCGTCGAAAATATGGAGAGTTATCAATATCAACTGATTTTTTATAAACAAAGGTGACTTTATGATCTCATTGATACCTGTAAAACCATCCCACAATTTGTGACTTCTGAATTATAGTAGGTAGGGCTTTGGCCAACTTTATCTCGCCGGCTATTTACACATGGCTAGTTCTCAGCCATCTGCAATCCTATGCATAAAGTATATAAAATATGCACGCATTACGTTTACTTACATTTTTATTCCGTTGACAAAAATTTCATATGAATATTCTGCATTTATTTCTGTACTAAAAGTAAGAATATAATATAGTTAACTCGTATTTTGTTCATTTGGTTGTACATACCATGTGTTCTAGAATCATGGAACTGTTACCATGTCAGCCGATCACTCTACTAAGTTCCATTCACCTGTTACCTACCTAATGCGTACTTTTTGCACTATTTTGTTAAAACTGGATACTTTTTAAGACATAATATACCTAGGCAATGGCAAGGCAAAACAAAAGTTAGTCACTGAGTTTCAAGATATGTAGATAGACGGGTACCAACGGACGGCCTTATTACGTTTATTAATGATATACCAGGCATTTATTTCTTTTTCTTAGGATAGTTTATTTAGGGTCATATTGCTTGAAGGCATATACTATCTACTTATAGGAAAGGATACATTATCTAATGATATAAGAGAAAATCAAACTAGAGCAATAAAAAAAATACTCGACATTTTCCAAGAAACAAAAGTCTTGTGAAAAGTCGAATACTTAGATGGAAGCATTCAGCTGACACAATGAAGTGGCTTCGAGGGCGGACGGACGCGGGCGGGCTGGCGTCGACATATCATTGGTCGTGCGATGGACGTAGCCAGCAAAGTGTGCATGAGCGGCGCGGGCACTGTCGCGGACAAAGTAGCGGAATAAGTTGGATGAACCGTCATTATATGAATACTTATCATGGACCAAATAGTACCTACACTTAAGTATTTATGTTATTAAGATCGAAAAGTAAAGCAATATATCGCTTATGTCAAATGTGATATACAATTTGAAAAATATTTTAATATTATATAGTTGTATATAAAAAAGAAGTGGTGTATTTTAGTGATCATAATATTTGTGCAATAACGTTTCTTTTAGTAAAAGTCATATGAGAGTCATATAAAATAACATGCAAGAATATATTTTTATTCTATAACATTAATATAGTTTCAATCGCTTAATTGTCTCGCACTTAATGGCCCGTCCACCACGAGTCCAAGCGAAAGCCTTCACGCTCGCATCCGCACCCTCCCTCCCCGCGCGTGCTACCCGTCCTCTTAACCGCAGGAGTGCTGCCTGTGGTCGTCGAGTCAGCCGGAGGCCGTCGCGGCGCTCACATCAAAGCCCCGTCCTATGCACCCACTACCATATTTTTTATTTGAACAAAATATATTTTTATTAAAATTATAAAAGTACATTAATCATTAGCGATGGATGTGGAAGAGTTTCGTGTTCGGGGCAAGGAAATGGTGGACTACATTTGTACGTACATGGACACTTTGCGTACGCGTCGCGTGATTCCATCGGTAGAGCCTGGGTACCTTCGCGCCGCGCTGCCCGCGGAGGCTCCTCACCATCCAGAGTCCTGGGACGACGTCATGAGCGACGTGGAGAACAAAATCATGCCTGGAGTGACGCACTGGCAGCACCCGCGTTTCCACGCTTACTTCCCTTCAGGCAACGGGTACCCATCCATCCTCGGAGACATGCTTTCCGCCGGAATAGGATGCATCGGATTTTCATGGGTAATTAAAATTAATTCAATACTTTATTAAATGTAGTAGAAGTTTTAGAAATCAGCATGCAAGCTGTTCCCTGTCTCTATAAAGACGATGATGACCGCCGATTCCATTTTAAATATCCCCTAAAGTTATTGTGGCGAGCCGCTCGAGTGACAATTAGATAAGTTATCACAAAATATTTCTTATTTATTCCAAAATACGAACTATGTTTTTTTCAAACTACGTTAATATTGATGTCAAAAAAAATATAAAATATTCTGTTAAATATTTAAATATAGATTAGAACGTAACTTTAAAAAAAATTCACCGAGGTAATTATGGGAAATCGCTTTTAAAAAGTAGTATCATAAATTACGTTAATCAATAATTTAAAAAAAGATCTAGTTTGCCTTTGGTTTGGCTATTCTCAGCTCCATAACGATATTCAGCAGGTACCTTCAGATTCAGTCCAGTAAGAGAATTGAACAAATGCAATTGATTGGCAAGTAAGCAAAATAGTTAAAACTATATTAAAGTTAAATTAAAGCAAAATAACTGCTAAAAACCTTTATAAACATTAACAACAAATCCTATTGATTAAAAATAAATATTTTGTATTCTATGATAGAATGTTGATATCTTATATAAATCTACCTCTGGATCTACTGCCTCAAAAAGTGTTGACTGAATAAAACGAACGTCGGCGGGCTTTGATTGATCGATAAGTAATGATGGGAAACTAATAAATAGATGAGGCGTGAACACCGATTGAGCCTTTATCCCTACGTATATGACCATGACCATTATCCACACAGCAGAGAATATATTATTTCGTGCCATTATCTTAGTACAGAATTGATGCTTACTTTGCCCTTAATGAACGTCGGGTGCTCTTTGTATTACCCCAAAATTGAGAGCTATCTTGAATTCTATATGAGCGCAGGATAGTTTATTTTTATTATTAAAACCATTTATTGCCTTCATCATCATCATCACCCTATAATGTCCTACTGCTGAGCCCAGGCCTCCTTTCACAAATGAGGGTGAAAGGGAATGGGCAATACTCCATCACGCATGCCCACTGCGGATCGGTGAAGGTAGGCTAGTGGTCAACCTACTGTTGGAATTTTTCAAGCCGCCTAGGAGGCATCCAACTAGTTTGACGACTATCACAATTAAGTGATAACTGGGACCAACAGCTTTACGTGCTTTCCGAAGCACGGAAACGCTCGATTTGAAATACCACTAGGCGGTCACCCATCCAGGTACCGACCACGACGGTGGTAGCTTAACTTTGCCGATCGATTAAGAACGGCTAATCATGCTACACCACGAGCGCTTCATTAATATTATAATTGTGTAGCTTGATTAGCTGTTATTAAACGATCAATAAAGTTGACCAATCACTGGTGTGGACGGTATCCGCATGGGTGACCGCCTGGTGGTATTTCAACTCGAGCGTTTTCCTTGCTTCGGAAGGCACATAAAGCCATTGGTGTCGGCTATCATTTACTTAAACTGTGACTAGTTGGAGGCCTCTTAAACGGCTTGAAAACTCCAACAGTAGGTTGACCACTAGCATACCTCCACCAATCCGCAGAGGGCACGCGTGGTGGAGTATGTGCTCATTCTCTTTCACTCTTATTTGTGAAAGGAGGCCTGTGCTCAGCAGTGGGACATTGGAGATTGATGATGATGATGAGAAGAAGCGACTTTATTTTAGTCCATTATACAGGTTTTTTTATTCATTCTTTATTATTATTATATTATTATTCATTATACATTTAAAGGTGTTGTTTTGGTCGGCGACAAGCGACCCAGGAGCGGTAGTACAAAATATATATTCCCCAAAAATGGGTTTAATTCCATTAAATACTGTAAATATGTTGAGAAATACCTTATTCAATTTGAAATAAAATTACCGCAAAGTATGGTTACTAGGCACGTGCACAGTCTAGAGCTAGGCGCAAGCCACCATCGCCCCACCCCTTTACTCCCGTAGAGTATTATGTCTACACTTGAGCTTATTACACGATTTTCAAAAAAAAAATTTTTATTTTTATTATTTAAAAAAAAATAAAGTATTTTTTTAATATTTTTTTAGCACCAGTATCATTTGTATTATCGACCCTGAGTCGCTCGTCGCTGACCAAAACAACGACCTGTATAGGTATTTATATTTTAGTCATATGTGGTAGAAGCGTGCTATAGCTATGGGGCTTACCCATTTCAATTTGAATTTTTTTTGTCAGTGCGATAAAGCGTCTATGACTTTAGTCCTTGTTCTAATTTCGGTATATTTTTTCAGAGAGGTTGGGTGATTAGGTTGATTCTATCCATGGCTCTCAGACATGTTTCAACTTATCTCTAGGATAGGTAGGTAAGCAACTAGTAGTGTAAGTTAAGTTCAAAGCGAAGTTAAAACCTTATGAATGAAACCAATTATTTTTTTGCTATAACAACTAGCAGGGCTGGGCAGTATTTGAATTAGGTACCATCCTACTAATATTATAAATGCGATAGTTTGTGAGTATGGATGTATATTTTTACTCTTTCACGCAAAAACTGCTGAACGGATTTGGATGAAATTTGACACACAGATAGAATATGTTCTGGATTAACACATAGTATACTTTTTATCCCGGGAAAATATACGATCCCTTTGGGAATGCGGGTAAAACTGCGCGGGACAGCTAGTATTACATACATACATTTACGGATTTAATTAATGATAATGAAAAATAAGCTGAGCTACAATAAAAAAAAAAAAAAAACAATTTTTCATAGAAAAAGTTGTATTTTTAGTCAAATTGTATGCTTGCAAAGTTTTGTAACCTAGTAGGTACTTACTTTGTGCCGTAAAATCTGCATCAAAGTATAAAATGGAAGCTCATCGATTATCTTATTAAAAACGCTTGTAATGGGTCCCATATAGGCAATAAATCCCGCTGATTTTGGCTCTAGATGTCAACGGCTACCTTTATTACTGTAGGTCAATCAATAGGTAGTTAACCACCTAATACTATAAAATAGTGTTATTGGACTTGTTTTATGACGTCACGACAAAAGTAACGTCTCTATTATTACCTATATAAGGCGCCGATTCCACCGAAAGAGTTCTAGAGTTCCGCGTTCCGAGTACTGCATTCCGTGTTGACTATTGTGCACACAGCAAGCAGTCTAGAGTTATAGAGTTCTGCAATATTCGCTACTGATCACACATCATACACTTTATTTACTTTCAAAGGCTCCACATAGCTTACAATCAACGCGGAATGCACAACTCGGAACTCTAGAACTCTTTTCAGTGGGATCGGCCTAAATATTAGAACATTTTAATGGAATACATAAATTTCTTTATATACAACAAATATGTACAAATTACAATCTAGGAATTATTATTGACTTTATTTTGGCCCCGAGCTTTTTTTATTTCTATTTACTAATATAAAAACGAGTTACTTACTATTCATTACGATTGCGAGAAAATAAAATAATCCAATACAATATTATAATTTTATATTTTCAGTTGTAATAGTACATTCAGTTGTAATACATGTGTGGAAAGTTGGTTATTAACACTCCAAGCGGTATTAAGCCGCTAAGGGATAAGATTAAGGGATAAGGGAGCCGATAGTGTAATAATCAATGCACACGCGTGTCATACGACGTTTTTCAACATTCTTGCAAGGAAAAAAACAGACTTGTATTTTGCAATAAATGCCATTTTACGGCGAGTGTGATAAAAAAAATTACGGTCACCTCAGATTACAGAATAAAAGGCAGATTTAGCGCGCGGAACACGAAAGTCAAGCCAAAACAACAAATACTAACGAAAAATCAAATAGGTACCTGGTATTCTTCTTTTGAATTTGTATTTGCTTTGTTCAAACCTTTTTAAACAAAGTTTATTAAAGAAATAAGTGTTTTTTATTAAATAAAGTTTGTATTTGATTTTTTGGCTTCACTTTCGTGTTCCGCGCGCTCCATCTGTTTTTTGTTCTGTAACCTGAGAAATTCACCAATGAAATTTATAATTAGTGAAAAATTCTAAAGGATTCGCGCCAATGCCTTTTTTGAATTTCTTGTGTAGCCCAAGTGTAGCCGCAACCCAATGCACGCATTCTACCGAGGAGATCACCGCTGTTACTTCCGTTTTCAAAAATAATATGATCTTTTTTTATGAAACAGTAATAAGTTGAGTATTTATTCATGATTATTCTACTTATGAATAAAAACTTTTTAGTTTTTGTAGGTTCGTTGGTAACAGGCAATAGTACATTATGATACATGTGTGCAAAGTTGGTTAGGCAGTATTAAGCGCGTGAGTCGCAGGCGACCGTGATAAGTGAGCCGAGAGTGTAATAAATCAATGCACACGCGTGTCAAACGACGTTTTTCAACACACTTGCGAGAAAAAAAACAGACTTGTATTTTGCAATAAATGTCATTTCACAAGCGAGTATGTTGAAAAAATTTAAAAACCCCGCTGGTGCATAATGTGATTTGAATATGAAATGGCAACAAGTTGAATATGAAACGGCCAAGCCACATATTTTGACTACGGTGTGTTAAGTTTGTGAAGTTAGGCTTGTAGAGTAAGGACATGTATGTGTAGAGTTATAAACATGGTTCTACATGAGATCTGATAACTTTTTGGTGGGATTTCACTTCTTTTTGTAAGTTGCTTATGATTTTTTTTTCCAAGTATTATAATTTTTTTGTTGTTTGTGTACTAATACAAGCTTACATACCAAATTTCAGCTTTCTAGGACTTCAGGAAATACCTTAAGAGTTTTGATGATCATCAGAGAGTCAGTAACGAAATCGGGGTTTTCTAGATATCAATAAAATCTAAAGTATAAGAGCCATGTTATTGAAACTTAATATGTTTAATAAATTCACTATGGACATCATATTCTGAGAATTTTATTTATCTGAATAATCCAAACCCAAGTTATGAGGTTTCAAAACAACGACGAAGCGCTTCGAGAAAAGGTAGGTAGTGCCCTTGCGCTTCGCTTGGCTGTCTTGGCGGGGGGCACTCCCGTGCCCCCAGATACCGTGGGTTATTCGAATTCACATCGTATCCTGCCATTTTGGTTCGATATTAGAATTGCAAAAAATGTATTACTTTGTTGTAGATAATGTCTTTTTCAAAACACTCGTAAAGTGACATTTATTGCACCGTTTAGTATCTTAAAGAAGCTTAATACGCACTAGTGCTTTTTACTTTACATTACCGCACAGTTTTATGACAGTTATAATCCCGATTAATTTTAGTTTGTACCTCACTGCAAGTAATATGTGTGTAGACAAAGCATTCTTAATTTAAACGGGTAAACAATTTGACAATTGAATCGCTATCAAAAAAAAAACTTGCGCGCCATATTTGTTGACGTTCTCATTGATTATTATCAAAAAATCGACTTAAAAAATACAAATCGATTTTTTCCTCACAAGTGTGTTGAAAAACGTCTTATGAAACGCGTGTGCATTGATCATTACACTCTCGGCTTCCTTATCCCGTGCGCCTGCGGCTTACGCGCTTAATATCGCCTCGTCTGTAATTACCAACTTTGCACACATGTATCATAATGTACTATTATGCAACTATACATAATTAGTTCTATTAAAAACCTGATGTAATACTCGGCTTCGTTTCGTGTGATAAACCCACGTTCGTGTTCTTAACAACAATACAACCAACAGTCCTATTTACTCTGTGCAACAGTTGCATAAATAACTATAATATTATAATTATTTTGTTCTATTATAAAGTAGGTACAACTCGACCAAAGAGTTATAACTTCATTGATTTTAGTTGCCGTTGACCAGAAGATAATATATCGATGCCGTTGACTAACCAAAATATAAATTGTGCGGAAATTGAACTGGTCAATAGAGGCAAAACACAAAAAAACGGCCAAATGCGATTCGGACTCGTTCATCACGGGAATCGAGTCTCGACGATTTTCCCCTATTTTATGTTATCGGATTTCTTTTCTTTTTAGTTGTCCTACATGGCCTTGCTTCTTGACAAATTTCATGATTTCAGGTCAACGGGATGTACCCTATATATAGGTTTTGATTCCCTTGCGATCGTCAAAATATGCGGCATAAACGGCTGTATCTTTTGATTGTGTTGACTTCGAAGTTTGATTCTTTCACTACTGCTCCAAGAGATTGCAGATTTTAGTAGTTGATTTTAATTTCAGCTTGATACCTCCACGCGTTCCTGAGAAAAAGAGTCTTGATGGACAACAAAGTGATCCTGTAAGGGGTTCCGTTTTTTTCTTTTGAGGTACGGAACCCTGAAAAGAAAAAAGGTGCGATTATAAAGAATTTGAAACAAAAGACGGTGTTTGTCTCGCAGTAGGTATTAAAAATAGAATATTCACCTCGAGGATAAAGCCTGTCAACGTCTTGGGCGGCTCAAACCCCTCGCTACACTCATGACTCTACATAACTAGAGTCCCTCGATACGCTCAGAGTCCAATATGCCGTCCGTGACTGCCTAAATCTTCTTGGTGCATAATCTAGCTATTATTTACAAAGCATGTTACTGCAGCATTTTCATGCGTAGGCTCATTTAACTACATAGTTTAAAACTGAGTCTCAGGAGTCAGAAAAGTATGGATTTTCAATCTTAACATGTTGGGTGTATCCAAAGTTACTTGATGAATATGTTGTAGTCTTGACTGTAGTTGCCGTTGCCGAAATCGGCCAAGTAAAGTGGATGTCAAAAAAAGTTGCAGTGACCAAAACCACTCGCGCTTAGCTCTTCAAAGTATGTAATATAATATAGCCGGCCACAGTGGCCAGGTTAGACTAGCGACTTGATGGGATGAATGAAGCAAACTATGAACCAAATCCATTTGGTATTCATTGAAAACTAGTTTGCGCCCCATGGTTTCACCCGCGTTCCCGAGGGAAATATTGTTTTCTTTCATAAAACATATTCTGTCCGAGTGCCAAATTTCATCCAAATTCCTTCCGCCGCTGAATCGACAAAACATGTAAACATCCAAACATAGGTACGTATTTCGCACGTACGTATAATATCAGGAAGATGAGATAGGCGTCTATATCTAGGTATATATTTCCATGACATGATTCTAGATACAACAACTTACAAGAAATCCTTCATAGAAATAACTCGGCAAATTAATACTAAATACAGTTTCAGAATATTTTTAAGTATGTAGGCACAGATTACAGAATAGTAAGCAGATCGAGCGCGCGGAACACGGGAGTGACGCCATCACACCAAATACAGATTCAAAAGTAAATACAAACTCGAGTCAGTACTAAACAAGGCCTCGTGTTGTTACTACGTCACAAGTGTCATAATTTATCTTAAAAATTATGCCGTCCTGCATTTTGAAAAATTGTAAAAAAAAATCCCAAAAACAAAAAAAGCGAGACGGAATATCGTTTCATAGGTAAGTATAGATATTTTCACTAATTTGTATTATTTTTCCGTGTATTTGTTACTGATGACTAGGAACACAAAACCTCAACAAAAATCGGTTGGTGTTGCTAGGTTACATTGAAAGTATTTTCCTTGAAGTTGTGGTATTAGGACTTATTTCTGCCAGTGTCGAGTTATATTATAATTTCCAGTCACAACAATTATCACTTTCACAGTCCTCAGTCAGTCACCGTCCATAAAAGTAATGTTTTTATTAACATGGTGTGGTATAAAAGTGTTGTCTCCTATTTGTTTTAGGTAAATTCACCACCGGCCACCAGCGTCATATTTGGCACTTATAAACTTTTACCGATCATTCTCCTTCGTGTATCCTCTATAACCCTGACACTGGCGGAATTGTGTAAATTATACACATCTGGTGCCATTCAATTAAGAAGTGAAGTGAATGTTTTACTACAATGGTGGTTGTTGTACTAAAACTCTTCAAGGACTTTCTGAGACAACTTGAAAAGTCACGATACACATAATTCATTTAATTTCACTTCACTGGTGCACATGGATGATCTTCATTGAGTGAAATACCACCGAAAATACAAAATAAAACTCAAAATACACGAATTTATGAAAATAAAAATAAAAACGCAACGTTACTCTATAAGTTCCCACCAAAAAGTCCTTTTAGTTGTTTACCTTACTTATTCTTCCATGATAAAATTGATAAATAAATGCAAAGCATGTTTTTTTGATGATTCGCTTTGTGAATTTGTGATTTGAAATACCCATTTAACAAACAAAAACTTATCTTATCCTAAGGAGGAACTAACAACGCCATTTCGAAATGTCAATCGCTATTGGTCAAAGAGAATATTAACACTACTTTCATTGGTTGTTTGCTCCACCAAATGCGATAACAGCGACTCTCACTGGGCCAGATAAGCTTGTGGCACTATCGGAGTGCAACTTTATAAGTCTCAAGTCCGGCCTTATGGAGTACTGCTGTCATCTGTGGGCGGGAGCACCTGGATACCAGTTTGGGCCTTTAGACTCGGTTCAGCGTCGTGCCACCAGAATTGTTGAAGATCCCGAACTCACAAGTGGTTAAGAGCTCCTCAGTCTGAGGAGAGACTTTGCCTCCTTATGTGTATTCTACCACTTGTACAACGGAGAGTGTTCTAACGAATTGTTCGACTTGATGCTCACGGCTATCTTCCACCATCGCAATTCTCGCCATCGACATCCATCCATCACACATTGAAACCAGAATGGTTTCGAACTGTGCGGGCTTAACGGAGCTTCAATCCGCGGACGCTCAGACTGTGGAATGAGCTCCCTGCCGTGGTTTTCCCAATGGAGTACAGCATAAGGTTCTTCAAAAAGGGTGTGAAGAGATTTCTGCAGGCTCGGCAACGCGCGAGTGATACCCCTGGTGTTGTGTGTCCATAGGCTACGGTAACCGCTTACCATTAGGCGGGCCGTATGCTTGTTTGCCACCTTAGTGGTATAAAACAAAATATCATTGAAAGTACAAAAAAATATTTCACATAATTTTGTAGTCCAGTGACATATGTAACATATATCCCTATCTTGCTTTGTCCTTATTCTATGCAAATATTTAGTATTATGAATAATCCAGATCAAGATATCCACTTTCCAACACTATTTCTATAGGATCTAAATTTAATCCACATATAATTAGATGACGACTCATTTTAGTTTGACATTTCTAATTTTAGATATAATTTGACCTAAAACGTGACCAACAGAGTAGGAAAATTACACACTTAACTAAATTGAGTAACTAAAACGATATTAGTGCTGTCAAACTAAATTTTAGTTTAATCGTACGCCAACTGAATAGGAAACGTCGATTTGACAGGACTTAAATTTTAGTAAAGAATAGTTTAGTTTGTGCCAACAGAATCGGCACCAATAACTATCCAATAAAAAACGTGGGAGTATTTCTTCATTATCCTGGCAGCCCTACACGCAACCTGGCAGCCCTAAACACACCCTGGCATCCCTAAACGCACATTGTCACACGTGTTCCTACAGTGCTCTCACGCACACATAGCTAAATACGAGCCTCACAGTGATTGTCCCGTACATTACATCTGCCTACTATTCTGTAATCTGTGTATGTAGGATTATATTTGCCAATTTAATATGGCCCACGTTAAATTGCATAAATATACCTACTCAGTAAAGATTTGTTGCGCCATTGGGACCCGGTTATACCTATGTTTAACGAATAGGTAACTTTATCAGGCTCAACCATTAATAATAACACTGACATAATATATTGTATTAAGTACCTAATCTATATAGTTACACCATTTATAACTCAAAGACGCCTGGACTGATTTTCATGATGTTTGATTTTCTACACACTAAATAACACAAAATACAAATATATAGTATAGTAACTTGCACGTAGAGGCCTTTTGTAGTTATCTAAGTTTAACTTTTTATACCTGAAATAGTTAAGGTTTTTTGTTGCGTAGAAATTAGGAACAAAAATAATTATTCATATAAGTGCGAAGTGTTTTTTTCGTCTTCGTGCAAATAACAATATCATTATATTATAAATTATTTAAATCAATAATTTACCTATTTTATGAAAGGCCTAAGTATCAGCCAGCCAGTTCATTAAATGTAGTATTAGACGCTACGGCTGAATATCATTCAGGCCACTAGTTGAAAGGCTAGGCTGTTAATTGCACGGCTAATTAAGCTAGTTGACTAGAATCAAGATTTCAACCATGATGTTCTTGTAAGTATGTACCTACGTACACGTATATACTAACTTAAAGGTACTTACAGCAGTCTAACTAAGCAATCGCAAGTGGTAACAGACGTAGCATACCTAAGCAAATGCTAGTAATGTAGGTAGGTACGTGCATAATACAAGAGACCGGGCTATTGATAGACTATTAGTCCGTCCATACGTTGGTTGCATATGGACTTACATTTATACGCAGGTGAAAGATATCGATTGCAACCATATTGATTGTTCCTAATTGTCGATTTAAATAACTTATGTTGTGACTTTCTGTCGGTGGTAAATAAAGCTAAATAGATTTAAGTTTATTTATCATTTATTTACTAGATATGACTTGAGAGAGTGGTTGGATGTGAATGCCGGTTCGAATCCTACAATGAGCTTGAGCTTTCGACGAATGTAAACATCGTGAAGAATCCAAATCTAGCTGGCTCTCCAATCATTTGATGTTCATGTAGCTCCACTTGAGAGCCAGTTACCTTCTAGTCTCTAAGTGCTCAGCACCTTCGTCCGTCACTCAACATGGTGATATTGTAGTCAAACTCAAACCTATGCATTTATTTTATACTACACCTGATGGTTAGCGGTCACCGTAGCCTATTGACGCCTGCAACACTAGAGGTATCACTCGCGCGTTGCCTTGCACTTTCATGTTCAAATACGATAATAATTATTTTTCAGGCTGCGAGTCCTGCTTGCACAGAGCTGGAAATCATTATGCTAGATTGGATGGGTAAGTGTACTTTACTTACTTATATAAAAATATTAAGAGAACTGAAAGTATGTTAAAAAGGATGTTATAAATTATCTATACAAATAAATAAAAAGTCTGAGATAAAAGATTTAATTAACTATATAAGGTGTAACGGAAAGGGTATATACATCCGAAGGGGGTGAAGACTACATCAGGTACAGATTCTCTATAAAAAGTTACAGCTCAAAATACATTACTAAAAAATTCAAACAAAATTTTTTAATTCAAGTTTTTTGAATTAAAATCATAACCACCATGTCACCGGTCAATGAGGGTCATTGTCATTTTGCATCCCTTACTAATATTAATATAAAATTTTATCTTCCGCGATCTGTGCGCCTCGTACCAAAAAAGTGGATTACTGTAATGTATATACAGTTTCCGTTACACTCTGTATATTTGCACGTTATCAAAACTCAAAACAACTCAAACTCAAAAACATTGTTATCTGCCTGTTTATGTTTGAGATTTTGACGGAACTTTTATTTGCACGTATAAGAGGACTTTTTGTAGAGTCATCTAAGTTTAATTTTTTATCCCTGCACTCTCCCATACAATAAATAAAATAGGTCATCTACTACATCTTTAAATATTTAGGCAGTATATTATTTTAATGATCATGACATGATTTAATTTTCAGGTAAAGCAATTGGTTTACCACCTGCTTTTTTAGCACTTGAAGAAGGAAGTAAAGGCGGTGGCGTAATTGAGGTGAGTCCCACGTCGAGTTAGTGAGTTATTATTAGACATAATCCTCAACTAAGAAATTAATGACGACCTTTGTAAATTATAATATAGGGATCAGCGAGCGAGTGTGTCCTAGTGTCGATGCTAGCCGCTCGAGCTAACGGCATCAAGCGGTTGAAGCATCAGTTCCCCAACGTCGACGAAGGCCTCCTGCTCTCCAAATTGATAGCATATTGCTCAAAAGAAGCACATTCTTGTGTCGAAAAAGCCGCTATGATCTGCTTCGTCAAACTACGCATTTTACAACCCGACGAACACGGATCACTTAGGGGTGGAACGTTAAAAGAGGTGAGCAGCTATGTTGGATATCTATTTCTAGTTTTAGACCATTTTACGATAAAATCTTACTAAATCAACATTTTTAAATAGGCAGTATTGTTTGCCATTTAAATTGAAATTGGAGCGTGAGATGAAGTGCAAGACTGCAGGATGCAGATAATCGGGCGGTAATTGAAGAGCAGGGCGGGCGGCGGGCGGCGTCGGCGTCGCGCCGTAGCCCTGCCTGGCGTACGGCGGGCGGCATCGCTGTCCCGCGTTTAATGACTCGCCCGTGGATGCCGGAAATACCGTGGCGCGCTGAGCGGTAATGGAGTCGCATTGTGTGCCACTTTCTATGCCTTAAATATTGAAATTTCACGATGCGACCTTCCCATGAGACCCCTTTAATTGCGGTAATCTTTAATAAGATTAAGATATACCTATAGTACTTAGTCATAAAGTCCACGCAAATATCACTTTTGTGCTAAGCTATTAGGATATTATATTATGTGATTAATAATTATGCAAATTTTCATAAGGAAATACGCTAGTTAATCGTAGGTAGGTTTCCTATTAGACACCTGAAATTGATATGAAGGTTATTTACAGGCAATGGAAGAAGATGAAGAGGCTGGACGGGTTCCATTTTTCGTAGCGATTACATTAGGTACCACGTCGTGCTGCTCTTTTGACAACCTGCCCGAGATAGGTCCCGTCGTGCAAAAATTTCCATGCGTTTGGCTTCACGTGGACGCTGCGTATGCCGGGAGCTCATTCCTCTGCCCCGAACACAAGTACCACCTCGCCGGCATCGAGTACGCCGACTCATTCAATACCAACCCTAACAAATTGATGCTCACCAGTTTCGATTGTTCCCTGCTATGGGTTACGAACCGATATTTGTTGACATCTGCACTCGTCGTCGACCCACTTTACCTGCAGCATTGCTACGACCATACGGCTATCGATTACCGTCACTGGGGTGTGCCCTTAAGCCGACGATTTCGATCGCTCAAATTGTGGTTCATGTTGAGGAGTTATGGCATCAGTGGGTTACAAAAATACGTACGACGGCATTGCGAATTAGCGAAATACTTTGAGAAACTCGTCAAGAAAGATGACAGATTTGAAGTATGCAATAAAGTTCAGGTAAGAATTAACGAAAAATCGAATGGCCCTTACAAATATATACTGAATAAATATTAAAGTGATGAATATTTGATTTGTAGTTGGGGTTAGTTTGTTTTCGTCTAGTGGGTGGGTCCGACGAAACGGACGAGCAAGCCGATGAAATGAATAAGAAGCTGCTAACCAACATCAACGCGTCGGGGAAAATACACATGGTGCCGGCGTCTGTGCGCGAACGCTTCGTCATACGCTTCTGTGTGGTGCAACAACATGCCACGCGCGAGGATATAGGTAATTAATGCCAACTATTTTGTTAATAGATAATAATTATGTTTACGAAGAATAGTAGTTGGATCCATAGAAATAGTGAATAGCGCGCAATTGTTATTAATAGTACATAGGTTATTGAATTTTCTTTTCCACACACAGAAATAGCATGGGAAATTATAACGGACTTCGCTACAGAACTTTTGGAAGGACCAGACAAAGAAAGGGTACGAGTAGCAAAATATGACAAAAAGATATTACGATATCTTACACTCATGCTCACACCCATGAAATTCTTATTTCAAGGACCTGAACGAAGAGCGAGCACGCCGACACCGAGCGGCATTGGCCCATAAGCGTTCATTCTTCGTGCGAATGGTCAGCGACCCGAAGATCTACAACCCTGCGATCAACAAGACTCCCCCGCCCGTGGCCACGACGCCCTGCTCGCCGCCACCCACTGCTGTACCTTTTACGCCCGACTTACCTTCCGGACACTCTGACACTATGCTACCAATGACTCCGTTCGTATATTGAACAACTTATTATATTCGAGTTCGACAACGAATTCGAGTTCTACAAACGAGAGCCTGGGGCCCAATTCTCAGCCAATCGAAATTGATCGCTCGATCTAAAAAAGTACGAATTCGAACTTTTATCGTGTGTTAATCACGTTACGTTATTCCGGCAATTTCGAGGCCGGCATTTTTAGAAGGAAAACCACTCAACTAGTCCAATTATTGGTCGGGATCGTTCGAATTGACTCCGCCCCTCGAAATTTTGCAGTCGAATAGGACTCGAGCCGTAAGTTCGATTCGAAGGCTAGTTCGAGGGAAGTGAGAATTGGGTCCCTGGCCTTATTCATTGTGATATATTTATAAAACTAAAGATGAGGTGCCTGCGGCTAATAAGATAGTCAATTAATTATTTCGGATAAGTAGGCAATTAATTTTTTGAATTTATTAAATAATTTATTTTTTATTTTTATTTGTTTTATTTTAATTAAAAATAGGTGCATGGAGTATCGACAGCGTAGGGTAGTGGCACCAAAAGATGACCGACCCACAATAGATGAACGATCGACCGAAAATTAAAAAAATATAATATAATCCCTAAATTTACATGATTGCAATATTTTTTTCCCTATAAGGCAATATTTTTTCTTCCATATTCCTTAACAACATTGACAATAACAGCCCAGACGCGCTTGCGGTGAATTTTTATGTGTTACGTTACCCGCCAAAAATCGGTTTTATATGGAAACCTTATAACGGGAAGTCCCTCCAAATTTAAGAACATTGTCAGCGTATAGAAAGAATTAATGTCATATTAGAGCAGTTTTGGTTGGAATAAAATCTTGATATATTCTGCTTTCAATAACTTAATATATATTATTACATTATTTACCGTTTTTTAGAGAAATTTACTGTTCAAGTAATGGATAAAATTTTGTTCACTTGATCCAATAGATGAACGGCGTTCAACTAATGGAAAAAGGTCTAATTTTTATACCCATTAAAACCTATAAGTTAACGATTAAACACCAAAACAAAATTACTCAAATGAATTTTATTAAATTTATTAACTTAGTTACCAAAAGTTGAACAAATTATTTTAGAGTTTTTGATTATTTTAAACCTAACTTTCCTATAGAATCACCATTAAGATCGGTGGTTGACATTTGAACGGTTCACATTTTATTCGTTCATCCTTTGGGTATATTTGCCTCAAGCTGAACGAATAATATTCAATTAGAATATTATTCGTTCATTTTATGGTTCATTAATCCATTAAATGAACGAACTACTATGGAACCTACTCCTATTCAAATGTTAGTTCAACTTTTGGGTACAAAACGTCCATAATTAGGGCTCAGTGTTCAACTATAGGGATAATACCTAAATTTTCTTACATTTTCAATTTTTGAAAAAAATTATGAAGGTGTAGGATATAATTACTTTAATCCTTCAATTAATAAGGATTTAAGGTATTATTAAAAAAAACAACAAGCGCCTATGTCATGAAATGACCGAGTTATAGCTATTTAAAGATGGAAAAAACGCTTAAACGTTCATTTATTGGTGCCTCTACCCTATTTAGATGTTGAAACATCGAAGGAGCCCAAACTCGATAGGTTTATTATAAGCCGTTGAAGGGTTTCGTTACCTACCAGCTCTATTATTAAACCTTAGACACCATGCATGACATGGTGTTGTTCACATTGTTCAATGAATAGGACACGGCAAGACAAATCCACCATATAAGTGTCTTATTGTATTGTCATCTGAATAACATACATAGGTAGGTAGGTAGGTAATACATATTTGGGAAAGTTAGGTACCTACTGGTAGAGCGATTTGACTTCGGCGTTTATTAAATTAGACATTCTTCTCAGTTGAAGGCCGAGTTCCGAACCGGTGGTAACTTCAGTAAATGTGACCTTCATAAGTGCCCTTCTGGGGCCTTAATTGAATAAATGGCTTTGACTTTGAAACGCTTTTATGGATAATTAATACTACAGGAAAAATCAAAAGATACTTACGAAAAAGTCTATAATGATTTTAATCAATGTAGAATAACAAAATTGTCAAGTCTGTGTCCGAATGTTTATTTATGTAGCCCTGGATTTTATTGTCTCGCAGAAGGTACCTATGAAATGTAGAATAGGTATTCACCTCGAGGATAAAGCCTGTCTTCGTCTTGGGAGGCTTGAACCCCTCGCTTCACTCAGGACTCTACATAATTAACATATTACATAGTTAAGATAAACTCCCTCGCTACGCTCGGGAGCTAATTCTAGAGACCCTCGTTGTGCTCAGGGTCCAATATGCCACACGTGATGTTAGACACGGCTTAGTGCATAATATAATATTGGGTTTGCGGTTCACGAAAACACCGGGAGAAAACCTATAAAAAAGGGCGGAAAAAGGGATCACGTACCTACTTACCCACACCTAATTATCCAAGCTACCTAAATACTCACTCCAATTAAATCTAGAAACAAAGTTATAAAAATTGCTATCCAATATGTAAATTCGGCAGTTGACACCGATTTTTTTAAAATTATTTCCCATTTGAATTTACGACAGCACACGGTTTATGCAGCTATTGCATAAGCATAGGCTATTGCAGATAAGATGCAGATTTGCAGAACTAATCATCGACAACAATAATTATGATACACTTAATTTATTTGTTGTTTATGAAATAGTAGTAGATTGTTGTAGGTACAAGCGAGGTAAGTGATCAATAATTTACTTACACATTTTACACCAGAGATATTTAGGGAGCGGGGGTGCGTATAGTTTAAGGAAGTAATGGATCACTTAAGGTCTAGACTCTAGACAGACGCACTACATTTCAACTGCAATTTTACAGTTTGAATGCAGTTATTACGACTGCAATAAAACTCAAAACCCACCGTGCAGCCCGATTGCAGTCGGTGTGTGACTGCACGCTGACTGCAAGTATGAGTGAGTCTGAAAATTGGCCCACGGGACAAGTTAGCTGGTAAAAAGCATGTCACAGACACACTGACAGGTAAAACTCGTAATAAATAGCAGTTTATTAATCTCCAACGGTCGTGGCACTTAGCGCTCAATTCAATAGCTCCGTATGACTGGAGGCGCAGGTGCTTACCTCATGCGCTGGCTAGGAAGCATGAACCATATCCCTGCTCTGTCTACACAGGCATGGCCATTGGTATGATAAACCGCAATGAGGCAGTGGGATTACTTGGAGGAGCTGCTTAAAGATTTGCCTTAAAGTCATATTTTATAAATTTTTGCCTTTATTTTTTTTTATTTTTTTTTTCCGAAGGCACAGAACTAGTACCTCACTCTGTGAACTCTTTACATGAATTCGGCTTTTCGGGTATGCATGTTTACTAACGATGCATTCTTCACTCAAAAGTCAGTGGTGAATCGGCATGGAACCCAGTGTTTTGAACCTGATAGGTAATAGATACGTCCGCCATTGAATTGACCCACCACGGTTTTTATGAGAGTCCTAATTTTAGGAAAACTAGTTTGGTGTCGTACCAGACAGAACCGAACTGTCGGTCGACTATCGTCGTTGATCCACAGCACCTTATTGAGGTGGAATCGAAGTGTCGCCAATGAGGTGCGTTGAATCGAATTACACGGCGATCCACCATGCTTGGTTTTAGATTTTCGCCAAATTAATGGTTTCATACTTAGTTATAATAATTTAATAGCATTATTGGTTACACTTACTACCATTGGCTTATGTAGGATTTATTAAAAGCCGATGTTATGTACGGGAAAGATTTTTCAATTTGTCAGCCTTATTTTGGACATCGATTTTTAGAATGTACTTAGAATTTTGGATTAGTAACCTGCGGTGGGCACCAGACCATTCTGGGGTGGACAGGTTTTTTTAAATTACAATGTTAAAGCTAAAGCTTACTCCTATACTTATGCTATCTAGCCTGGCCGCAGGTACCTCATACCATATTATAACAGCGTTTATTTATGCTGACAGAACAAATTATCAAATTATTCATACACACACGGACTGCTTGGCAATCAGTCAATGTACTGGGGACCTGGGGAGTAGATAGAGGTACATTACCATACCATTTAATGCGACCGCTTCCGTACCCTTTCTTAAGCCAAACGTGTTGTGGTAAACTATTGTCCTCGAAAACTTTCGCCAACTTATTTTATATAAACTTATATACTTACAGGAAACAATCAACATGGATCAGCTGGCCCCTTGGTTTCTTCTTCCAAAGCGTTGACAACGACGCTAACGATTTGCCATTAAGGTAGGTACAATTTAAAACGTTGGTATATTAAACTTGTAAAACCTTAAGAAAATTGGGCATGTAAGAATTTCCTTCTCATAAATATGACGCTCACAAAAATAACGTGCTTTAAAAAACGATAACAATCGATGTTAATGATTCTGAACAAATAATTTTCAGGTGAAGTAGGTACAAATAAAGTAAATTTAGTCCAATGACACGAGATAAAGAATGTAAATAAACGTTCAGGGGTTCATAACATTTTTATTTAAAGAAATAATATAAAAAAAAAAATTACTTCCTATTCTTATCGTTGTCGTCTGTATTAGAAGAAACAAAAATAATCGAAACTTTTGTTAAAAAAAATAGAATTTTTTCATCATAAGTCAAAAAATAAAGAGAGAAGAAAAGAGAAGAACAGACGGACGGAGTGGCACACCATAAGGATTCCTTCTTACCTTTTTGGTTCGGAACCCTAAAAACCAACAATAACGAATTAATAACAACAAAAAAACTAAATTCGTATCGTAATGTAACTTCATTCAGGTTGTTTACATATTTTATCTCGTCTCGTTGGCCTTACTTTACCTTAAAATAACTAGAATGGTATTAATGATTGGGTACAATTATACTAAGATTGTGTTATGTGTGGTCAGGTTCCGGCACCTGGACACGATGGTCCGTCTGAAGAGCCCCGGGTCGAGCCGGCGCGGCTCGTCACCCTGCGCCTCGCCCGAGCGCTCGCACCGCCCGCACTCGCCCTCCGCGCATTGACCGACCGCGACCGACCGATCTATCTATTAGCCAAACTGTATTCAGTACTCTAGTCAACAATAAATATCTACCTTGAGCATTTAAATATGGTTTTATTTTGTAAATAATAATTGGCAATATGCAGGAGGTACGAGCACTATTGTAGGCATTAGCAGATTTCTTGTACTTCCTCCAGTGTAGAAGTTTTAGGGAGCTATGGCAACAAACGATTTGTGGTAAAATAGCATCTCATTCATTTTCACTTCATTAATCTTTGGCTCGCGGATAAAAAAATAACGATGACATCAATTTTAAGGACGCGTGTCCTTCACGAGTTAAGTACTGTTGTAAAAATAAATAAATAATAATACATAAATATCCTAGGACATTTCTCACAAACTAAGCAGAAACTGTAAACCAGATAGCTGATATACTACATATACCTACTACCTACTTTTGGTTTGTAAATACATACTTAATATATATAATTACACCCAGAGTCAGGACATACAGACATGTCCATGGACACAAATGCATGTCCTGTGTGGGAATCGAACCCACGGACGACCTGCGGCGTCATAGTGGAATCTTGCCAACTGGCCCATCAAATAATGTATGTACAAATGTTGAATTACGCCAACCATGTAAAATCACAAAACAGAAAAGTACCTACTTCTGTGAAGTCTGTACTGCAACATCGACAAAAAACAAATGGATAAGATAGGTAAATTGAAATAATAAAAAATGTGGTGGGGTGGGAATAATTTTGTATTGTACAACGTAACATTATTATTAATTCAACTTAACATTTAGTTGGTCAATCCCATGTGATTATATGAGATTTCAGTTGGCCGTCCCAACCTAACGTGTGCAGTGTTTTACTGTCATCGATGTCCCAGGCCATCCCCCTCACGTAGTTAGTGTGCATATGTCTGTCATGGTAAATCACTTTACACTCACTATCGTCACTTATATCACATACTGACACTATTTTGTTGTCACAGCATACAGCAACTTTTTTGCATCTGAAAGAGAAGAAAAAGAATCAGAAGGTAGATCTTAATACGTCCGCAGATACAGAGGGCCTACTACGAAAAACGATATACGATAGTCCGATCATCGTTGTCAATCAATTAGCCAATAGAATTGCATAAAATTTACGACTCGCCAGTTTTGCTGCAATTTTATTGGTTAATATCTGACAATGATGATCAGACTATCGAGTATCGTTTTTTCTAGTAGACCTTCAGCTGTCCATGGGGCCTCCCCATCCAACAAAAGGGATTAAAGAACAGTAGTCGCCCAGTTGGTGAACTTTTCTTTGACTGTAAATGTTCCTCCATGACAAGAAGTATTCTTGTGAAGTGTTAATCTGAGTAGGTTAAGATGTCAAGAGATATGAGAAATAATTGGAATGGAATTTTCACCATCGAGATTATAGGCAGGTGCCGACATGGCTCCAATCACCTAGGCTTTAGTTAATACCATAGATTTAGAATTAGAATATTAATAGAGCGCCTGTAGTAGTACGGTCCGTGAGCACCGGTATGGTCCAAATGCATTGAAACAAAGTGTGCAGGCCTACATTGTTTGAACAACTAAAATAAAAACAAATAATGCCAATTTCTCGTTTTTTATTGATACTTTTGAACAAATGACAAAGAATCCATATCGACATTTTGTCTGACTGTAAATCAACTAGTGTATGACATATCTGTGAATGCATCTATATGCACACTTCGCACAAGGTAACGTTGTTAACGCAATCACTCTATAATATTCTAACTCTATGGTTAATACCTACTTACTAGTGATTTAAAAATCTACTTACTCTGAATGAATTGATATTTTATGTACAGGGGCAGGAAATTCCGTTATTTTGTTTATAGCTCCAGGATTTCTTACATCAACAAGACATAATAATCCAGCTTCATCTCCAAACAGTAATTTATTTTCGTCTATCCACTGCAAGCAACGAATGCTACAGTCACTTTTTACTAGATCTGTAATAAAAAGTAGAAAAAATAAGGCACAAATAATGTAAATAATTTTAAACTTTCCAAAGACTACAAAAGATAGACATCACACGTTATGTGTGCCAGTTTCTAGTGGCTTCTTTAAATTAAATCTTTTTGTGATAGGATTGCAGCCCTTGTCATGATGATTATACAATACTCATCTATTCTTAGCATAATACATATCTCTGAGTCAGATAGACAATTCTTAACTAAGCATTTCTTACCTAGTACTGGTTTATCTATATTACAATCCCATAGAGTAAGGTATTGATCTAGAGATCCTGTTGCAAAACTGGTGATTGATTTAGGACGAACTGATACACTGTATATTGCCATGCTGTGGGCGTTACTATAGTTCCTCATACATATCATTTCACTTACATCCCATACCTGAAACCAAACAATGTGAATAAGCTCCTTAGTGATTAGATTTTGGGTTTATTTTTCTTAGCCGACACTGAGAAACCTACCTACCCTCAAGATTATACAATTAATAGATAGTTTTTGAAAATTGGTGTTAGTGAGAGTGGTATTTCGCTTTTATATTTAGATTGTTAAAGTTCTGAATAAATAAAAAGGTAAAGCCTAGTTTTATCATTAATTGAGGAAAAACCCATTAGAGTAATTCTGCGCAATCCAAATAAATATCAACTCAGAAGCGCACTTGACCAGCACTGACCAATCACTAGACCCAATCCACCCAAAAAGGTGTGTCCTTGAATTATCCAATCAAAGCGCATTGTTGGTGGTGGTGAATTTGCCATATTGATTCAAAATGAATGTCATTGTGCTTCTTCGGTTAATTGTTCAATGAGCTTTATGACTTAAATATTAAAATACAAACCTTAGCGTGACCATCAGCTCCTACAGTGACATAATCTTTTCCAGGGTCAAGGCAATCAACTGCCAGTACAGCATCATCGTGTTCAGCAACAGACATTACTTGGTTCCACAATCGCCACACACTGGTTCTCTCGTCATCGCTGTTCCATATACTGACGGCGCCACTGTCTTCACACAGCAAAACCTTATAAGCATATTGATCATATAAATTTACATATGAAGTTATGATAACAATCTGAAAATTCATAAGTAAACAATAGGTGAATTAACAGCTAGATTTAAGGCAAAAGAAAAGAAATATAATAACAAAACAAATGGACAATACAGTTCACTCAATTATAAGTAGTTAATTACATAATCTCTACTCTTTATATAAAAGAAAGCCAGGTTAGTTACACCATTTATAACTCGAGAATGGCTGGACCGATTTTCATGATCTAGGATTTGTCTCATCCCTGAATAGCAGAATAACTATTAAAACATTGGAAAAATTCACATATGGAACAGCTTCTTTATGATATCTCGGGAACAGATTGACTGATTTCTTGAATTTATAGGCTACTTTTTACCACGGGAACACGGGTGAAACGTAAATGCGGAACATACCATGGGAACACTGTAAATGCCATACCATATGAGGGGGCTAAAATATATGTTCAATATAAAACGAAAGCAATGGGGTATGTAGCTGTTAGTCAAAATGTATAAATATATGTACCGTATCTGAACTACCAACAAAGCAACCATCTGCTGTGCCACTAACAAGAGGTATACACCTTTTTCGTTCACAGTGTATTTTCTTGGCATCTCTCCTACTATGATATACACTGGCACCACCATTCCAGTATCTGCCTGTCAATTCAGAACTTCCTACGAGTATACTGCCATCTGTAATAGATTATAATTTTATTATCCCTATTCATAAGAAGTTTAATGAGGCTTTACCATACTCAAACTTCTTTTTTTTAGAGTCAAATACATATGACTGCTTTTTGTATTGAATTAGCAACACATAGGTTTTAACTCTCATAACCAAGCTAAGATGAGAGGACCCACTCACTTATAATAACTATTATAATGCAGTGTAAGGCAGGAGTAGTGTATAGGAAGGATTTTTGTTTTTATATGGAAACCATTGTGAGGAATTCATAGCACTGTAGAAGGGTACTTTGTAGTACTTGCCTGGTAGCCTACCACCATGAAGTTGAAAATCTGTCATCAAGTGACTACTGGTGTGTTCCGAAATCTGCACTTGAGAGCCAATTCCCTCCTTAACTAAGCCACATCATAACTGACCATGGTAAGATTATGGGCAAAGGATAATCCATGTAAAATAAAAGACCAGTTGAATAGCACAACATTGAAGCAACGTGAATCATGAGCTACTTTAAAATAATTGTAGTTTCTTTCATTTATGATTATTTAAGTGTGAGATTTGAAAAAAAAAAATATAATCTTGTTACCTGGATGAATTTTGATATAGTCCAAATAAGATACCGTGCTGGTACCTGTAGTATCGGTCCTATAGACCTCAGCATTAAGATGCGGTGGTACAATTTTGTTACAGTTTTCCATTTTAAAGGCACTGCTCGTGATAGTAGAAAGAAGAAGTCGATGTAGATTTATAATTAGTTTTAAAATTAGTGTTGATAGAATGCCTACAAAACATATGATCAATTCGTTTAGAATAAAAACATTTTTTTGATACAAAATAATAACCTATAAATAATCGCGTCCGGTATTATCCGTCAATGTGTTTGTAATATTCGCCAAAAGGCAGGCAAAGGTTAAGCTATACAGCCTTATCTTTTCGAGTTTTCTCGAGGTATTTTATTATTGTCACCAAATAAACCACTTTCATACTGTCCACACTGTCAGTTACCGTCCATAAATGTCATGTTTTAATTTTTAATACATTGAGACAACTTGAAAAGTCACGATACACATAATTCATTGATTTCAATTCACTGGTGCACATGGATTTATATTTATTGGATAAAATACCACCGATAATATGCAATAAAACTCACAGTACACGAATTTATGAAAATAAAGATGAAAACGCAATGTCACAAGTTCCCGCTAAAAAGTCCATCCTCATTCAATGTGACAGTCACAATTACTGACAATGCTTTTTTAGGGTTCCGTACCCAAAGGGTGCCAAACGAGACCCTATTCACAAGACTCCGCGGTTCGTCTGTCAGTCCTTCCATCTGTTTGTCAGTGGGCATGCATTTGAAAGGAGTACGAACATTTTTGTATGGGAGCTGGCATAGCCACCCGCCGTCATTTTGATTTTTTTTCAATGTCGCGGCGCATGGTGTAAGTGTTATATTTGGGTAGAGGACACTTATACAAACAAAAAATGCTAAGCAATATGGTGACCTAAAGTGTCACGTTTCCGAGATATTAGGAGGTAAAGATCGCCATACGAGAATTACGACAATAATTAAAAATGAACTTATTACGTGTTTATATGCATTCGATTGTATTCAAATAATAGTTTCCAGGTTGATTTAACTTTTTATTAGAATATAGCAAAACAAAGAGCACGAAAAAACAATATTCATTAATTGGTTACTTACTAAACCGCATCGCAATATTCGCAATGAAACACAATGTTGTCAAGTAGCTCGGATCGTAGTGGTTAACTTGTTTTCCATGTCGCCGTTATTAACCAAAATGACAATACTTGTCTTAAAATATCATGTTACTGAGATATTGGAATATCGATGTATATATAATATGAGACGAATGATAATAGTTTAAAGTTGATTAAGTACAATTTATGTTCTTGTTTTTAAGCAAAAGTGGTCAGATAATATTGCACCGCGGTTTTAAAAATATATTAAAATACATAATAGAAACAAGCCGTGACCTTAAAACTTTAAATAAAAGGTTTTTTTAAAACTACTTAGGTAGCAAACGAACATACGGCCCACCTGATTGTAAGCGAAGAAAGCTCCTTTGAGACCGCATAGTTTGAAACTATTTTGGTTCCAATGTGTGAGGATGGACTCCCCGTCAATGGCGAGACTTGCGATGGTAGATGGTAGCCGTGGGTATTAGGTTAAGCAATTCTACAGAACACTGTCCGTTGTACAAGCGGTAGAACACATATAAGGAGGCAAAGTCTCTCCTCAGATTGAGGGGCCCTAAGCCGCTTGTGAGCTCGGGATCGTGGACAATTCTAATGGCACGTCGCTGAACCGAGTCTAAAGGCCCAAACTGGTATCCAAGTAAGAGCAGTACTCTGTATAAGGCCGGACTTGCAACTTGTAAAGTTGCAGCCTTTGTCCCGATGTGAAGTACTGCTTCGCTCTGTTGAGCACTTCGATTTTTTGGATGCTGAATTAACCTTGTCTTCTAGACGGCCTATTGACGTCGTTAGAAATGTCGATGCCGAGGATCCCGATGCTTTCACTGATGTCCGTGTTCTGGAATTGTGAAGCCACAGCAAATGGGGTTTTTCTGAGCGGTGAACTCGCAGACTTGGGTCTTAGTGTGATTGAAATGGACTAGGTTTAGTCGACCGTAATCGGAGACACTAGTTAGTGTGCTCTCTTTCAAACACAAGCCATTCGGGGCTTTCCTCCACCATGAAACGAGGAATACTACGTCGTTCAAAAAGTAATGAGAATAGCTAGGTTGGAAGATGATTAGGTTTAATATTATTTTATATTTCTACGTAATCACCCTTTAGGTTAATACATTTAACATCATCTTTTTTCTAGACCCATAATTTTCCTTAAAAAAAATCATCGTCTTGGGCACTTTAAAAATCATTTACGGCGGCTTTCACTTCTTCGTCATCTTCAAATTTTGTGCCCCTCAAATGTTCTTTCAAACGCGGAAATAATTAAAAATCACTGGGAGCCAAGTCCGGTGAATATGGCGGTTGCTCGAGAATGTCAAAGCCAGCATCATGGATTGCTGCCAGACTTGTGTGCTGGTGCGTCGCGTTTGCTTTTGTGCGTCCGTTAGCATTCTTGGAACCCAACGCGCGGATACCTTTTTCATTCCCAAGTGATCTTGCAATGCTATGTGCAATCCCAATAAATTTTTTTAACTCTTTAGCAATAAAACGGACTGTTACACGACGATCTTTCAAAACAATTTTTTCAACTTTTTTATCATTTCCTGAGTTACTGACGTCGAAGGGCGGCCCGAACACGGGTCATCTTTATCCGTTGTTCTTCCACGTTTAAACTCTGCACATCAACGCGCCACTGTAGAATATGGCGGAGTACCCTCTCCTAATGTCCCTCGCAATTCTTCAAAAACTTGTTCAGTAGTAAAAATTTTCAAACAAAAATATTTTATCACCGTACGAATTTAAATTTTTACATTTTTATCAAAACGTTTCGACAAGTCACAAATAAATGCGTTTCACAACTAAGACCGGCAAGATAAAAAAATAATTATTTGTGGGTATTATGACATATACCATAGACTATACGAAACAATATTTTTATTTTCAAACTCCCCTCGTATTTGCGATGAGCATCCTCTGTACAATGAATGCCATCAATAGACAGCATTTCTTTGATATGCAGCAGGAACAGTGTTGGGGACAGTACAGACCCTTGCGGGACGCTAGCATTTATATCTCTCAGCTCTTATGCATCTGCTGGACAGAAAATTGGTGACCCATTTGCATAGTCCCTTGGGAAGCCCATATGCTGGTAACTTCGTTAGAAGACACCGGTGCCATTGTGTACACGTGAGCAATCTTCCACGAAGACGGGACTTTCATTTAGGTGGAAGTTTTATTAGGTCGTGCCGGCCGCGGGACCGGGTTTATTTTTTATTTATTTACGTCGCTATTGAAATTTTGGCGCCCAGGGAACATTACTTGGCGATCTTTAGTTCCAATTAACTTGGTAACATAGATTTTAGGACAAGTATTGTCATTTGTGTTTGTATAATAATGACAAGATGGAAAACAAGTCACGATCCGAGCTACTTTGACAACATTGTGGTTCATAGCGAATATTACGATGCTGTTTAGTAGGTAAGTAATAAAAAATATTGTTTTTCATGCTTCTAGTTTAACTCTCTTCTAAATAATTGCTAAATCAACCTGGGAACTATTATTTGAATACAATCGAATGCATATAAACACGTAATAAGTTAATTTTTAATGATTGTCGTAATTCTCATATGGCGATCTTTACCTCCAAATATCTCGGAAACGTGACACTTTAGGCCACCATATTGATTAACATTTATTGTTTGTATAAGTGTCCTCTACCCATATATACCAGTTACATCGTGCGCCGCGACATTGAAAAAAAACTAAAATGGCGGCGGCTAGCTATGCCACAAAGGTTCTATCGCCTTTCTCATGAACTGTAATAGGTAGGCACTTGAAATTTTCACAGAATATGTATTTCTATTGCCGCTATAACAACAAATAATAAAAATGAAATAAATTAAAAATTAAGAGTTTCTTTTATGGGGGCCATACAAGAAACGTCCTCTTTTAGTGTATTTTTTGATGCGCCTACTATTAATTTCTTAGTCAATTTGATTTGGTTAATATTATTGTACGGAACCTTCTGTGTGCGAGTCCAACTCGCACTTGGCCGGAATTTGTTATTTTTTTCTTTTTGGCTTCACATGGCTTGTGTATTTTGCCAATGTCGCTTTCACATAGTTCAAACAGTCATTCACCATCCATAAAAGTTATGTTTTAGTAAAATGGTCATTCTGTTCTACTAAAACACTTTTCACGGACTTTTTGAGACAAGTTTCACATAGGTAGATCGGTTGAACTTTATAGAATAAAACACTGCCGATAATATGCATAAAACTCAAAATACACGAATTTATGAAAATTAAACAAAAACGCAACATCACTCTGCAAGTTCTCGCCTATAAAACAATGTTGTTGATGTTTATTTAGTTCTCCAGAAGGCAGGTAAAGATTCGGTACCGTGCAGCTTTGTATGTCAATATCAATTACTTCCAATAATAATAATCATTTATTCACTTCCACATAAAACAAATAACATTTTTTAATTTGTAACTACACACGGTGACTTTTAAATCGTTTTAACGCTAGAACAAACGTTGTTTAGACCATGGTCTACTAACATTCTATAACATCAAATGAAAAAAATGTCGTCATTGGTTTTTGAAAAAATACAAAATAAAGTTAAAAAAGTCGGGATTATCGTTACTCCTTACAACCCAGACACCGCGCTTACACTTCAAAGTAGTTGTGGCACGGCGGCACGCCAGTTTTGTAGCAGGTGTGGGACTCCGCGGCTTCCTGGCTTTTTGAAATTTTTCTGATTTGTGGATTTTTCAAAAACCAAAGACGTTTTTTTTCATATTTGATGTTATAGAGAGTAGACCATGGTCTGAACAACGTTTGTTCTAGCGTTAAAACGATATAAAAGTCACCGTGTATAGGCCGGTACATTTAACTGTGGGAGACAGGAGCTTAAATTAGGTTACCCTGTCCTATGAGTCTCCTGGCTCCCCCTCTTGGTAGAATCTAGTTATACAGTTAGTTCAATATATTACCAATGAAGGCGGCCCTCTGTGGCCGGCGCAACTTCAACGCAAGCATAGTTTAAAAGCTTGTTGTTTCATCCAACGTAATGTTTGACTGCGAAAAAAGAGAGACAGCATCAGAGCCGTCGGTTATCAGTCGGTAAATTCCGCTGATCACTCGCGGCCGCTTCGCTAGGTCGTCATTCATGATTTCGCATTCATAAAACTTGTTCCAGGAGTATACTTCTTGTGAAAAAATCTTACAAGTTTGTGAAAAAAAAGTTAGTTATTTAGAATCTCCAATACATTTGCAAGCATGATATCTAAATGTTTCTTTACTTTTACAATTTATAGGTACATTATATATGGCCAAAGTTCAGGTAAAATTTGTGCAAAAACGCTGTTTTTCGGAGGCTTTGACTGAATTTGTTTCACACTTTTTTAAAATTGTGCCTAGATACACGGCTAGATATTGTGCACAAGAAACTAATTTGTTCAAAACATCTAACGAAAAATGTTTAACAACGCCATAATAAGTACAGAGGTTTTGTATGAAAAGTATGACGAATTGAGTGCTCTTAAGGTGGATTCTCAGCATGAGGCGGGAAATTTGTTTTTTTTTTTTTTTCAAGTTTTAGTGATATTTACCTTCGTCTAACTGCAGGGATACGTTTTCTTGTGTAATTTCCAACTAGTTAATTACAAAACGGCTTATCGAAATACTGATATTTAGCTAAACTTATTATAAAATACCAAACAGAATAAATAACTTCTTCAACAGACAAAATCTCTTATACAACTGAAGAATTAGGCGTCTGGACAGTGGACCAACAGTGGACATTGAATGACTGCCTGTCACATTTTCAAACAAACAATTTATCAAATTATTCTTAATATTACAAACAGCCAGTACTAAAAGACTGTGGCCAGTAAATACATGAAACAGACAAATAAATAGGTGGAACGCAAGTCGCCACAAAACTTTCCTCTTAAAACCGTAAAATGTGACTATTTTACTGAATGTACAAAAAAATTCAAAATTCAAAATCATTTATTCAAATAGACCTTCGCAGGCACTTATGTAAAGTCTGATTCTAATACTCTAATACCGGTTCGGAAGGTTGCACACGTTGTTCGGTTGGTTGAAAAATAGTTCCTTATAAACAAAAAGTATCAATTCCACAATATGCCAAATAAACGGTCGTTAATCACTGAAATATTTAGCCATTTTGTTCTATGAAGGTACCTAAATCATTAAAAACTTAAAAAAAAAAAAACAAACAGCCGCCCCGTTTGATTATTGTGCTATGATGCTGAGCATCCACGACACGGCATCCACCTATTTGGCATATTATTATTTTTTGAATAAGAAAGAACGAGGTATTTGGATCCGGACCGTACCATTTTAGAGCTCTTAAGGTACACACGGCTACAGATCAAGCTATACATTTCTAGTATAAGCTGACCTCCAATTGTACGGAAATCCTATACAATGCGAGATCAGCTTATACTGGAAATGTATAGCTTGATCTGGAGCCGTGTGTACATGTACACCTACATGTACACCTATCCGAGCCAAACGCACCGAACGAAACGAATTCTGTATATGAAATCTTATGAAAGTTCGCTCGATGCGTTCGGCTCGTACAAGTATGCGTTCACCTTATACGAACGAAAACCTGAAAAGGTACGAATACCTTTTCAGGTTTTCGTTAGTAGGATTTATCGCCAAAGATTGGCAACGCTGCTGCGACTGTCACTGTCAGTTCAGTTGTGAAAGTAAAAAATAGATCACGTTGTTGTGCGAGATTTATTGCAAATTACAAAAAAATAACTGACTGTTAAACATTTCAGACAACTATATATGCAGAAACATAGTTACATACTATAGCACAGCATATTTAATCAGAACTGGTAAATAATAGAACATTTAGTACTAAATAATTATGATACCTATGTTGCTTTTTTCCTAATCATATTTTTTAGGATTCAAAGACATGTTTATATATACCTGATAAATTATAGCTTATATCGCTATCGTTAGTGTAATTAGCCACTCATTTGTTAGCTTTGGGAAATCTACACATAATTGTAATGCTGACACTCATATATAATATATATCTGAATATGTTTTGCATTATACATACTTGTGTACATGTTTTTAAGAATGTACAAAAAGAAACGTTCTGTCTCAAATGCTTTTTTCCAAGTGTCCGAAAAGAATATGATAAAACATGTATAAATAATGTACAATAAATAATCCAATTGGCAACAGAAAACAATGGCCCGGCTAGAACTGGCTCAAAGTCTCACAGGTCACAAAGGAATTGTATGGAATGTGTCATGGCACCCTCAAGGGAACGTATTTGCTTCTTGTGGTGAAGACAAAACTATTAAGTTATGGAGCAAAGAAGGACAAGAATGGACTATTAAGACGGTACTTGTAGATGGTCATCAGCGCACAATTAGAGAAGTTGCTTGGTCTCCATGTGGGAACTTCCTTGCTTCAGCCAGTTTTGATGCAACCACGGCTATATGGGATAAGAAAAGTGGTGTGTATTAGACATTATTATAAAGTGAAATTGAGGCATTATAGCAATTTGTAATATTAAAATATTTCAATAGGTCAGTTTGAGTGTAATGCAACATTGGAAGGACATGAGAATGAGGTCAAGAGTGTTGCATGGTCACCTTCTGGACAACTATTAGCAACCTGTGGACGAGATAAGTCAGTTTGGGTGTGGGAGGTGGCTGGTGATGATGAATATGAGTGTGAAGCTGTTTTAAATGCACACAATCAAGATGTGAAGAAAGTTTGTACACCAGAGCTTTATCATGTATCTTTAAATGACAAATATCAACAATTTGTATATGAATTATTCTTTTTGTAGGTTGTATGGCATCCCTCATTAGACATATTAGCCTCTGCATCATATGACAACACAGTAAAGCTATACAAAGAAGACACAGCAGACAATGATTGGATTTGTGTTGCAACAATGCCATCACATGACTCAACTGTGTGGAGCCTGGCTTTTGATAAGACAGGGGATAGATTAGCCTCATGCAGTGATGATAGAACTGTTAAAATTTGGAAGGAATATAAACCAGACAATCAAGAAGGTGTAGTAGTAACAGATAGAGAGTCAACATGGAAATGTGTTTGCACTTTGTCAGGATATCATTCAAGAAGTGTATATGATATAGCATGGTGTCACAGTACTGGCCTTATAGCTACTGCATGCGGAGATGATATTATAAGAATCTTCAAAGAAACTGATGATTCTGATCCAAATGCACCAACATTTGAACTTATTGCCACACAACTAAATGCTCATTCACAAGATGTAAATTGTGTTACATGGAATCCCTCAGGAAATAAAGAATTACTTTCATGTAGTGATGATGGTGAAATAAGAATATGGAGTTTAAATGAATAAACATTATACATTTATGATAATCTAATTTATGTTGTTAATATGTGATCAATAATAGTGTATCAAATTATAATATTCTGTAAGCAGACAAATTTACTGTCATTTGTAGAAACTGGGATTTGGTCATCTTTACATGAAATAGTTTAGTTTAAATAAAATGTTTTTATTTAAATAGAGTTTAATTTTTGTATATCACTATGATCGAATATTGCAATAGTATGTTATTATGAAATAATATTTTGATTTTGGAATATGGATTGATTTAATTTCAGCTTTTGACTGATGTTGTTGGACGTGGGAAAAGTATTCTTAAAGAAACAAATTAACTTGGCAAAGTTATTTTCATCAACCAATTTTCCGAAAATGTCTACCGGCGAAAACAGTGGGGTAGCATTGGCCAAAGTTATATCAGCTCTTGAAGATTTTGCACCAAAACAACTTGCAGAAAACTGGGACAATACAGGACTTCTTGTTGAGCCATATACACCAAGGTATAATCAAATTGTTTTGATTTCACATTATATTGTTTCTTAAATTAGTAGGATACATACATTGGTAGGTTGCTACTAATATTAAGTTTGTGTGTACATAATTATACAGGTGAATTTTTCAAGACTGTATAGATGGCCAAATCCTCTAAGTATAGAGAATAGCAAAAAATGCTCAAAGGAGTCTCGAGGCCGATTTAGATGAAATTTTTTACTGTTTTATTTAAATTTTCAAAAAATTTGGTATCTGTTTTAGGTGACTACTCATAATTGTATGTTTATCTTAACACTTATCATCTTTACATTATTATTGCACAATAAAATGATTGTTATTATATTATATTCATCTTTATTTTCAGAAATATAACAAAGATCTTGTTGACAAATGATTTGACTGAAGATGTGACATTGGAAGCAAATAGTTATGGATGTGAAATGATTTTGTCTTATCATCCTCCTATATTCGCCCCACTTAAATCAGTTCAGCAAAGGTCATTCTTGTTGTAAAAATATTAATTTAACTTCCAAATTATACCAAAATATATGACACAAGTTTTTTTTTTTCAGTTCTTGGAAAGAGCGCATTGTAGCTTTATTGTTAGAAAAACGTATATCTTTATATTCTCCGCATACAAGTTGGGATTGCGTCAAAGGTGGCGTCAACGACTGGCTTGCATCTGCTTTCCCTGATGTTGAATCGGTACCTATCACCCCTGGAATTAATCCTCAATTTGGAGCTGGAAGGTAATGATAATAATATCCTCTCACACAACCATGGATTCCCTAACTAAATATAGGTACAGTAGTACCCAACTGATATGGCGCGTCGTGAATCTTTGTTCGCACAGAAAAGAAAGTATGGCCCCGAAGATTAACGAAAGAATGGTTAAAACTTACAATCAACCTTAGATCACTACTATAAGGTTCATAATACACTGCAGCTGTTAGTTCCGTCTCACTCGCAAGTCACGCCCCTCCGCACGGCGCGCGCTATCATGGTGGCAGCTGCCGTATAATAGCGTTTTCCGCGCTTTAAAAATGTATCTTCTGCGCAGGTACATCGGTAAGCCATATTAGTTGGGTACTACTGTACCTACTGTAATAAATAGTACATTATGATACATGTGTGCAAAGTTGGTTATTACTCTCGAGGCGGTATTAAGATAAGGGAGCCGAGAGTGTAATGATCAATGCACACGCGTGTCATACGACGTTTTTCAGCACACTTGTGAGGAAAAAAACAGACTTGTATTTTTTGATAATAATATAGAAGATATAAGTATTTTTCAACATATCTGATCATTAGCTGTCCCCCGTTGTATCACCGGCGTTCCCGGGATAAAAAGTAGCCTATGTCCTTCTTCATACCATAGGCTATCTGCATTCATTATGATCCATTGTGTAGTTGAGGCGTGAAGGCGTAACAAATAAACAAACAAACTCACTTTCGCATTTATAATATTAGTTAGGATTAGGATGTTGCGAGTATTTAATTTTACTTTGATTAGGTAATACATGGTTCATTACTATAGTAAAATATTAGTCTGTGGTTCATTACCTACTACAATATTTTTGTATACCTTTTAAGTGTTTTTCGTGAGCACAATTGGCACAAGCAATAATTGACTTTTTCAGGCTCTTGGATTTGAAAAGAAGTATACCTTTGTCGGATGCAGTTTCTAGAGTAAAAATATTAACAGGTTTGCAGCATGTTCGTTTTGCCATCGGCAAGGGAAAATCAATGACTGATGGCGTGAAAACTATTGGTCTCTGTGCTGGATCTGGATCGTCAGTTTTAAAAGGAGTTGACGCTGACCTTTATTTGACAGGTTTGATATTTTCGTTTTTATAATTTAACATAAAAACCGGCCAAGAGACTGACTTGCGCACCGAAGGTTGCGAACGTAGGTTTCGAAGATAAGGGGGGATGGTATTTTTTTGTATTTTCATCATAAGCTTAAAACTACGCAATATAAAAGAAAATTTAAAACCAGTTTTGGAATGTACAAATGAAGCCCTTTCACATGATACCTCATTTAAACTTGTTACCCCACTTTGAAATGTTGGCCGTTGGCCCCTTTAGCAAACTAAAAAACAAAAATAATTTTTAATTTGTATTAAATTATTTGTATGATTGGGTAACCAATATTTATAACTATTCTACAATTCAAATCAATAGCATCAGTGGTCATACCCATGTGTCAAAATACGCAGATGGTCATACATTAAGGAGTTACAGACATGGTTTACCGTGGAACCAGTGTGCAAAAATGTTGGTAGCTGTGACAGTCGGATAGACGGTACCATAAGGGTTCGGAACCCTAAAACGAGTAATGTGTATAATGTTTTTTGATTCTAATCCTTGATTTCTCTTTAGGAGAGATGCTGCATCACGACGTACTTGATGCCGCTCAAAGAGGAATATCAGTGATACTTACGAATCATTCTGATTCTGAAAGAGGATTTTTAGAAGTCTTCTCCTCTAATCTTCGAAACAGACTTAATAATGAAGTTGAAGTGTTTGTAAGTAAAGTTGATAAAGATCCTTTAGTAACAATATAATATTATTATAATTTCTAAGTGATGTACAATGTAATAAAACAATGTAAGTGAGTAAGAAACTCCTGTATTTATTTTATTTTTTAATATTATTTGTAGCAGACAAGTTATTGAATGGATGTGTTAAAATCAAAATGCAATAAACATACAATTAATGACTTCTTTAAATAACTGAATGTGAGATCATCGTTATCTTATTCTAATTATCATTATTTTGTAACACATAAATCATCACCTAACGCAAATAGAGACTAGGTATGCATGCAGACTACAACAGTTGGCAAGATCTTTGTACATGCACGTTTGTCTTCCATTTATTCTTATTTGCGTAACTCAGTCTGTTTGAATCCTTTTGATGATCAGCGAACTGCACTGAAAGATTTCCACTTTTAAAGACGCAATACATTAATAGGATTTGTTAGAAGTTTTAATATAGCATGCATGCACACGACTTACTTACGCAGGGCAATTTTATTTAATGCTTTATTTTTCACCGTGTTTTCTTTAGAAATATGTTTAGGACTATCTTTCCGCTTAGATGCACTGGGTCCAGGTTTTATCTTACGGACTGAAGACACAGTACCATTTTTATCGTCATAGTTTATAACATACTCACTTCGTTTTGATTTTGCATGACTATTTAGAGAATCTTTGTTCGTAATGTTTTTATCATTTAATTTTAACATTATAATATTAGGAGTACTTTCTAACTCTGTAATAGGATCCAAGTTTTGTTGAACCTTTGGAGATTCCCGTTTTGTTTTATCTCCGGGAGACCGCTCTGAGCGATTCTTTGAGTTATGTTTATCACTTGTTTTAATGGAAGATGTTTCGCCTGAATTTCTTTTATACTCTAAGTCATTTTCTCTAGATAATCTTCTAGTGGCAGTTTTGTTTGTCTGTCGATGCGCTGAATGAGTTCTTGATTCATGATTTTTATCAGTATTCACTTTCTCGATTAAATATTTCTTATTATTAATTTGACTTCTATGGCGAGGTGCGTCGTCATTTATTTTACGCTGAGGGGTAACGGAATGTAGATGATTTTCTGATTCCTCAGAATTCTTTTTTGACTTTCGAAGCTCTTTTTCGTGGCCTTTGTCTCTTTTTGGTATTTTAAGTTTATTGCTTTCATTAGAGTTGTTGTAATGTGAGTTTAAAGAATCTGTGTTATGATCACTATTGTTTGTATCTGTTTTTACTTTTGATCCCCGTTGAACCGCCCTTCGCGGGGTTGACGCCAGTTCTATGATTGAGTTTCCTTTCTCTGCATCAATGTCTAGGTTCTCATAAATTGGGATATCATCTTCTGATATTTGTTTCATTTTATCGATCAATACTGTAGTTTTAGCATGACACTTATTTGGCTTTTCCTGTACTTTATCATGAATTGCACGACCTTTAATACCGCTGTAACACAGACTGTTTAATTAATGAACAATGAATATGAAAAAAATATATGTTATAACAAGGAGATTTATACACAAATATTATAAACGTACCGTGTTGGATGGTCGTGTGGCTTATGAGATCTTTCTTTTGAATTAAATTTAGGTGGTTCTGATAGACTTCGGCTAGTATAATTAACTGTCTCTTCTCTTTTCTTAAGTTTCGATCGTCGGGATTTTGAAATATCTGCACTCTCTTGTTCCATTATCGGATTTAACATTTTTATTTCGTGTATTTCGTTTGGTTTATCGACATATTTAGAACGAAGTCTAGGCGTGGGAATTGGAGCAAAACTAGTATTTAAAGGAACATTTTGATATTCTGGTGCGTCTTCAGACTCAGCTTCGCTATTGCACACACTGTTTGAAATTTGCTGAATAAGTTTGACTGATCGAAATGTATTCTCAATAGAGTTTTGTCCGGAATATGATATTTCTTTTGTATTTTGAACTATGTCTGCACTTATTACTTTACGGTCATTGTCGACACCGAAATATGTTAAATCGCTATCTCGCAAATGTCTTGTTCTCAGTCTTTCTTGTATTGGGGACATTTGCAAGGAGCTAAATTTGTTTTTAATCGATCCAGTAGTGTTTGTATCAATCTCATTATTGGTTTTTGGGCTTCTCGCTTTTGTAATAGCGTACCTCTCTTGTTGTAATTCTTTATTGAATGGACCTGGAAACATAGTAATTTTATGGTTAAGTTATAAATAGAGTAAAATAAATTGTGCGTGTCTTAATCATTATCCCAAATTAAACGAAGGTAAATATCAAGGTTAATATTAAAGAAAGATTATTTCATTAGTAATTTGTAAGTATTTAAATATTTATTAAGTGTTACCTTTCTTGGCTGTCCGATAATCGATGTTGTTGATAGAATGTTTATCTTTATCACTTGAGAATGCAGACGTTATTTCACCATCATACAGTTTTTCTGGATGCAACTGTCTATTTATTAATGAAACTGCTGTTAGAACTGAAGGATCTTCATTTAACGGATCTTTACTAGAAAGATCGCTAGTGAGCCCAATGACCATGTTCTCTCCTAAGAGATATGGCTTGGGCTTTGGAATTTTGTTTTTGAGAATACTCTTTGTAGCTGCCGTATTCTCATCAGACTCAATAAACTCACTATTGATACTACTTATGAGCTCGTTTGTTCGATTAGTTTCGAACAAATCGTTACTTTTATCCCCAAACAAAGTAATAGGCTTTTCCATCATATCGTTCATAGGAACAAAAGCGCTTCGTCTTTTTCTGAAATCATTAGAAGGTGGCGGTTTTTCATCGGTTGCTATAATATTTACTTTGCCTGATTCTGCAGCAAAGTGTACTTCGGTTTTACAGAATTCGACTTTCTTGACTCTCCGATCGCTGTCTTCACTGATATGGGTGTTCTTATATTGATATTCATCATCTGTTTCTATGGTCACAGGTAATGTTATGGATACTTTACCAGTTGACTGTAACGTTATATTACTCTCCACGGGATCCTCCATAACAATGTCATGTTCTCTGTATGATTTGAAATGATTACCTTTATAAAAAGAGCTCGGCCTATTTTTATGAAGCCAGTCTTTAAACGATTCATCTTGGGTAAATCCTCTCTTTTCTTTGCGATCCACATATTTAGCATGTGTATTATCATCTATGTGGTCGTTTACAATTTCTGACGATTTACAAATACCGCTATCTGTTGAAGATTCCATAGCGAATGTGTCATTGCTATGTAAAGTAGTTTCATTTAGTGGAGATGTGTCTTCAAAACTGTAACTTTTTCTTCTGTTATTCCATTCATTACTACCGTTTAAAAGAGATTTGTATTTGAGCGTACTCAATGTCACGGGAGCGTCGAGTAGTGGAGAGGCACGAGCACTATTCTTTTTCCCCCATTGAATATCACTGTTTTCTGAATCATATGAATATTTCCTATGCAAATTTTTAGCTCTTAAATCGAGGTCAATGATACTCGCATTGTCTGTCGAAGACGATTCTTCGCTAGGCATTCTTATCGATCTCGCACCTGTCGAACTCCTCCATTTAGAAGGTTCTGAAATCTCTATATCGTCTGGTTCGGTTACTTTGTAATTTTCTATTTCCCCATTGGACTCTTGCGATGACACAAACGGAGTGGAAGATAACTCCAAAGGTTTAGTCGGTGTCGAGGGAGATTCCAAAAAATTAAACCCGGAGGATATAACCTGCAATTAATATTAAAAAAATAAAGTGTCAGTTTCAACGCACTATGTGGAATTTCCACTTAACGGGGCGTAGTTTTAAATTTCAAGGTATCTGGGAATCGAATTGACACCCTCAAGATTGTCTTGCAAATCACCACGGCTTTTATGAGTTAGATATTTACCCTTCGTGAGGAGTGAAGCATGTAGGAGGAGGCTGGCGCTCCAGGGCCGGCGGAGGAGTGGTAGGCGGCGCGCATGACGCGCACGCGCGCGCCCGGCGCACTCGCGTGAAGCACTTCCATCGCGCGCGCTATGCGCCGGGTCACACCGCCCTCTGTCACCTGCAATATCGGAAATATATTTTTATATAATTATTCGATAAAGGCACTTTCCTATGAATGTAGGTTTATAATCTTGAGATGTAAAGAAATTACAATACCGTTACCATACGTGACTTCTTGTCTTGTCAATATGATATGTGTGTTACATACAATCAGTCGACAATCTAAATATTTAAGTAACCTCAAAAAAAGAAATACTTTAACAAGTGAGCTTTCGAGTAAATAGCGTATGAAATATTCATGACCAAGCATTATGGCAATCGCGTCTGTTATTATAACTGTCCGCCACAATCTCCAGTGGTCGTACTCGTACAGTATTTCTTAGACACTAACATGCAGTTAAAATGCAGGTTGTACCGCGTGAGCCCGCGAACTTGTGTTTAGTAGTCGTGACGAATGTGGTTAGACGACTTTCGTGGTTCATTCCAAAGCATATTTGCAAACCTGAACTATAGTTATGTCTACGAATTATTATAAAGTCAGCCACAGCTTAGGTCACTCCCTACCGGCAAGTATTTACATTAATTTCAGTAGTCTAAGTGCATATTCAGACCTGTAAGAAAAGTAGAGCACCTGAACCAGTAAGTTACGCGCATCTACAGTGACCTTCATGGACATTACACAAGTATGTGTTGTGTGTATTTGTTACGAGCGGAGTGACGCGATCGCCGATGTGGGGGCGAAATGAAATTGCGGTTTGTCGCGATTGCGATCTTTTCAATGAACGACTAACTTTTGTAGCTTAGGTATAGTGGGCGTGCAAATACATTAACATATTTACATATTATTGCACCTACAACTAATTCATTAAATACATTAAGTAACTCGTAATACTTAAGGGATTTACAAGTGCTATCGGTTTAGGTTAATGGAGTCAATATTGCTGAATAAGAAGTTGGGGCTTGGAATGTCCAAAAAATATTAGTGTGTTTGAGTAAACGCACGTAGACAATCTTCATTTCTATCATTACGTACCTCATTATACATATCTCCGAACATAAGCGTCTCTTCTAAGATATTTTTGACCTCAATATGATTTGGTAAACCGCAAGGTCTATGAGAAGAGTAAATACTTACCTATTCTCTAAAATCAAAAATATCAGAATGCAATAAGATTAATCATAGTACGATAGGTTGCGTCATGTTGTTTAGTTAGTGAGAAACTGGGCAGGACCCTAAGTGTGAATAATGGTTAATAATTTCTCGAGATATTTATAAAATCATTGACGTTATAAAAAAAATGTTTGTATGTATGGGAGAAATTAGTTTCCGGCATAGATTTAGAATATTAATAGAGCGACTGTACCGTAACAAAATGTATGGGAAAAGTTTTTTCCATTTGTGATATTTCTAGTACCCTAACCTAACTTGGCCCCAAAGAGCCTTTTGATCCTTATCAGAGACTGGATCGATTAAACTAACAAACTCTTTTTCAAAAATCGCCATTTTCTCGCTTACTGTAACCCTTTTTCAAAAATCTGTAAATGGCGATTGCAATAAATCAAAAATTAAAGGACAGTCACATAAGACTATATTCGCGTAGCTTCAACCCTTAAGGTAGCTGCTCTTACTGACCTGTCTAAAATTTCCACCCGAAAGCTCAAGCTCATTGTAGGATTGGAACCCGGGACCTTCGTCTCGGTATTGGACGTCACTACCATTGAGTTATTAATACATGGATAGGAATCGAAAGTTCATCATAGGATTTGAAGCCGTGGACTAGGAAGGGTCCTCCTATCTCAAGAGTACCTATAGCGAAGATCTGTTCGCTCCCAGAATTTGACACTAATATTTGGTGTCAAATTTTTAAAAATAGCGAAACCATCCGATTTCGGTTCCGTGGTGGTAGCCCTACCAGGAAGGTAGTAGGCAACAAGTACCGACCGACCTTAAAAATATAATAAATAATATTAATATGATGCAATAATTTATATTCACGATGGTTCACATTTACGGTATTAAAATAAATAATATGAGTATGTAAGTTCCTACTTCTTTATTCGCTCCATGTAATTATACGTGTAGGTAGGTATACTTCAGTACCTAAATAGACTAATTCCTTATTGCCAATCGATATCGGCTTTGTTGATAATTGCTTATAAGCTTTGGTAGCCTTTTACTGACATTATTATTGGATCAAGGCAAGTTAATTCAGAGGATAAAGTGACGTCATATTTATAAACGAACGCCAACTAAAATCAAAAGTAAGGTCATTACCTACTGCAACCCACTGACACACTCAACTACCAAATAATGCTTACAATTAGATACCTTACCACCTATTACTGTTACTACCGCATTATTGCAAGCAAACAATTAACTCATATAAACAGTAGAGCCTAACTAAACCAAGAACGACAACATTGTCACTTGTTTCTGAGAAATAACGGTCTTAATTTCCATAACGACTTGACATGCTTCGCTTGAGATTCAGATTTAGTCTACTCTATTGAATTGCTGAAGGGGTGACTCAGACATATTAATTAGTCCAGTGAAAATCGAAAATATTGTATCGTCATTGAATTTTTTTTGAGCACTGTCTCGAATGTTCTGATAAAATTTAAGTTACATTCAAAATAATTTTTTGCTTTTCAGTTATATCGGTGGTTTAATTTTTTTGATAAAATGTTTTTATTTTATCATTTTTTGTGTCTATAATCTACTAAATACTACATGCTTAATTTTTGATATCTTTTGATGTAATACACAACTCAGCGTTAAAATCTGTGAGTGAACAATAAATCACCCCTATTTTCCCACCCTTAGGTTAGGTCTTTAAATCCTAATTTATATGGGACCAACATCGAGGTATAAAAAGAATTATCAAAAAAAAAATATATATATACAGGTGTTGTTTTGGTCGGCGACAAGCGACCCAGGAGCGGTAGTACAAAATATATATTCCCCAAAAATTTACTTAATTCCATTAAATACTGTAAACATGTTGAAAAATACCTTATTCAATTTGAAATAAAATTACTGCAAAGTATGGTTACTAGGCACGTGCACAGACTAGAGCTAGGCACAAGCCGCCATCGCCCCACCCCTTTACTCCCTCGTACTCCCGTTGAGTATTATGTCTACATTTTAGCTTATAACATGATTTTCAAAATTTTAATTTTTTTATTTTTATTATTAAAAAAAAAAGTATTTTTTTTATATTTTTTTTAGCACCAGTATCATTTGTATTATCGACCCTGAGTCGCTCGTCGCTGACCAAAACAACGACCTGTATATACGCGTAGACTTGTAAACCTCCTCCGTTTTTTCGTCGGTTAAAAACAGCCGTGATTGAATCCTAATTGTCAGTGTTACCTACCGTGTTGATCACATTATCACCGGCATATAGGGTTGCCAGGTCTTAAAACCAAACAGCCGGACAGACGAAACAGTTTAGCCGGACGTTTATATGAAAACGAAAAGGTTGGACACCCTTAATTATAAAGGATTTTTTACACGACCTGCATGTGTCTGTGTGATCTCGTGCACACATAACGGTTCGCTTGTTACACATATATGAATGCTAACTACAAAAACGTGTGAATCGGAATTGAACTAAAGTTATATATCGGTAAGTGGTAACAAACAAGCGGAAGATGGAAATTGAGTGAGGAGGAGGAGGAGGGAAGGGGATCCGTCCGTGACGTGTGCGGTCGTCGACATCTGTCTGCGCGGGCGTCGGGCGATCGCGCCATATCAACTCGTTTCGCCACAAACTGCAGGAAAATGTGATCATCGATATCAAGCTATGCCTAATCTTACCATATGATTCATCTCAATTCTTGATAGCCACCAGAAACCCATGTTCTTCTAAGTAATTTACCAATAATATCAAATTACCAATTGACTTTATTTACATAGGTATCATTTAAACGTTTTTCTTACACATTGTCGTATTGTATTTACTGCAAAATTAAAAATGGACGTATGAAACCTGCTTCATTATTTACATATCAATGTTTATAACATCGAATAAATTAGTGCATCATTTTTATCAAACAAAGTCTTGTCCCCGGCGGTTTCTGCCGCGTTCCCAGGATAAAGAGTTGCATATAACACTCGGGAATAATGTAGCTTCCTAGTACTGAAAGAATTCATCGAATCCGTCTGCTAGTTCCAGAGATTAATACGTTTAAACAAACAAAAAACTACTTACAAATATGATTACCGACTTTGGCCACAAATTAATGTCTCTACTTTGAGGTACTTGTGGCATTTGTAGTAAGTACCAACTATGGTAATTTGCACTATACATTTGCTAGCGCGTCAATCTAATCTCAAATTAATAGCATTTAAAGTAGATGTGATTTAGCTATAAGGTCCTTTGTACGATAAATAGATAGACAGTCATGTTTATTAGGCAAATGATCATAACTTGGGTTGCACAAATAATACAGCGTACAGAATTGGACGGATACCGCGGCGCACACGCAGCCTCGCGGCTGACGGCCGCGCCGCAGGATTTCCGGCAGCTTGCACACGAACCCGAACATCACAGTAGGTAAGTATATTTTTGGTAGTTTCTTCGTCTTCGAGGAGATAAAATAAATAAATATCCTGGGACATTCCTCACACATCATCTGATCCCAAACTAAGCAGAGCTTGTACTATGGAAACCAGATAACTGATATAATACATATACTACTTTTTGTTTGTAAATACATACTTAATATATATATTACACCCAGACTCAGGACATACAGACATGTTCATGCACACAAATGCATGTCCTGTTTGGGAATCGAACCCACGACCTGCGGCGCGTAAGGTGAACCTTAACCAACTGCGCCAACTGGCCGTCAAAGATAAGAAAGTTGGCACTATAAATCAAGGTTTTCTTTTACAAAATTGATATACCTACTATATACAGTTTTTCTGTGTACCAAAACTAGAGTAGGTACAATGGTAATTCTACCACATCATGGTAGAGAATAAGTTAAGAAGTGAAGATTTGAAGATTATTATATTGTATTCAACAAGTAAGTAAGCTCCGTTTGTAAGTACTTATTCAAAGTAATATTATAATATCATTTAGTCAAGTAACTAGTTACCTTGGTGCCTATATGTCTGTCACTACTCACTTCGGTTGTTGCTTTTTGCAATGATTTCGTCATCTTACTATCCTAATAATATAATAAAAGCGAATGTTTGTGTGTGTGTATTTTTTACCACAGCTCCGTTTCGGCTGAACTGATTTTCTTGAAATTTGGTATGTAATAGGAGATAAGGATACTTTTCATCCCGGAAAAATACTTTTTCTCCTAGAAACGCGAGTGAAACCGCCAGTGATAGCTAGTATATTTCAAATGCTAAATCGACGAATATGTGCGCGAATTAACCTAAGGGAAAGACATCAACGCGTTGCCTTCGTCTTGAAATATAAATTGAGAAACTTAACCGTGGTTAGGTGTGGGTGGTACTTAGTAGTTATAGTACTAACTCGTGTTATTATTATATAAGACTAGAGCTCTATAATTTGTTATGTTTTACTACGTACATAAGTTATAATTAACGTTTATTTTACGCAATAAATAATATGTCAGATTTCACATGATCTAGGTAAACTCTTATAACTTTGATAAAAAATTAGACTGAATTTAATTATAATGTTTTATAAAAGCACACCTCTTAATGTTATAGAATCATAAGGCACGCATCATTTATTTATATTTTTATGAATCAAAAACTAGATTATTTCCACTCGAAGCTTACTGAAGCATGAAAGGCGTATATATCAAAGTCAAAGTCAGTACTCATTCAATACCTACTATCAGAAAAGAATACAATACCTACTTACATTTTTGTAGGTTAAAACTTAAAACCTACCGCATAAGAGCAACATAACAAAAAAAGAAAAATAAAATATAGCGAGAAAGGCAGTCTAATTGCTATTACTTCCATAAATTATTGAAACATACTTTTTTACTGTTACTAGCTGTGCCCCGCGGCTTTACCCGCGTTCCCGGGATAAAAAGCCTATAATATTCAGAGATTATGTAGCTTTCTAATATTAGTGAACGATTTTTTTTATTTCGACTGGTAGTTCCAGAGATTAGTCTGTTCAAACAAACAAAAAACTCTTCCGCTCTATTATATTAGTATAGATTATTATAGTAGGTATAGATAGATTATAGTATAGGTTAACGATTTTCTTTTTTTTTAGTAACTAGTAGTTTTTAAAGTAGTTTTCAACGTAACAGGTAAAACAAACAAACCAATTGGTACGTCCCTCACGTCGCGTCCGCACCAACTTTCACTATTCGATAATAACTATAATGCCAAAGAAAAGAGATTGCTATTGTTTCTATATTGTCGGCGTCTTCCTACAACTAATGATAGCGATTGTGTTGTCACATACCTACATTTGTCATCTTTTGTATGAAGATTGATCATCCGCAACCGTTTGATGTATCACTTTTACTTTCGTTTACTTGTATTAGGAACCAGTCAGGAACGTCATTTGTGAACAGTAATTTTGTCCTTATGTACCTACTTTGTTATCATTAGTAATAGACAATAACAAAGAAACCTAAAAAGTTTATGCGTCAGAAGAGGCAAAACCGTGCGTTAATTGATAAAGGGAAAGCAAAATCTGTAATTTTTATTGTTCATAAAGGAGATTACACGTTATTAAACACGATCGTTCTCCTCGGTCATGTTTTGTTGATGCGATGCGTAATCAGCGAACGACTACGGAAGTATTGCCCATGTCTTATATGACGCATATAAAGTATTTGTTGTCTATCGTGGGTTGGACCATTGATAATAAGTATTTATTTTTAAAGCAATACAAATATCTAACTAAAAAATCTTGTATACATTTGCCTCAACGACGAAATTAAAATTAAAAATACTGGCCCCGATTCTGTTGTTCACAACTAAACTAATTTTAATGTCACTATGTCTCTTTCTAACAAAGAACATAAGAAAAGGATGTAAGAAATTTAGTCCTGTCAAATTAGTCCAATGCTTGTTTTCAATATAATTTTAGTCGCCATCTATCGCGCGGTTACGCCTAAATACACGCAAAATAGACGGCAAAGATTAATTTGATAACTTAAAATATGTTCTATCCTTTTTCAATCATGTTTGTAAGAAAGAGATGAGATGTGACTAAAATTAGTTTAGTGCGATTTACAACAGAATCGGCACCATTGAATGTTTAATTAATGATAAATAACCCACTAGGTGATCCATCTAGGTATAGGTTATTTGCCAGACTCGCACACCTGGTTTGGTTTGTTCTTCGATAAGAATTAAAGGACTAAAAAACACGTTGAACTGGCTCAGACAGGTTTGAACAAAGTTTCAACTGCAAAATTAAGCTTTATATAAAAGATACTTAAGTCACATTTATAATGATGTTGACTGTCTTGTCTGTTCTGAGTTTTAAGCCCCTATTAGGAAATGACCAGTTTAGCCTTTTGGCAATGACCGCTTGTAAATCGAAACTGCTTTTAATCAGATAGCTAAAAGTTTTTTCATAATATTTTAGTATTTTTATTTTTAGGGTTATGTATAGTTAAATAATACCCTATTTACACAAGGGTAGCATGAAGATTACCAGTGAAAGGGCAGAAAGGTGAATGAAAATTACCAACTTTCAGGTAAATAAATAACTGAAATACTAAAGTAGCAAAAGCTGCATAGTGAGGGGGTAGTTTGTTGGCCTTACCTTTCCATATTCGGCAGTTCCAGCCCACTCCCGCCGCCATTGATCCGCCACTTCCATGTCAGCCGTGAGTCGTTGCGTATCGCTTCTTGGTCGTTGCAGCTACACTCGGGAGCACTGGGCTCGTTCGCAAAATGCACGCCTTACGTTCGTCTCGCGCGCTGGCTGAAAGCCTACTGCTGCCGTCACTGCGCTTGCGCTGCGCCGCCGCAGCCTCAGCCCACTAAATAAATTTAAATATCGTCAATTCGTCATTGCCTTCCGTTACTAAAAAAACCATATCTACTTGATGTCAACGCCCACTCCTGATCTAAGGTACTAGGCGGCCACCCATAGTACCCAGACGTAGGTCGCAGCCCACGCGTCTTGTTAGAGTTCGATATATTTTGGTACCTACATATTATTATGTCAATAGAATACCGTATGGTGTATAATGTAGATAGACCATGTAATGTAGAGTCATTGTCAACTAGATGATTTTCTACATGGTGAAGCTAGTATTCCTGTTTGTCCTACTAACGAGTTCTATCTTTTGATTGGACGGGGCTTTTTAGTCCTAATATCAACTCAAATCGCGCGATTGTCAGTCGTGTGTAAGTCGGTACGCAGGACTGGGAATCACCCGATGTATGTGAGCCTATGTTATATCGAGTACAGTAGTACCCTCGTAGTACCCTATACAGTAATACTGTACCTACCTACCTATTCTTTATTATTGATAGGGTTTGTGTTTGGCCACAATCTCACTAAAATCTCCATACACATTTATATTAAATTCAGGTTCTGATAAGACACATACGAACGTTACAATTGATTACTCTACTATATGGGTTGGATTGCAATACTTACTGAGAAGATTCTTGAAAGGAGCTCCGTAAGGCATTTTCTATGCCTTACGGAGAACATCATTTCTATCTCTCTGTAGAATCCATGTAGTTACTTAGTTATTGTTTTTGTTTCAAATACACATTTACATATTCATTCATACAATAAATAATTTATCACCGAGCTAGCGGGATGCATGTTGCAAGAGAGAAGGTACTATTTTACAAACATTTATTCTCGCCTTCCACGTCCCTAATGAGCTTTGTTTATTAGGTAATCTACATTATAATAATTGGACTGTTTTACAAAAACCTTAAACCGACTTCAAAGTACACTAAGAAGTAATCAAATCCTGATCTGATGACAATGGGACCAAACGGGAAGCGTACCCTTTCAAATAAAAAAAGAATTTTCCAAATCGGTTAATAAATGACGGAGTTATGAGGTAACAAACATAAAAAAAAAAACATTCGAATTGAGAACCTCCTCTTTTTTTGAAGTCGGTTAAAAATTTACAGTTTCTTTGTTTTAATTTGACGAGCAGGCAGCCAGTCCACCTGATGATAAGTGGTTCCCGTCGCATATGGCCATTAGCGATAACAGGTGGACAGCCAATATGTTGCCAACAATGCCTAGACAACTGGTTTTCAAGTGCGAAAGCTGGAACACTAAAGTCCACTAAAAATACCGTCACATGGGCGTAAGGTAAAAAATGTATTCACTGTTAATTACTTTTCTGTCATACAATAGTTCTTGTAGTAGCGAAACGGCCAAGCCACATATTTTGACAACGGTGTGTAGAGTTTGTGAAGTTAGGACTTGTAGAGTTATAAGCTTGGCTCTACATGAGATCTGAGGGCGAACTACAAGCTCTTAAAACAAGGTTAAAATAACCTTATTTGACTTTTGTCTTTCTTTGACATCCGACGTCAAAACGGGACAAAAGACAAATAAGGTTATTTTAACCTTGTTTTAAGAGCTTGTGGTAGGTCCGCTAATAACTTTTTGACAGTGCTTCTTGGCAACATTTTACATGAAAATGTTTTTGGTGTTTGTTATGAGTTTTTTTTTGTTGTTATTTTTTTTGAAAAGGTCCTAGTATTATAGTTTATTTGTTGTTTGTATACTAATACAAGCTTACATACCAAATTTCAGCTTTCTAGGACGTCAGGAAGTACCCTAAGAGTTTTGATGATCATCAGTGAGTCAGTGACGATATCGGGGTTTTTTTTAGATATCAATAAAATCTAAAGTATAAGAGCTATGTTATTGAAACTAAATATGTTTAATAAGTTCACTATTGGCATCATATCTCGAGAATTTTGTTTATCTGGTATGATTCAAACCCAAGTTATGAGAGTTCAAAAAAGCGACGAAGCGCTTCGAGAAAAGGTAGTTAGTGCCCTCGCCCTTCGCTTGGCTCGTCTTGGTGGGGGGCACTCCCATGCCCCTAGATAAATATCCTGGGACATTCCTCACACACGGCTAACTGATCCCAAACTAAGCAGAGCTTGTACTATGGAAGTCAGATAACTGATATAATACATATACCTAGTACTTTTTGTTTGTAAATACATATTTAATATACATAAAAAAACACCCAGACTCAGGACATTCAGACATGTTCATTCACACAAATGCATGTCCTGTATGGAAATCGAACCCACGAATCGGCGGCGCGATAGGTAGAATCTTAACCAGAGTCAAAGGCCACTCGAATGATAATTTGTGGTGGTAGCGAGCCAGTCGAGTACCTACTATAAAGTACCCTACCACCGTGCTATGGTTTCATCACGATGTTTTACTTCACCAAAAGCTCAAGTTCATTGTAGGATTCGAACCCACAATGTCGTTGCGGCACTCGACGTCACCTATCACGTGAGTTATCATAAGCCTATAGGTACATCGCTAAACTGACGCGATTTCGCGCTGTAGGAACATTGTGGTAAATGATCTCATTCGCAAATATTCACGGTCAGATATGCGGATGATATTGTAATATTAGTGAATGGCCTCTGAGAAAAAAGTGAAGCTTTATCTTCATATGCTTTAGGATTTTTAATATAGTATTGGTCCGTTGTTTTATGGTTTACTTATTACTCAAGTAAGTATGTGTTCTGGCTGGCTTAAAAGATACCAGTTTCCGCCCCGCGGCTTCTATCGTTGGATCTATTGTATCCCACCAAAAACATTTTCATGTAAAATGTTGCCGCCAAGACATATGGCTCGTACTGTCAAAAAGTTATCAGATCTCATGTAGAGCCAAGCTTATAACTCTACATGCACTTACTCTACAAGCCCCACCTTCACAAACTCTACACACCGTAGTCAAAACATGTGGCTTGGCCGTTTCAATACTACAAGAACTATTGAATAACAAAAAAGTAATTAACAGTGAATACATTTTTCACCTTACTCCCATGTGACGGTAGCGAAACGGCCAAGCCACATGTTTTGACTACGGTGTGTAGAGTTTGTGAAGGTGGGGCTTGTAGAGTAAGTGCATGTAGAGTTATAAGCTTGGCTCTACATGAGATCTGATAACTTTTTGACAGTACGAGCCATATGTCTTGGCGGCAACATTTTACATGAAAATGTTTTTGGTGGGATTTCACTTCTTTTTGTAAGTTGCTTATGTTTTTTTTTTGTTTGAAATATCCAAGTTTTATAATTTTTTTGTTATTTGTGTACTAATACAAGCTTACATACCAAATTTCAGCTTTCTAGGACTTCAGGAAGTACCCTATGAGTTTTGATGATCATCAGTGAGTCAGTGACGAAATCGGGGTTTTTTAGATATCAATAAAATCTAAAGTATAAGAGCTATGTTATTGAAACTTAATATTTTTAATAAGTTCACTATTGACATCATATCCTGAGAATTTTGTTTATCTGGTAAAATCCAAACCCAAGTTATGAAGGTTCAAAAAAACGACGAAGCGCTTCGAGAAAAGGTTGGTAGTGCCCTTACGCTTCGCTTGGCTGTCTTGGCGGGGGGCACTCCCGTGCCCCCAGATCCCGTGATATAAAGTATCCTATATGGCTATTCTGTCTGCCAAATTTCATCAAAACCTGTTCAGTCGTTTCTGCGTGAAAGAGTAACAAACATCCATCCTCAAACTTTCGCATTTATAATATTATTACTAGCTGTCCCCTGCGGTTTTATCCGCGTTTCCGTATAAATAGTAGCCTATGTCCGCTTTCATACCATAGCTGCATAGGCTATCTGCATGCCTCATCGTGATCGGTTCAGCTACAAACAAATTCACATACGCTTTTATAATATTACCTACTTATTAGTTAGGATTAGGAAATAGGATGGATATGACACTTTGTTTGGTGCTCCACAACATCTCTCCTTGGCTGAGGCCGTATAAAATATGCTGTTGAGATGTGCCCAGCCTGGGCAAGCGAGCGCAGCGAGCTGTGCGTCAAAGTGTGGAATGATTCTGACGAGCGCTATATTATTAGCGCAGTAGAATTAGATGATCAATGTACATTCATTGTGGTACGAACGACACATCGATCGATAGAGTTATGTATGGATATTATTACCTTAAATTCGCAACCGATTTGGAAGTAGGAAAAATGGTGAAAAACGAGAAAATGTTTCATTATAATATAATGATTCCTAAACAAAAATTGTGGTAGGTACTATTCGCGAGAATACCGTATCTTTATAGAACCATTTCCTGCTTCATGCTCGAGAAGGTACTGGATATTTGCTTCATGTTCTCGAGCAATACGGAGCGGTTGCGTTGCGACATACTAACCTAAACTTGAAAAGTGATTTTTCGCCTCTATCCAAGGCATAATTTGTGGTACTAGTTGCGAACTAGGTACATATTTATTAATATGCACATGATAATTTATAAATAGATGCTTTACTTTGTGCAAACTACTGGACTATATTTCATATAACTTACCATCAGGCGGGCCGTATTCTTGTTTGCTACCATAGTTATATAAAAAAGTTAGGGGGTGCACTCCACTCCTTTTACGAGCGCATATGCTTGCAAAGGAGGCGCGCCGGAACGTGACAGGGAGAACACAACTATACTGGTTATCCGCTGCAGGAGAAAGGCGGCTTTTGGGAGCCGTCTTCTCTAGGGTGGCGGACTCGGAGGATTCTGCCGGTCATCGCAAAGGGGCTTGGGTGCAAATGCACGCCACTGAAGGCGGCAAGGTCCACAAGAGCTCCATTCTTCACTGTCCTAGGACTCCTAGGCCTATTACAGTCTACAGGCCTTTGCTGCTGGGTATGCGGCTGAATGCTTCTGTGCCCCTGTATACTCAGGCAGCAGCGACAAATAGGAGTACTGTTGAATTTTAGTCAATAGGAGCCTAATATAACCTGGACACACCCTTGGTTACCCCCTTGGTTAGTAGGGTATCCAGGAATTCAATGTTTCCCTACATAAAAATGGCGATTATAGGTATTTTACAAGCTTTTATTTAACTTGCAATGTATGTATGTATGTTTGTTCGGGTGGAATCTTGCAGGTCGAATTTCACCCACTTTCAGTGGATGGATTGACTTGATATTTGGTATACATTAGTATATTGGATGACAATTCAAGTACCGTCAACAAAAAGTACAGTCACTCAAAAAAAGCTTGTATAAAAAAGAACTTATTTCTCTGATTTAGTTGTTAAAATCATAGTTAGGGATCACTCTTTTGGTCTTGAGGAAAAACCATTTTTCAACAGACCAAAAGTATACATACTCTGTATGATTCATGTGAATTTGTTGGCCTGTCAAAATCAGTGTCCTATTAACTTGTATACATTCCCCATTCCTCAATGTATTAACGAAATTCCCCCCTGTCTACAGGCCTAACTTTAGTCATTGAGTTTTGTTATTTATTCTATTTTTTTCTTTTCATTTGTCTGATGTTTTTTGTAACCATGACATGTGCAGTGCAATTTTGAAATACTTAGATTTAGTATATTTCAAGAAGCTATGCACAGGTTTATTTAACTGTCCTAATTTGCTCAGTCTGTTAAGATTTAGTATACCATCAAAAGTCCCAAGAACATGTAGGAATTTTTTTTTCTCTCATCCTAATTATTGGCACTAATTTAAGAACTCATTGTATGAAGACTTGAAGAGTATCATGTTTTTTTTTTCACCTAGCTCTAATCTTACTTTTTTATGAACTTGTCACACTAGGTTTGTCTATTTTGACACATTGACATATTTGTGCTGTCAAAATACCTATTCGATATTTTATATTCTTCAATGGTGTACTTATTGTTGAAAATTCTAATAAAATAAATAAATAAAATGTAAAAACAACACAACAAGTGTAATGTAAATAAATATCAAACATAAAATAGAATGACAACAATGAAAATATGGAGTGTATTATAGAATTAAGACAACTTTTGTATAATATTTCATAAAAATATTTATATATAACATACGTAACTACAACTAAGTTAATGTATATTACTTTGGAGTTGGCTTACATATAAATCTAGTAAATTACTATCACAAAGTTTTACTTCTCTAACATCAAGAAATGCATCATTTTTAAACTTATTTCTCATATTACTGCACCTCTGAAATTTTACTGCTAGAACATTATTCATTTGACTGGTTACACAAAAATTATAGAACAACTTTTGTTCGAAATTAAAATTCCAACTGATTCCATTTTTAAAATACCTATAGAACAATTGTTGGCCACGGTAACACATATCTTCAACTTCACTCCATTCCTCGACAGTCAAACCAAATAGTAGGCCTATTGATGGGCCTCTGATAACACAAGTGATCTGTCCTGCTTTGTCAGTTACTCTTATGGTAGCAACTGAGGACGCTACTCCAGCTTTATTCCTGTCAATCTTAACGGATTCCAGATAGTAATCAGTTAATATTCCCCAACCATCCGCTTTCAACTTAATACGCCGGCTCTCAGTCAGTTTAGTAGGAACTACATTTTCATAGCAATCTTGCTCGGTTTTCTTCCCATTCCTCACGTCGCTCATAACATTATTATTTGATAATCACTTTTATTTCTTTGGATAAGTATTAGTATTTTCTTATTTCGTCTCACTCTGGTATCTACTTTTAATGAAATGAGATTAGTACATTTTAGGGACGTATACGTATAGGACAATCTGTCTGACAGTTGACAGTTCACAATAAACCAAGGCTGCGTTCAATACCTACGCATGACCTACACGCGAATTGGAGTGATTTTTAACAGTTTCAAAATGGGCATTTTTGTTTATTTATTGGTGTATAAAACAGATTACATAAAAATACATAACAATAAAAAGTTTAAATAACGTCCTTGTCTCGAGCATGATGAGGGCGCGAAAACGGCTCGACCGATTGTGTCACGCTCGTCACGCGCCAATCTGTGATTCTGATTTGTAGAGTTGGAAGTCGAGCGACATAATCATCAACAAATCAGCCCGACTCGTCTACTTGCGTATTGACATACCAATTTGTAGGGCCCCTACCGTTAAGGGGTACGTTTAAGTAAGCCGATTTTCGCCGGATAAAAATTATACTAGCGAGGGTTCGCTGAACGGAGTCATAGTTAGAGTCTGTCAAATTCAATTTGACAGCTTGTAAATCACTAGCAATTCGACTCAAAATTGTATTGTAATCTCCGTAAAGTTAGGATTTCGCTTGTGATCTCGAAATTATTACATATTAAAAATGAAGAACATGAGAAATCAATTTTCCGATGCAAAAAAACAAACAGCTGTCAATCTGACAGCAGGATAAAATTTAGCGACATAAAAAGGTCGCTAAAATTCATCCCAGCCGGCGAAAACTTATACCAGCCGACGCCCTTGAACGGGGCAGTTTAAATTTTAGTCGGTAGAATTTTTCGCCTCGCGGCGTGCTTGAACGGGATGTTTGACGTTTAGTCAGTTTAAATTTTATAAATATAGATAAATGACATAAACGCAGCAGGTGCCAAATCGTGTCGTACGTAGACGCCTTTATTTTTACTGGGTGGCAGCACTGGTAATTATTTGTCAAATTGACAATCATATGTACAGAAAAAGGTTATGTAAGATAAAAACTAGAAAGAAATAGTTTGCTTGGATACTTACATAAAACTGAGCTAATTTATATTATAATCCAAGTTAATTTAAAAAAAACCTTTTTCAGGAGTACATTTCCTCTGAAAACTTTTGAATAATCACTTTCAATGAGAATTGGCTGGATTCAAAAACTTGTTGACAAATGGCCCGGGAAGAGAACACTAGGAATGTATAGATTTCTACCAATGTTTTTCGTTCTTGGTAGTGCATTAGAGTTTTCTATGATTAATTGGAAGGTTGGTGAAGTTAACTTTTATCATACATTCAAGAAACGCCAGGCGCACGATATCGTAGAAGACAAAATTAAAAAGTACTCTGCTGCCTAAAAATGCCTGCTGGAGTAACATGGGGACAGTATTTATCATTTTCTGCAGCAGCAATGCTGTCTATGCTTGCCGGATCACAAATTGTTCATCAGTACTATAAACCATTACAGAACTTGAATGATTATATCAATAGAGAACTTAAGAATTTACCAGAAAATGTGCAGACTCAAATTAGGCAGGAGTTGCGAGAAGAAGGTATTCTTAAATAAGTAATTGTTGAAAATAAATGTAAATATATGCTAATTTAAGTTGTTTTAATATCTCTCAATATGTTCATGTTAAGAATTAGCTATACTTAGATTTTCTGCTGTTTAAACCTTGATAGTCATGACCAAGAATCTTATATATAATATATAAGATTCTTGGTCATGACCCTGCCATCTGGCCCTTGGTTCCAGCACTTCCAGCTTAATAATAGAATTATGAAGTGCCTCTTTTACATATTTAAAAAGAGCTCATTAGCATGTATTTATGGGTATACTATCTGTCCCCTGTGGATTCACCTGAATTCCCATGATAAAAAGTAGCCTATAATACTCGGGGATAAAGCTTCCTATTACTGAAAAAAAAATTCGAGTCTGACCGATTGTTTCTGATATTAGCCTATTTAAACAAACAAAAAACTCTTCTGGTTTATTATATTAGTATAGATAAGCTAGCTAGATCATCAAGCAAACTGTATTGTCCCACAGACAAACCAGAAATACTGATTTTGTGGTTGTTTATGCCTCTGTAGAATGTTTGATAATAAAAATAAATATAATAGCTACTGTATCTTATGCAAACACACCTTTGCTTGTAGCACATAGTAGTAGATCTTCAGATCCAATGTGGTAAACCAATCAAAGGCATTATATTTTAAACTTATATTTATTTCATACACATATTTTGTATTAAAATTTTGGTACCCATCTTATAATAATATTTACAGTTAATTACATTTGCAATAAATTAATCTTAAATTTACATGTACCTATGGGTCCTCCTTATTTCTCTTAATTAGAATATTAACAATAGGTGTGTACAGTCGGCACCAAAAGTACATGATCACTTAGTAGCCATTATTTCATAATAATCTATAGACATTCTCTTAAAAACTGTGAATTAAGTAAAGGGCTTGTCATGAATGAACACGGTTCTAAATTGATCAGCTACTTTTGATGCTGACTGTACCCATACTTAATAAATACATTGTAACAACACATTAGTGAGTATTTTTGTTGATATATTAGTCACATTTCACACAACTACAGCATTATAATTCCTTATTTTTTTAATTAATTTTTATTTCAATAACCTAGCTACTTAAATCTTAAAACTAAATAATAAACATGAATTAAGATGGCTTTCACCCAAAGCATACATGCAGTCTTTTCAAATTAAATTAATGTATGAAGGTCACCTTGCGGAATTGGAGATAGTTCTTCGTATCCAGTCTACGTGTGAAGTGACAGAGTCGTAAATACGTGGTCTGCCCAACCCAATTTTGGTGCATGCGATTCTCCATCCACTAACACCCATTAAGGACCAGTGCTTAGTTTTATCATTGAAGCACATCATTGAACTTCCAGCATATTCTTCCTCCTGAAAAATGTGACCATTTAACATATTTTTTTTTAGGTGGGATAGAATATCTATTAAATCACATTATACGAGATTTCGTTAATCAAAGTTGAATCCTTTATTTACTCTAGCTAGGCAATAGGATCTACTAGGTAAAGAATGAAGGTCAACATTCACGGTTTCGAAAGTCAGCCTTTAACTGGGAAAAAACTAAGCAAAGTAAAAAATTCATGATGGGTGTATCTTGGTCACCAAATTGTGTCCAAATGTACCTAACAGTTTCTATGTCCATTCATAACACCACGAGAAAATAAAATATACTATTATACTCAAGTTCATATAATTTTCGAAGTAAGAAGCCATAGACAGACTAACTGCATTCCACTTATACTTTTCTGTAACTCTTAAAGTCCCTACATACCAATGATTAAAAACTTACATCACAGTCATCTTGATCGTAGAGTGGTTCTGCGCATATCCCGTTTACTGTAGCTATGCTGACATTTTCACAGTTGTTCATAGGAGTCGATACCACGTGAACTCTTTGTAGTTGATCCCGATTTCTCGTCCATCCTAGTGTATTGCACACTGCTCGGTCGTCGGCTTCAGTACCATCTTCTGGCAGACATATTGGTCTGACGAAATCGGTCATCTCCACTGGTTCTTCGAGTCGTACCAATGCTAACATGCTGCCTTCAACCGGTGATCGAACCATGCCGACAATGCGCTGCTCCTGTTGCCACGGTGTGGTGCTTTGCGTTCTAACTGTGCCAAATCTAGCAGTCCATTCAGCTTTTGGTTGACCCTTATAAAGAAGTAGTATAAAAAAACGTTTAAAGAGCATATCGTTTATTCGCTCAAAAGGCAGATCAGATCGACTAGGGAAGTACTCCTTACAGAATACCGCAGCCAAATAACTTTATGTTGTGTTCCTGCACGTGAGTAAGGAGGCCAGAGCTTATTGGGGAAGGGGGGAAGGTTAGTAAGGCGTGAGTGTTGCTCCGTGTGTTGCAAGCGTCCGTACCTATGGTTACGGTAACCGCTTACCATCTAGCAGCCCGTTAACTTGTTTAGATACGAACTTCGTGGTAAACAAAACTAAATTAGGAAAGTTAGATGAACTTGGCTTGACACGCTGCCGCGTGTCTGTACTGTCAAATTAGTCCAATGCTTGTTTTCAGTATAAATTTAGTCGCCATCTATCGCTGTTACGTCTAAATACTCGCAAATGAAGACGGCAAAGATAGAGAAGAGATGACGGCTTTAAATATGTTCTATCCTTTTTCAATAATATTCGTAAGAAAGAGATGTGATGTGACTAAAATTAGTTTAGTGCGATTTACAACAGAATCGGCACCAATGGCATAATTTATTTCACTAATAACAAAAATTACCTGGAAACAAGAAGCAGTAGTGATGAGCCAAGATGGATGAATAAGCGCAGCATCACAAGCGTGCACGTGCGACCTGATCAGTGCCGCGTGCCACGGCCAGTCGCCGGGCTGCGCCGACCGCGGCAAGCCCTCCACACCCTTAGAGGCACGGGCGCCCCTCGCCGATGCCACACCACATTCTACCAAAATAAACGTTTAATACCAATTACAATTAATACTTGTCACGATTTAAAGTTTTGTTGTTTCCTTTGACTGCTTGACGACCCGCGCGGGCGAGGAAAACAATAGAAATCAATTGTTATTTCTTAACCGCAAGTCAAGGGATTAAAAGTTATGTTACTTACCCAAGCTATCACACACAACTCTAATAACTTTACGCTGTGGACATTCGCTTTTGAGGAAAGATATTTCTGCTGCGAATGGATCTACTATTTCAACGTATTGTGGAACTTCTTTCTTCTGGCCAGGGTTTTGATTTTCATCAAGTTCTTCTTCAGCGTCGGGTACTACCTCTGCACTCATTGCTGCTCTGCAATCATTATATATAGTACATAAATAGCTATCCGTAAATGAATCTCTACTTAGGTCATTTCGTTTTTAAACTTCTGCGTTAAGACGTTAAATAAGTAGTGAACTCTTAATCAATGGAGGATATCTGTACCCCGAGTGTAAAGAATTGACGCTAGTAAACGCATATAGGAAGCGCTCGTGGTGTAGCATGATTAGCCATTCTTGATCGATCGGCAAAGTCGCAAAGTTAAGCTACCACCGTCGTGGTCGGTACCTGGATGGGTGGTATTTCAAATCGAGCGTTTCCGTGCTTCGGAAGGTACGTAAAGCCGTTGGTTCCGGTTATCATTTAATTGTGATAGTCGTTAAGCTAGTTGGATGCCTGCCAGGCGGCTTGATATATTAACGCGTTTGCGTTTACGACATTTCTCCATAGGAATTGGCACAGTGCCTCTAGCGGAATACTCACGATACTAATTTCTCCAATACTAATGTACAATACCTATATTTTTCGCAAAAGTTAGTAAATGTTTACTAACGTCAATTCTTTATACTCGGGGTATTGTCTGTGGTAACGTATATTAGCTTGAAACTTTGTCACGGTGGAGCTTACATGACTATACTAAGCGCAGAACATCTAAAGATTCTTCATTGTTATGTCAGGTAAGTTTAGAGTTAAAATAAAAGGTAACAAGATAAGTAAGTTATTAAAGCGGTCGTTATTAATTCTGCTTACTTGAAAGTCAAGGCTGTACACAGCGAGGTGGCAACACTCATAAGTGCACGTTTATCGTTTTCATAAGGCGCGGCGCATATCTTGCCGTCGCGGCCGCGCTCCGCCCACACCGCGTACCCGGCGCGGCTTCGTATCGCTCCCAGAGTTGTCTCCACGTTTTCTCTTCGCCAAGACGCTAGCGAGCGTGAGATCCACACTAGGAAAAACAAAATCAATGCATCATACAACGATTGAAAGTGTTAATATGAACAGGAATAAGTACCAATTAATAATGTTTTGTGTTCACCATTGTTCTGAATACATTGACAAGAAAAACCTCACCTCAATAACCTGTGCACAATAAGTTGAGACCCGAGTGTAATGCGACTCCGTTGCCTACTTATCCTGCACTTCCCTAATGGCGCCCGTATGTTACTTATAGCATGGAGCAATAATCCCGCTACACCTACAATACGGGAGCCATGACTCATGACGTGTAGTATACAAGCACGCAACAGTAACGCCACCGCGTCAGGTCTCACCTTATCGTGCACGGGTAATACCTATTATATACTTACCTACCTGATAAGCGTAATTTGTAAGGGATATATAGTTTTAATGAAACCAAAATTTAAACATGTACAATGTATAAGCTTCAAGCACGACCAGGCTACATTTGGTGTGCAGTGACCATGAGCTGTCTGCAAGTTAGGTTCTCAACAATATATGCAGATAATACGCTGGTTATATGATGCAGACGCGTAGACGGCATGACTAAAACAGACTATTCTATATTTAAATACTAGATGCATCATAAAAGTAGTGCAATACGTGCCACTAAAGGTGAGACTTGACACAACACGTGGTTTGACTTGCGCAGTAGACGATCTCTCTTACTATATCATCATATCTCATCTTTAGTGGCACGTATTGTGAAAACAAGTTGCTTTACAAATGAAGCGGTGAACTATGTGAATGAACTAACAGCAGCCAGCTTCATCACTGGCATCGGGGCAGTCGGGAGTGCCGTCGCAGCGCAGGTGCAGCGGCAGGCACCGCGCGTGCAGCGCACACCGCAGCCCCGCGCCCCCCACGCCCCCGGCGCCTGCGCAGTGCGCGCACCCGCGCTCGTCCTCCGCATCTCCACAGTCCGGGATCCCGTCGCACGAGCGACGCGACAACGCCAACCGTTGTAGACCACCGCGACAATCTACAAATTCAAATAATTTATTTCAAATGGAGCTTCGCAGACACTTATGAATAGTCCAACTCTAATACCGGTTCAGAAGGTGCCATTTACTGAGAACAGCCGGCAATAAACTCAGCAAACTTTTTTCAAAACAAGCTTAAATTAATTACATAATATTTACGATATAATTATACCATGATATTTACATTCTAATGACACTGACAACAATTGCGTCCCCGGCGGCAAAACTACAAATTAGACTGAATCGATATCACAAGCAGCACCGAGACTGTTCATCAATTATAAAGAGTTTTTTTCTAAAACCTTGTTGTTTTTTGCCATAGATAGATTTGTTTTCGACCACAACTTCATGGTAAGTGATATTGTTTCTGATGGAACACACTAGCCTAGGCTACATAGTTTCGGAAAAAAGGTGGTAGCCAACCAAGCAACTAGGTACTATAAAGTCCCACTTTTCATTGAAGAAAAAGACTTCAACGCATACCCACACATTACATTGAAAAGACTTAAACGCATGCCCACACATTACATTGAAAAGACTTCAACGCATGCCCACACATCACATAGAAAAGACTTCAACGCATACCCACACATTACATATTGAAGACTTCAACGCATGCCAACATATTACATTGCGTGGGCGCACCTTTAAGTGGTAAGGCGGCCATTTGGAATCGTCGGAAAAGTATGGCATGGCTATTTTCATGAATGACAACTCGGCGATGATTAGCTATGCAAAAATTATCCTGGTACAAATAATAGAATAATAATAATAACACTTTATTGAAACCAACTTAATAACTAGCTTAAGTCTACAAAATTTAATTTTAATACGCGCAACCGCCTATTTCTTTGTTTTCGACTATCGGAAAATACAAAAATGTTATGGAACAAATCTTTCTACACTCGTAATTTATCCGACACATTCGATTAACGCCCACGCGATTGGGCCGCCGGTACTAGAGCTATGACCATCATTTTCCTTTTCGTCATTACTTAATTAGACCCCTGAAGGGTCGCCATACTGGTACAAATGACCAGGAAATTTGTGCCAGTATCTCCCGGTCTATGTATCTCACTGTGATATTGAACTGCACGTGACATCCAGTAAACCCAGATTACTCAGATATGTTCATTATGCATTAGTTACCTGGTTGAGTGGCACAAGAGCCGGGTCCGAAGTAGTCCGGGAAGCGCGCGCAGTCGAAGTGCGGGCGCAGCCGGTCGGGCAGCCGCGCGCCGCAGCCCGCGTGGAAGGCGCGGCAGTACGCGCGGCACGGGCGCACCAGGTGGCTCGACACACACCGCGGTTGCAGCATTTGACACACAAAGTCCTAACAATAACAATGTTTCATCATCATTATCATCATCATCAGCCTATAATGTCTCACTGCTGAGCACAGGCCTCCTTTCACAAAATGAAGGTGAAAGGGAATGGGCAATACTCCACCACGCGTGCCCACTGCGGATCGGTGGAGGTAGACTAGTGGTCAACCTTCTGTTGGAATTTTTCAAGCCGCCTAAGAGGCATCCAACTAGCTTAACGACTATCACAATTAAGTGATAACCGGGACCAACGGCTTTACGTACCTTCCGAAGCACGGAAACGCTCGATTTGAAATACCACTAGGTGGTCACCCATCCAGGTACCGACCACGACAGGCGTAGCTTAACTTTGCCGATCGATTAAGAACGACTAATCATGCTACACCACGAGCGCTACAATGTTTAAACTAACTTAACTAGACCCTACCAAGAGGGGGAGCCAGGAGACTCATAGCACAGGGAAACCTAGTTTGAGCTCCTGTCTCCCGCAGTTAAATGTACTTAACTGGTTATATTTAAAAAACATGTTCTTTTGTTTATATGTGGGAGTGAATAAATGATTTATTATTCAAAAAAATAGAAATAAACTTTTAATAACTCCTGTATAGAACTAAAGACCATCATTATAAAAGCAAGGGCGTCGCCAGCCAGAAGGGGGTATGTTGGAAAAAGAATGAATTGAATTATAGGTACAGTTAAAAGCACATGCACTACCACAACCTCTACCTACGGCGATTGTAATAAGAGCGGTACAAGTGATTGGACTTAGAGGTCAAGCAAGTCAAGTGATAGGACTTAGGACTTGGTTAGCTGCATTTGGATTTTTTATAATCTCTGGGAGCCTACCCCCGGCGGCGCCCATGTTTATAATCCTTACTAGTGAATGTCTATGTTTTGAAACCTGAATACTAAATTTCGAAATTCTAGTCCAGTGATTCCCAAAGTGGTCCGGGTGAGTCTCCCGTGGACCCTGAGGGGACCCCCCAGAATCAACGGGGGTCTACGTTAGATAGATCTAATCTTCAAATGGTTGAAGAGTTTTGGGAATATGTTAGAAATATAGCAGAACGTCCGGTCCACCCAAACCAGACAATTTTGAAAGTGGTCTATGAGAAAAAAGTTTGGGAATCTCTGTTCTAGACCCTGCGAAGCCGTAAGTGAATTTGTCAATCAGTCAGTTTCACAATTTTTTTCTTTTCCATTTATTTAAAGTTGTAAAACTCAAATCCCGTAAATACGTGCAATGGTTTAAAACAAGTCTAACAAAACCCAGGTTTTATTATATCCGTCTCACTGTATCGTCATATAATAAAAAAAACCAAAATATGTGGCTTGGCCGTTTCAGTACTACAAGAACTATTGAATAACAAAAAAGTAATGAACAGTGAATATATTTTTCACCTTACTCCCATGTGACGGTAGCGAAACGGCCAAGCCACATATTTTGACTAAGGTGTAGAGATTGTGAAGTTAGGGCTTATAGAGTAAGTGCATGTAGAGTTATAAGCTTGGCTCTACATGATATCTGATAACTTTTTGACAGTACGAGCCATATGTCTTGGCGGCAACATTTTACATAAAAATGTTTTTGGTGGGATATTATTTATGTGCAAAATCAGAGTCAAAGTCGTTTATTCAGTTTGAGCCATATTGAAAGTCAAACGCGTTAAAGTAAGGTACCATTGGTTCAGAAATAAGCCTTCAAAAGAGAACTACTATAATAACAATAGCCTCTATTTCATTAACATGCTTCGTGGGCAACACACAACACGTGGCTTTAATGAATCGACTTCGCATATGTCCGTACATTATATTAGTATTGTAATTAGGTAAGTTAGGTACCTGAGCGAGGTGTGAACACTCTGCATCTAATAGCTCTCGGAATGCCACGAGGTCTCGCATTAGAGCGTCCTTGGTGGTGTGTCCCACGAGGTTCGGGTACGAGGTCGCGTTGTACGGAAGGTGGGAGCACAGAGGTAAGGTGACAGGTGCACATTCCCGCAACTCTTCTATCACTTCTGTGGTGGCTGCCTCAGTGGTCGGCTGGTCAATGGGCGTTGTCTCCGTCTCTTTCAGTTCTAAGGACGAGATCACAGAATTTTCCTGAAAATAGAAGAATTATTATGATAAATATCCTGGGACATTCGTCACACACGGCTATCTAGGCTGTACCCAAACTAAGCAGAGCTTGTACCTTGGAAACCAGATAACATACACTACATACCTACACTACTTTTTGTTTGTAAATAAATACATACTAAATATACATAATTACTCCCAGGCTCAGGACATGCAGACATGTTTATGCACAGTGCACACAAATGCATGTCCTAGGTGGGAATCGAACCCACGACCTGCGGCGTAATAGGTCCAGAAAATTACTTTCTATTAGGTATATTTGTTTGATATAAAACAGTATTGTAAATCTTGAATAGGTAAGTAATAGCACTAGGTGATTGCAAATAACAAAAACTATGTGGTAAAACTTGTGCAAATATTTATCTAAGATCACTCAACTCTGTCGTAATGATTTGGAAAATAGTTGTTCGTTGGGTTGGCAATTTTGTAGTCTATTAAATATTATGAATCTGTTTGTTACCTAAGTAATTAGGTTACTTATTTAGAAAAATAAAATACCTTTATCGTAAGGTTCTAAGTAGATCAAGATATTCAAGAGAGGTCGGCAAATAGGGTTGGCAACGCACGAGTGATACCCCTGGTGTTGCAAGCATCCATAGCCTACGGTGACCGCTTACCATGGTGGGCAGTATTCTTGTTTGCTACCTTAGTAGTGGCAAAAAAGAGCATTTATTCGCTAAAAGAGCAGTGCGACTGGGGAAGTATCTCCACCTTACAGAATTCCGCAGCTAAAACAATGTTGTGTTCCTGCGCGTGAGTAGGTATGGTCGCCAGAGCTCATTGGAGAGGGGGAAAGGGTCGGTGAAACGCATGAATGATGCCCCGTGTGCTGCAAGCGTCCATATAGCTACTTAAACCGCTTACCATAGGCGGGCCGTAAGCTTGTTTACCGTGTTCGTTGTATATGAAAAAAGATATTTTCTTGAACACGATATTAAAATCAAATGGCAGGATTTATGGCGATGATGACTCAGTCGTAGTGAGCTTGAGCTTTCGGTGTTTTCGTGAGGAAAGAATACCTACGATAGTAACCACGGGCACTTTGTAGTAGCCGTCTATAACTGCCGCCTGACTATAAGTACTATAACCCTCAAGTTGAAAATGTTTGTGTGCTCATCAGCTTCACATCATCGCTGACCATGGTGAGATTATGGTTAAAATAGTGAAATAAATATTCAGCGTTTTCAAGAAGCACTATGTAGCTTCGTAATTTTCGTCACATCATAAAAGCATTCGGCATCGTAAATTATTAAGATTAGGCGAGGACGCTTTTACTCAACAGTATAGGCTGATTACAATACAAATTCTACATATATCTACAATAAGCACAAAACACCATGTAATAATCAAACCTACCTCAATTTGTAATGTGTCAGGTAGCGTCGTGAGCTTGTTCAAATAGGTAGGAGCAGCAAGTTCTCTTGCCAGCACCGCGGTCACCTCGCCGGTGCTCACCGCTGTGAAGATGGGCTCGAACGAAACCTCGAAGTGCACTCTTATACCATCTTCTGTGCTGTAATCATCATCATCATCATCATCAGCCTATAATGTCCCACCGCTGAGCACATGCCTCCTTTCACAAATGAGGGTGAAAGGGAATGGGCAATACTCTACCACGCATGCCCACTGCGGATCGGTGGAGGTAGGCTAGTGGTCAACCTACTGTTGGAATTTTTCAAGCCGCCTAGGAGGCCTCCAGCTAGCTTAACGACTATCACAATAAAGTGATAACCGGGACCAACGGCTTTACGTGCCTTCCGAAGCACGGAAACGCTCGATTTGAAATACCACTAGGCGGTCACCCATCCAAGTACCGACCACGATGGTGGTAGCTTAACTTTGCCGACACAACGAGCGCTGTAATTATGATACATAAAAAAACGATTTCACATATAAATAAATAAATATGTTGGAAAGTTGCTCATATAAATTTATTCATTTACCAATTTATTTTTGTTATGAAAGTGATAAGTAAATGTTATAACTTCCTCGTGTATAAAATCATCTTATAATAACAACATAAGTAGAACGTTTTAAATCTGAGGACGAATGGATGTTTTATGTAAATGTTATTCTCCATTTTCACGTTACTTACATACTTAACAACATTAAAATACAGTGTAAGACACGGTAACAACATGTTAAGGTAATAAATTGTGTAACTGTGCCTTAATTATTGTAAAAAGTATGATAGATGTAAGACAGAGATATCACGTAAGAACCATTAAAAAACTAGGACGAATCCACTAGATAGTGTGAACATATCTAGAACTGTATGATTTACTCTACTATATTGATTATTATTTTGCGGTAACAGAATATTATTGGATGAATTAGTTGTACAAATTATGTTAACTTTCAGTTAATATAAACTTTGATTTCTTTCGTATTTGTCATTCAGGGCATGAAAAGAAAGGGATCGTAACATAAAAACATCGGGAGCACAACCTTCGATGTAAATTACCTACCTACATAGAACTACGCGCACCGCATAGAAAGTACAAAGCTTCGAAACAGAGCACGTTTTATGAACTTTCTCGCGTCTAATAAGTACAACATTGTTGCATTTAATGCTGCATTTCATAGAAGTGCAAGATTTAAGGGGAAATCGACTGAGTCGATTATGATATTATCAATGCCGTATTAATCTAGCGCGGAGCCTATAGTAAATGTAACCAGGGGCTCTTAGTTCTGGCAATTTTAAATCACCACAAAGTCATGCAGAGATTTTTCGGATTTTGCAAATCTTTTAGAAACTCGTTACTAACTTATTCAAGCGAATTATTTTGGACACCTGGCGAAATTTTCTACTTCTTGTTTTTTTCCAGTTTCTTTCGTTTTGGTAGCCCAGTTAAATTTATAGGTTCTTGTAGATATTTTTTAATCTTAATGTTCACGTGTTTCATTGTTTCACAAAAAAAAAACATCGTATCTTTTTTTTAATATTGCACGGAATCGAATGCCGTGCTTTACTAAATTATGGTATGTAATCGGTCGATCACAACCTCTACGATTTCGAGAAAGTTCACTTTCTCTATCTATCCATCGTTAAGTATAGATATTATGACAGTAGCTAGTAAATGTGTTATTTTTATCTGTTTTGAATGGAACTAAATCTTGAGATTTATATCGTTTATATTACACAAACAATATAATAGATAATAACTTAGATTAACTAGCATTTAGTCAAAACTGGTTTTAATAAATAATACGGTACAGCGACGTTGTTGTTTTAAACTAACAAAAACAAAACAGCATCTAACGAAATCCAGATTAACCGGATTATGTTTGTAAAGCTTGGGAATACAAAAGACTGCTAGGAATACACCGTCTGGTGTTATGTGATAGAGTACGTGTGTTATGCTTCCTCAGATACGTCAGTCGCATTAAAGATTTTAAAGTATTTTCCTTTGTCGTTCATCAGAATCAGGCTAAGGACAAAAGCTATTACTTATGCTACTTTGTTGTTTATGTTCACTACTGATTTTATTTACAAAAATAATTCAGCCTCCAACCACAAAAAAATAAGTTTATAATACTCACTTATCCAATGCTAGAATATCGGCGGACACAAAACAAGATTTCAATTCGGAATTTTGGTACAATTCGATGAGTGTATGCTGTAAATCAGATTCCCGAGTGCGATTGCCCTTGGGTTCAAGTTGTCTGCCTTCAGCATCCTCGTCCGCCCCCCACGAGGATACAACAAACGATCCCCGGAACGTTTGTCGATTTAGAGGGTCACCAAACAGGTACATATCTGTAAAATAAGGAAATATGCGATTTACCTGTTATTAAGGCGAACAACATTTTCTTTTTGTAACGTAGACAAAGCTTTGAATACGATTACATTATTTAATAATTTATTATTAACATTGCTACTGACAAGTATCAAATATGTACTAGATATTATATTTCATAAATAGTAGGTTCAATTTAAATGTCGAAAATCGATCAGTGATATGCAACACTTATGAAGTACCTACCTAATTATCAATGAGATAGTTCCTTATCTAGATCATATTATAAATTAAAGTGTAGCAGGGTATGTATAAGCATGAGGCTGAGGTCTGTCGTGCACTTGCCGCAGCGAGCGCAACAAGGCCATCTCGGCTCTCTGGCCTTTGCTCAGCGACGGGCTAAATGTCGCTAGCCTACGCCTCTAACTAAATGCTGATATTCAATGTTTACTAACAAAAGAAATACTGGTATTTCTGAGAGTGTGCCTATGAAGCGAAACGCATATTGCAATATTTTCATAAAAAACATGAAGTTACAAGTTACATAATGAATGATTCTTACTCCGGTTATAAGAATCGGTGTTGACATTTATTACGTGAACTCAGCCGATTTACCTACTACCCTAATATGGGTATAAATTAAGTAATTAAATTATTTCCGTATTAAGCTGATTTATTAAGCTTTCTCTTCTCATTAGTCGTCTATCTATTGTAAATCTTCATTATTGTCTATCTTTTAGGCTTTGTGAGCTTACCACCTTCGGCCGCTTACCATGGTGAGATTGCAGTTAAACACAGGCCTATAAACAGTAAAAAAATAGCTTAATTGGTTTTCTTTTCATCCAAATGATATTCCTTTAAGCTATTTTTTTGGTAACATGTAGTTAGGTGGTAGGTCCATAGTCAATTTCAGTTCGTGTTTGAAATGTATTTTGCAACGCTGCAGTGGTTTTGGTTCAAACGGCTTAGATAGGATTTAGAAATACCACACCGTTTACGGTTATAACGTAGAGTTCTAGTAAAGGAATGTCATGACCTACTTATGTATGGGCAATATTCTTAGAACAACATAGAAACACGCACGAATTTCACTTTTACTACCTACTTTTTCATCCTATTGATAATTTTTGTATTCACTATAATTTACTTATAAAATAAAATAATGCTATGTAACCAATATGGACGAAGTAATAAGATATTATCTATGTATTCCGACACCGAATTATAATAATATCTTTAGATATTTTATTGAAACAAACAGAGGAGAATGACTTTGTTAAAAATAAAGCGGAATGACCTCGCAAAACTACACCGTACAGGGTAACCATATCCTTGTACCTGCGTAATATGTAACAACTCGCATACAGTGAAGTAGTGAAAGTAAAAGTTGTGTCACGTCCCAAATAATCATTTAATGAACAGGAAAGATGGACTACGAATAGGAAACGGTGAGTCTCATATTATTTTTTCCAAGTTGTTATCACTATAACTATTCTTTGTTCGTTTGTTATGTTCTGTCAAGTGATATACGCAATAAGGTGTATTCTATTATTCTAATTATATTTATGTTGATGACCGTTTAACTCTAACAACAATTTTGTTGTTTTCGAAGCTTCTTTCTATAATATTTTAACATAAAATTTTATCTCTGACATTAATACACATTCTTGAGATCTGTAGTGCAATATTTAGTGCAATTCTGTTCTTTTTTGACAGCTGACGACGACGACGTCCGTCGTCGCGGTCTATTCTCTATACATTTGTAGTGCGGTGCTACATTTTTCAATTGGTCAATTAATTAATGTTTAATTTTAGGAAGCTCCTATTAAGGTCGTATTATGTATCCATTATAAAAAAAACCTGTCACTTTGTGGATCACTTTCATTTATGATAGTTTCTGTGTAATGTTATGATATTTGAAGTAAATATGTTTTATTACAAATTATTTATTATAAATCCAAGACTGTTCTTTGTCGAAATCAGTCAAAAACAAAGGCCCAGTTCAGCAGAGGACATCTCGTGACAGAATATGATGATGATACTAATTTTATAGTGGTTACAGAGTTGGTATACATATTTCAGATATCTGCAGCTCGGATTAGTCATATTATGGGCATCCTTAAATCAGCCAATGATGAAGATATCTTGGAAAAACGTCGTCAAGCTCAACAGTTGAGACTTTTGGCGAGTAATTCTTTAACTATTCTTGTTGAAATAAACATTGATTAAATTGTGCACAGCACTACAAAGTCAATGCATTTTTATTTACTGGAAATGCTAAAATTCTTCCAAATTCTATATAGAAGTCTTTGATATCTGGCTTATTTTTATAATACCTTATAAAAAAATACCTCGTCAATTTAGTAGTATGTACTTACATACGAGTATGTTATTAAACATTATTCGTGAAAAAATGTTAATTGTTTCAATATTTTCAAAATATGGGCGCTATATCTAGCTTTCTTTTTGTGAAGTTTAAGTCTAATATTAAGATAAAGTTAAACCAATGAATAGCCTTCATATTAAACCTTTAAAATTGGTATATTCAGTACATTAAAGTTTTACTAAAATATGAAATAAAATTAGCCTTTATCTAGTTTCCATATCATAAGTTTGCTTAGCTTGGGATTACGACTCAGATCATTAAAATAAATGAAATCCACTCGCAGAGCGCAGTTGATGTTTACAATACACCTTCCAGCCCATTTTAATTCTTTTGACCTATTCAAGTATTCAATTGTTTCGACATGCAATAGTCCGGGAGGTACTGATGCACTTTAGGTAGTATTAATATGCCGATCGATGGCCATCTTTTTCAATAGATCTTGAATGACTAATATGTGAACCACGCATCAGCGATGCACCCGCGGTGGGTTTAGGATTGGAAGGTTACGGCAGGGGTAAACTTTTTTTTTACAAATTCATGCGAGCAGCTGACGCGTGTTCCCCCCTCCACCATGCAGCAGACGATTTTTTTCAGCTCAGTATTATGTCAAATACTTATGAAACAAGTTTGAGCCGGCGTACTATGTCTTTTTTTTTACTGGGAGTGGCTGATGACGGATGTAGAAGACTTGAGCACTTACTTGAGCAGACGGTCGGTTCACTTATTAGTCATATAAGATCAACTATACATTTCAACGTCAGCCGGCTTACTATGACTTTTGTGTTTGCAACGCTACCTCCCGGACTAACCGTCACAACGGAGTCGTCGTCGGTTGCTGTCAAAAACGTTTCAGAATACCAAAGCTGTTCTTTTTTGACATCTGACGACGACGACGTCCGTCGTCGCGGTCTATTCTCTATACATTCGTAGTGCGGTGCTACATTTTTCAATTGGTCAATTAATTAATGTTTAATTTTAGGAAGCTCCTATTAAGGTCGTATTATGTATCCATTATAAAAAAAAACCTGTCACTTTGTGGATCACTTTCATTTATGCACAGACAACCCGGACGGCGTTCTCGCTATCACAAAACTGAGGAACAGTAATGGCGGCGACTATTTATGTGTGATTATATTTAGGGTTGCCATGTTAGGCTAAATTTACCCACTCTTTTATTATGTTATTCCACTATTATACTCAGACAAATATGTAACGGTAGACAAGTTTAAATGAAAATGAAGTGTAAATGTAGGCAGAATATACCGTATCATTTTAAAATTTTAATGGTGGCCAAATCTCGCTATGAAAATATCCTAACTAATATTATACACATCTGAAAGTGAGTTTGTTTGTTAATTTTATTTTTGTTCTGCTTTCATGCTTCAACTATCAACCGATCGCTAAAAAAGGGGTCGAAGATTTTTGTTCATTCTGGCATATTCATCAGGCGCCGTTTTTTTTTTAAAGGCGGCTTTCGATGTAACCTTTATACATCGATTGAGGACACTCATGCGAATATAAAAATAATGGCGTGCCTATGTCCATAACGTTAAAGAGTTCTTTGCAAAAAAATATCGATGTTTGACATCTTCAATAACCATGAAAATTTTGTCATTAAATGTTTTTTCAACACACTCGCTCGTAAAGTGACATTTTTAGTTTTTTTTTTTTTTTTTTTTTTTATACAACTTAATCGGTAAACTAGCATACGGCCCGCCTGATGGTAAGCGGTTACCGTAGCCATATGGACGCTTGCAACACAAGAAGCATCGCTCACACGTTACCGACCTTTCCTCCCTCCCCTATGAGCTCTGGCGACCCTACTCACGCGCAGGAACACAACTTTACACAACATAAAGTTATTTGGCTGCGGTATTCTGTAAGGTGGAGGTACTTCCCCAGTCGAGCTGCTCTTTGAGCGAATAAACGCTATGCTCTACCTCTCTCAAACTTTAGTATCTTATTACTTTCCATTACCGCACAGTTTTATGATAGGTATAATTCCGATTTTGATACTTGATATATTTTGATATTTGATACGTTTGTTTGTACCTCACTGCAAGTGATATACCGGGTGATTCCCGAATCACGCGGTATACAGGAAGACAAGTTCAAAAAATAAATTCAATTAAATAAATAATTCGAAATAGTTAATTTGATTACATCATCATCGTCATCATCATCAGCCTATAATGTCCCACTGCTGAGCACAGGCCTCCTTTCACAAATGAAGGTGAACGGGAATGGGCAATACTCCACCACGCGTGCCCACTGCGGATCGGTGGAGGTAGGCTAGTGGTCAACCTTCTGTTGAAATTTTTCAAGCCGCCTAGGAGGCATCCAACTAGCTTAACGACTATCATAATTAAGTGATAACCGGGACCAACAGCTTTACGTGCCTTCCGAAGCACGGAAACGCTCGATTTGAAATACCACTAGGCGGTCACCCATCCAGGTACCGACCACGACAGGCGTAGCTTAACTTTGCCGATCGTTTAAGAACGGCTAATCATGCTACACCACGAGCGCTTCGAATTTGATTACGATAGTCCAATTATTTCATTAATTTTAAATACAATAAGTACCTATATTTTAAAACCTACGCGGTAAAATAAAGAATACCTACACATAAACTATTCTTTGATTATTTTAGGGCTCTATCAAATAATTCGCTTTCTAAAACGGGTCCGTTCGCCAAAAAAGATTGAGAACCACTGATATAAAGTATGTGTATAAGTCGCGAAAATTTAAAATCAATTTATAATAAAATACATAGTATTAATAATAACCATAAAATATAACATTCCCATATTTCGGGTAATTTACACAAGTGAATATTGGCAACACTGGCTTTGTGACAGATTATTTTGTTCTGGTGAATGAATATTTGTTTTGATGTATAAAATCAAAACGAAGTGATTGAATTATTAATTTACCTGTGAAACGTGATTCCTGGTATTTTTTTCCTCCGGTCAGTACGGTTTTTACACCATTTCACTACACAAGACATGCTGTATTTTAATATTTTACGGCACCGCAGACGTATTGACTCTGTTGACGTTTATCCGCGTAATGGCCGACTAATGTGTGAATGTGTGCGTGCGGGCATGTACGTACAGCGAGGTGGCCGACTCTGAGCGACACAGTTTTTTGTTAGCGAGAATACATCCGCCTTTTTTAAATATCTGTGCATTTATGATAGTTTCTGTGTAATGTTATGATATTTGAAGTAAGTATGTTTTATTACAAATTATTTATTATAAATGCAAGACTGTGCTTTGTCGAAATCAGTCAAAAACAAAGGCCCAGTTCAGCAGAGGACATCTCGTGACAGAATATGATGATGATACTAATTTTATAGTGGTTACAGAGTTGGTATACATATTTCAGATATCTGCAGCTCGGATAAGTCATATTATGGGCATCCTTAAATCAGCCAATGATGAAGATATCTTGGAAAAACGTCGTCAAGCTCAACAGTTGAGACTTTTGGCGAGTAATTCTTTAACTATTCTTGTTGAAATAAACATTGATTAAATTGTGCACAGCACTACAAAGTCAATGCATTTTTATTTACTGGAAATGCTAAAATTCTTCCAAATTCTATATCGAAGTCTTTGATATCTGGCTTATTTTTATTATTCCTTATAAAAAATACCTCGTCAATTTAGTAGTATGTACTTACATACGAGTATGTTATTAAAACATTATTCGTGAAAAAATGTTAATTGTTTCAATATTTTCAAAATATGGGCGCTATATCTAGCTTTCTTTTTGTGAAGTTTAAGTCGTAATATTAAGATAAAGTTAAACCAATGAATAGCCTTCATATTAAACCTTTAAAATTGGTATATTCAGTACATTAAAGTTTTACTAAAATATGAAATAAAATTAGCCTTTATCTAGTTTCCATATCATAAGTTTGCTTAGCTTGGGATTACGACTCAGATCATTAAAATAAATGAAATCCACTCGCAGAGCGCAGTTGATGTTTACAATACACCTTCCAGCCCATTTTAATTCTTTTGACCTATTCAAGTATTCAATTGTTTCGACATGCAATAGTCCGGGAGGTACTGATGCATTTTAGGTAGTATTAATGCGCCGATCGATGGCCATCTTTTTCAATAGATCTTGAATGACTAATATGTGAACCACGCATCAGCGATGCACCCGCGGTGGGTTTAGGATTGGAAGGTTACGGCAGGGGTAAACTTTTTTTTTTACAAATTCATGCGAGCAGCTGACGCGTGTTCCCCCCTCCACCATGCAGCAGACGATTTTTTTCAGCTCAGTATTATGTCAAATACTTATGAAACAAGTTTGAGCCGGCGTACTATGTCTTTTTTTTTTACTGGGAGTGGCTGATGATGGATGTAGAAGACTTGAGCACTTACTTGAGCAGACGGTCGGTTCACTTATTAGTCATATAAGATCAACTATACATTTCAACGTCAGCCGGCTTACTATGACTTTTGTGTTTGCAACGCTACCTCCCGGACTAACCGTCACAACGGAGTCGTCGTCGGTTGCTGTCAAAAACGTTTCAGAATACCAAAGCTGCTAATTTGTGAGAAAATACCCAATCTTTTTCAATAAACAAGCTGACCAACCGAATCGTGACCATACTAGATTTAGACATAAATTAATACTTCCAAGCTCTAAGTTAAAAATGCATAGCTCCGGCCCAAATATTATGGCAGTCAAAATTTTCAATCATATCCCAAATATCATCAAAGACATAGATAAAAACATACATTTTGAGAAGAACTTAAAAGACATATTGAATAAAAAAGTTATTATGCCCTGGATGTTTTTTTTTTCAAATAAATTTCTATAGATGTAGCGGTGCGTCTTATTATATTAAATTATATTGTATTGTATTGCAATGCCCTAGATGAGGTCACATGTGTTTACCTACCTATCTTTAACTGTGTGAGTTTGTATATATAGTGTGATGCAATAAATGTTTGTTTATGTGGATTGAGTTAATAATACAAACGGCCAAGGTAGACAGCAACAGCGGTGAGGAGTAGGAGCACGAGGAGGGCGGCGAGTGCGGCGCAGCAGCCGCGGCACGGCCGGCTGAGCTTCCTCCGTGTGAACCTGATGTCGCTGCTCACCGACATCGTCGACTCGGGAGCGCGGTGCCGCACGCAGCGCCGCTGACCGTTGTGCGACCACCCATAGCCGAGCTGGATAAATAACAAGACTTCAGATTTTATAATTAGGTATCCCTAAAATAACAAGGTATCATAAACAATGTTGATGTTTATGATACCTTGTTATTTTAGGCAGAATTGTATGACGAAAATTGTATTTATCACCTGCTCAAATGTGAATAACGTGACTTCCATAGCCAATTAGCAACCAATTGAGCTAATTTTGGGCAAGATCCTTAGCGAACAATTCACGTTCTGCCTGTCACTCATTAGTACAATGAAATAACTATGAAAATTTAATGACACGCTTCATCTCCTATTGTCATCTAGTACTTACTTACACAATGTCGGACCACGTAAGGAGTAATCTCTGTGAAAAAATTACGTAAACAATTTGACAATAACTTGAACATATATGGAAAAATATGTTTTCAATAATACCTTTAATTTATAGGTAAGAATTTACACGTAAATTCGTTGTCATACCACCTCGGTAATAACTACATATCACGCAATCTCAGCGTAAAGCAAGGCATTATATCCAAAGGGATAAAGTAATATGAAAATCCCAAGGGATATAATTTTATTTGAATGAACGTTAAAATTCGTATGAAAACTCTTAGCATAGATACCCTCGGGTACCTAATGCTTGTCATCACTGAGCAAATCGTCTGAGTAAAATCAAGATTATTTTGAAACTAATTTCCCCGCGAGTAATGAGTGAGCGAGAAGCTAATCATTATTATACCATGTTTTGATATGTTTGTTAGTTTTTTACCTAATGATTGGGTATCAATAAAGAAAATACGGTATTTGGTGTTATTTTAACAGTGCTGTATATTAATATTATTCACATTAACATAAAAAAATTGTCGAGCGATAGTGATTCATTTTCGGAAATTATTAAGTCAGACGCTTTAAGGATTATTAATTTACTACTGGAAAGATCAAAAGATCCATACGAAAAAGCCTATAACGATTATATTCAATGGAGAAAGACAAAAGGTGTCAAGGCTGTGTCCGAATATGTATTTATGTAGACCTAGATTTTATTTTCTCACAGTAGGTAAAAGTAGAGTATTTATCTCGAGGATAAGCCTGCCTATATGACTATATCTTGGTCGGCTTGAAACCCTCGCGTCACTTAGGACTATACATAACTCGCTACTCTAGAGTCCCTAGCTCGTTGCGCTCAGTCCAATATATAATATGCCACCCGTGACGTAACACCCCTTGGTGTATAGTATACTATTCTTGCGCAAAATTACTACTCGAGAATCATCACTCAAGCTTGACAAACTGTCCGTTTCCTAACAGTTATGAAACTCTTATTTTCCGGGTATATAAGTATTTATTTATACTTTGCTGCAGTAGAGCCACCAAGTTGTCCACATAGGCTCGCATACTATTATGATAATTAGTTACCTTCACTAATTATCATGATAAATGTGATTGCTTAATGCGTACTGCTGTAAAATATAGCTCTATCCAACCCTACCTAATATTTACCTACTTCCATAAAAAAATATAAATTGCCTGACACACAAATGTAATAGCTGAACAGATTTTGGATAGGTCATACTCTTCCCGGGAACATGTTTCCTCCCAAACCCATGTAAAACCGATAGTACCTACGCAGAGCCACAATCTATAGATCATTATACTTGCTGTAATTGAATACCCTAGAAAATATATCTAAATATCAAATGGGCATTCATTGCGACAACGTCATTATAGCTACGATTCGAACTATAATTGAAAGATATATCTGATACAATTTAAATTGATACTGTTATGAAACTGAATATAGGAATTTAAATTAGATTCTTTCACCAGCTCGACTAACGATTGACGTTTTTTGCCTGGAACGCCACCGGAAAATCAGCGCGATTGTATTGAGAACTGACTAATATTGCCTACACTATTTAAGAGTGTAGTCCTTGAAAACTGCCAAAACGACTGTTACGGTTTGTAAGAAAAATCTTCGATATCGTACGTTTAAAAACATTTAAAAAGCATTTTACAATCTTAAAAGGTATACCTACAATGTTATCACGTTATATTTGTGAAATAATCCTTCATTTCCAACAAAAAAACTCGATAAAATCTCTCAAAACCACAAAATATACCTTTGCTGTTTGCAACATTTATAGTATTTCGAATGAATCGACTAAAATCTTAGTGGTTAAATAAAAACACAAAAGGGTTGAACCCCAACGCTACCTTTTCAGTTTTTTACAATATCAATCCATAAAATATTAAAATATTCTTTGCTTTTGCATGAAAACCGTGCGCCATTTTCCATAGTAATTACTATGGAGCGGTTGTCATATTTTGAATTTGTATAAACTCGAATGCGCGCATAAAAATCATCCAGTGTCCTCCTCGAGTCCAAAGTGAGAGCACGTCGCTTTGATGCTCGCTGAAGGTCGCCACCGTCTTGTGTCATTGACATAAAGGTAGGTCGTGACTGCTGAGGTAAAATAAAGAAAGAAAATACATTTATTGATTTATCAAGGTACGAGATTTTATTTAATTTAGGTATTTGTACTAACTTATTCAATGTTTTTACATTTCTTATTAATTATTATTATTAAAGCCCGACCAGAAATATATGATGATACATAATAAAATTCTAAAAGGTATTTGATAGAACTCGGGATCACAAAACATGAATCTTCTCAAAATTTTGAAAACGTGTCCGCCATGTTGAACTTTTTAGACACTGCACCGATTGCTTTCAAAATCGATATTTGAGAGACCTTGGGGTCACAAAACAAGAATATTTTCTCAGAAGTTTGAAAAAGTGTCCGCCATGTTGAACTTTTTAGATACTGGTCCGATTGCTCTCAAAATCGATATTTGAGAGACCTTGGGGTCACAAAAAGAGAATATTTTCTCAGAAGTTTGAAAAAGTGTCCGCCATGTTGAACTTTTTAGATACTGGTCCGATTGCTCTCAAAATCGATATTTGAGAGACCTTGGGGTCACAAAAAGAGAATATTTTCTCAGAAGTTTGAAAACGTGTCCGCCATGTTGAACTTTTTAGATACTGGTCCGATTGCTCTCAAAATCGATATTTGAGAGACCTTGGGGTCACAAAACAAGAATCTTTTCTCAGAATTTTGAAAAAGTGTCCGCCATGTTGAACTTTTTAGATACTGGTCCGATTGCTCTCAAAATCGATATTTGAGAGTCATCGGGGTCACAAAACAAGAATCTATTCTCAAAATTTTGATAAAGTGTCCGCCATTTTGAACTTTTTAGATACTGGTTCGATTGCTCTCAAAATCGATATTTGAGAGTCCTCGGGGTCACAAAACAAGAATCTATTCTCAAAATTTTGATAAAGAGTCCGCCATTTTGAACTTTTTAGATACTGGTCCGATTGCTCTCAAAATCGATATTTGAGAGTCCTCGGGGTCACAAAACAACAATCTATTCTCAAAATTTTGATAAAGTGTCCGCCATTTTGAACTTTTTAGATACTGGTTCGATTTCTCTCAAAATCGATATTTGAGAGCCCTCGGGGTCACAAAACAAGAATCTATTCTCAAAATTTTGATAAAGTATCCGCCATGTTGAACTTTTTAGATACTGGTCCGATTGCTCTCAAAATCGATATTTGAGAGTCATCGGGGTCACAAAACAAGAATCTATTCTCAAAATATTCCCCCTTATATAGACCCCGAGGACTCTTAAATATTGATATTGAGAGTAATCGGACCAGTATATAAAAAATTCAACAAGGCGGATTTTTTTTTACAATTTTGAGAATAGATTCTTGTTTTGTGAATCCGAGGACTCTCAAATATCGATTTTGAGAGCAATCGGACCAGTATCTAAAAAGTTCAACATGGCGGACACTTTTTAAAAATTCTGAGAAAAGATTCTTGTTTTGTGACCCCGAGGACTCTCAAATATCGATTTTGAGAGCAATCGGACCAGTATCTAAAAAGTTCAACATGGCGGACACTATCAAAATTTTGAGAATAGATTCTTGTTTTGTGACCCCGAGGACTCTCAAATATCGATTTTGAGAGCAATCGAACCAGTATCTAAAAAGTTCAAAATGGAGGACACTTTATCAAAATTTTGAGAATAGATTCTTGTTTTGTGACCCCGGTGACTCTCAAATATCGATTTTGAGAGCAATCGGACCAGTATCTAGGACCAGTAATTTTGACTAACGAACATTAATTCATTTATACAGGGTGTTGTTTTGGTCGGCGACAAGCGACCCAGGAGCGGTAGTACAAAATATATATTCCCCAAAAATGGACTTAATTCCATTAAATACTGTAAATATGTTGAGAAATACCTTATTCAATTTGAAATAAAATTACCGCAAAGTATGGTTACTAGGCACGTGCACAGTCTAGAGCTAGGCGCAAGCCGCCATCGGCCCACCCCTTTACTCCCTCGTACTCCCGTTGAGTATTATGTCTACACTTTAGCTTATTACATGATTTTCAAAATTATATTTTTTTTATTTTTATTATTAAAAAAAAATAAAGTATTTTTTTATATTTTTTTTAGCACCAGTATCATTTGTATTATCGACCCTGAGTCGCTCGTCGCTGACCAAAACAACGACCTGTATACATATATAGTTATGTAATAAATCTAAAATGTTAAAAATAGTAATTGCTGAGTTTATTACCGGCATTTCTCAGCAAATGCAACTTTCCAAACCGGTATTGATGATTTTGATTTCATTTACTACCATGACTTTTTATTTCAATAGAAAAAACCAAAAAGTAAAAGACACGTAAAAAATATACGGAATAGTCTATTTACAAGCTTTCATTTGATACCCATATTGTTATAATAACGAAACTTTTATTTTTAATACCCCCCCCCCTATTTTTTTATTCTTAGGCGCCATATAAAAATAATATACCCTATGACACTCCCCCAGTCAAGACGAATCTAACGACACCTCATATGCTTAAATCCATCAAGCCGTTTAGGCTGCAGAGCGGCACAAAGAAATAGACATACATACATACATACATACATACACTCGAAAAACATAACCCTCCTTCCGGGTCAGTCGGGTAATTAAGTACCAAAAATAGTATTCGCCATACTGTGCTCGTGCGGCGGGCGGGGCGGCGCGCGTGCAATGTCACCACACAGCATAGTACCTAGTTAACTACATTGTACGCGTGTGAAGCCGAGGCGGGTCGCTAGTAAGTTATAAGAATAATCTGTGGCAAAAATTTCAAGATTCTGAACCTTACGATCTAGCTGTGTGTGGATCAGTCATTACGCCATTTTCTCTTTGTATATACCTATATGGATTTAAGTAAGTAAAGGTAAAGTAGTTGTTAAGATTGATATAAAAATAACACAGTTAATCAATATTCTCAATAAAGAAAAATATCAAGAATGATCCGGTACTGCTTACCTAATTAGGACGAATCACGCGAACACTGTGGCTCCAACCTTTTCTATTGCCAATATTGCCATCTCTTTTACCACGGCTACTCGCAAACTGCGGGGCGGCGAGTGAATAGCTAATACATTGCGCTGTTTCTATAACATGCTTACTAATCTTACAGGCGCGAACTCGCACTGTATAAATAATTATTCCATTGCGCCGTAAATCATAGTTGTCTGTCTCAAAGCAATGTGTAATATAACTGTGAGACGCATCTGTGTAGGCAGAATGTGTCGATGTGTGAGCTCTATGAGAAATTACCACGCTCGAGGACTAGGCTCTTAAAGCCTTCGTGCGCAGCATGTACTGTACATCCTATTGATTGATAAGGTTATTGAAGATTTCAGGATTACCATACGTCCGAAATTTTCAGAAACATGAACATTACTTGTACTTGTACAACCTGGCGATCTTCAAGGCCTGAGTGAATAGGCCAGGAGTCACAGGCCAACGAAAGCCCATTTAATATAAAAAGAAAATCTTATACAGAATGTTTTTTTTTTCAGCCAGTGGGGGCAACTTCTGAACTACAGGTCTTAGAGATTTCATTGGTATTTTTATTTTCTTTAAAATTCAGCTCGGGTTTCCTTTCAGCGTTTTTCTCTAAGACCTGTAGTTCAGAAGTTGCCCACACTGGATAGAAAAAAAAAAACGCCCTGTATACTGCGTAGGATCTACGGGGACAAACCTACACCGTTTTTTTGCTATTTATTATTATTATTTATAGAAATACCATTTATTTCCTAAATAACAACACTTTATTTTTTATTAAGTATTTTGAAATGTTATTTCTAACGTTGGAAATTATCACGAAATTTAGAGTAAGTTAACATTGTGTAGCGATCGGTAACAAAAGCGTGACCCGGCTGACATACAAATGGCATTTGGCCACAAACATGCAGAACAAAGAGAATATTCTGAAGTGTTTTGCAGTGAGCCAGTTCCTTCTCTTGCTTCGTAACTTACAAGGCCGAGCTTTGCTTAGAAGTTACAACGGACACTTGGATCGTCGGAAAAAAAAACCTTTTGATGTCGCAATCGACGTTTTTAATAAGGTTCCCTTCGAATATTTTGAAGGTTAGTTTTATTTGAGGATCTTTAAAATACAAAACAATAAAGTTAACTTCTTGGATTCAGTCACTTTGATAACAAGAGACTGGACCATAAGAGATACATGTAAGTATCCAACTGCGTCATGTTTCTGTGATCTTTAGCCATCTATTAATTTATCGGTATGTTAGTTAGCACCAACTACAATAAAATGTATGTCACCACATTTATATTTAGTAATATATAAAACATGTAAAACCATCCTAATTTCAATGGTTGCTAATTTTGTTACTTTCATTTTTGATGAGTGATTATCATTATCTTTGTTACCTTAGTTTTACAGTAAATAAATATTAAAATATCAATATAAAAAATGTGCGAAGAAATCCTTCCAGAAACTATGTTAGCCATATTCACGGCCAGCTTCATTATCTGACCAACTATCTACATAGATTGATTGATACCATATTTGATTAGGTTATGTAAATTAGTGATACCTAACTCTTGGATACAAGTGCGTTGTTTAGCTACAGTCTTATCAATTTTATTATTATAATTATGTGGATGAAATTAGTATGAAGCCGGTGGGAGTTACCTTAGTAATAAAATCTTGTCCTCAAGGCCTCAAGTGCAGTTGTTGGATGGAATACACCGCGGTACGCACCTAGGTGATGACGACATACATTTTTATCTTATGAGTAATAGATAGTCTAACGAATACCGTAATTATTTTTACATTGTGGGTATACTATGATGCTTAGTACCTACCTAGCTATCTTCAGCTTCCCAAGCTTAGAACCCCATATCTAGTCCATTAATGTTATGATGAATTTTATATTTAGGTACCTATGTTTATAGTTAATAATCAATGAGCACAAATTATTTAACTAGGTATTATAACTACTACAATAGCGCGTGCATCGAGACAGTGTGCAGTGCACTTGTCGCGACCTACATCCTGGCCGAACCCGCGCACGTTTTTGCTTCGCGCTGCAGCAACAATGCCGAGCTCCGTGCTCCGACGCAGCCTTTTCGTTCGTTTCTATTAAGATCTCTAACATTAACAATGCGGACGCCCTCACTTTCATTCGGAACGTGCTCATTTTCAGATAATAGCGCTTGCTTCTCGCAAATCCAACGCAGGCTAAGTAAATACCTTTACCCATCGCGACAAAGTTGTCAAGTAGCCGAGAATTTTTGCAAACACGAATCTAACGGTACTACTACGCACATCAGAATTTTACTGTTGTTTCTCTCATAACTTGAGAGTACTTAATATCCGTAACATAGATTGGGCGAAACGGTCAATTAGCATCATGGCAAGAGCTCTACGCTCCATTCGTAATCGTGTATAGTATAGTCAAACGCACGAACGTCAATGACCACTGCCGGTAAAGAAAGCCGCTATTAAAACTGAAAAGTTGAGATTTGAGTGGATGTGAAAGTTGGCGACAAATTGTCAACAGCTTTATCAGTTATCCTACACAAAATAAACTACACTACGTAAATACGTGATGTAGGTAACTACTAAGCTATTTTTAAGCATTAAAAATTTCCTTTTATTCATTTACTATGGGTTTTCTATCTTGGGGTGAGGTTTGAATATAAATAATAGTAAAAAAATATACGAAATTATTTTATTATGACACGTTTATAAGGTATCATATATTCAGGCTAAAAACAATATCATCTGAATGGAGTGTCGATATAATGTAATCGTATCGCGAAGTCGCGGTTCTTGACCGTCTGTTTTGAAATATTACCCGTTTATATATCTCCATTACCAACTGCACTACCTATTGAAGCTCACCTAGTTCTCAGTGAGAAAGACTACAGTAACTGGTGCACTTCGATTTCAATTTCATACTATTTCGTAAGTGCAACAGAAACCATTTTAGCGATTTGGTATTAAAATTTGAAAGCAAACAGTCGCTACGGAGATGAACATCGTGACTAAATCGAAATTGTAGAAGGTCGTGAACTTTTAAATTTTGTTCACCTTGCCTGTCCGCAGGTTTTACGTTTTTATGTATTTAAAAATACAGTATGTAACCTATACCTATGCAAATAATACCAACATTTAAATAGTGACTTTTTGCAGTCCTCAACAAAGGCCACGCTTAGGTGTATGCAGGTAGCTAACACATCTGCTCCACATGAATGCACTACTTTAGCAAATTCTAATTTACTTTCTAAAGTCTGAATTATTTCCTTGTTTTCCACAACTGCATGTTTTGTAACTTACCTATTGCCTAGGTTGTACCAACAGTTGCCTATCATATACAAGGCATTTTAGATTTAGGTCGTTGTTAGACCTAACAGGTATTAAAGTCTTGTCTCGTAGCGTCCTCGTATCGACTGGCAACGATGGGCGGTGGCGAGCATCGTGGTCACCCAGTGAACACACAGCGACCCGGATCACGGATGACATCGCTGCGTTTACGCCGTTAATATCAACACTGACATACTTCCGATCATAGCCGATATACCGAAACGACAGTATAAATTGGTTTTAGTCGTTCTCGGACAACCACAGAAGTTGAAATACCACTATAACTAGTTAACATTGGCAGCGAAAAGCGTGAAGCGCCTCATCAACCCACATAATAATTCAAAGGCACATGAATAATGACGATGTATTCGTAACAGATGGATGGATGATGGATTTATCAAGGTCTTTGTTACGAAAACGACTAATGCGTAAATTAATAGTTATTGTTTAAATTTTTTGGAGCGTAAGACAATACTAATCAATAATTAATTAAAGTACCAATTTAAAAAAAACATTAACACCCTTACTCATACTACACTATTTAAAATTTACGTTTGGCCTTAGCATGAAAATCTATCGCAAGCGTAACTTATTCGTATCGAGTGCGATGGTGTGCGTGTACAAGGAGAGCTGAGGAGTGACCAACAAGAACAGCTGGAGGAAGTATTCAAGCAGGTATGTGCTGACATGGAAAGCGCTCGAGAATGAAAAGATTCCTTGAGTCCAAATCGAATAAAGTTCGTCTTCAGGCGATTTAATTTAGGCAAATTTGAAGATAACCCAGACCCAAACCAAAGTCTCGACATGGTTGTGCAGATTCTGCCGTGAGACAGATGAAACACCAATACATCTCTTGTGTGAGTGCTGTCCACTTATGCCTCAACAAAATACTCATTTGGGGAAACATCTGTTACCCCCAGATGAAGTAAAACCCATTCTTGCCAAGAATATTGTGCAGTTTATATTATAGCTGCAGGTCTTGGCAGTGAAATTTAATTAACGTGGCGATCACAATAGATCTAGTCTGGTCGCAGTGATACAAGCTCTGGAAAGACTTGAAACAGCCACTTATCCAAAATAATAATAATAAAAGCCCCGACATAATATTCACGTGGCGTACCAGTCTGAGCCGGACACAAGAAACGCCATATCATACAGCAAAGGTTAATATCCTACAATTGAATATGTACCTATCCGTTTATCGTTTTATACACGACTAGCTGTTCGTCCCGCGGCTTCACCAACGTTTCTCATTTTGCTCTATTAAGGGTTGAATTCCCTAAAACCTTAGTGCATTATAAAAGAAAGCCGTGCGCTGCCAGATTTCACGTTTCTAGTTCCAGAAGTTTGACCTGTGTACTAATCAGTGAGTCAGTTTTTCCTTTTAAGTATATAGATAAACAGAGTGGGAAAACAACTAGAATAAAACCTAAACTATAATAATATATCGCAGATTATAAATTGATTGATATATTCCTACCTGCCTATTAATAGTCTGCCACCTACCGACAAGAGAGAGGTGACCGCAAATCAGCAAGGACAGAAAACACACACATACACACCTGTGACCTAAACTATCGATTAAGCTCATTTCCTGATCGCGAAAAAATGTGGCCCACCTGCTTAAAGTGGCCCGAGGCGAGTTGCCAAGCCGGCATGATACACTTAAATTACTTATTCAAAATATTTTAGATTTAGATTACTTACCCATACTGATGATAGTAGTAATCGGTCTAGCCATAACTTGCATTGCAACCTACTTAATTCAATACTTACAAATACGACGGAGCTTGGAAACAAATGTAAATGGGTTGGGCCCTAAAAAATCTGTGATAGTTCCTTAGATTATACATGAGATGATTTGTGAAATTTTTGTACCTATATTAATAATAAATAAATAAGTGAACCTAAATTAATAAAATGAGCTGAACGCGAATCTCGATAATTAGTATATGGAATCCCTTTCCGAACAGTTTTTGAAAAAAAAAAAAACAAAATAGACAAAATATGACGGATTATGTAATTACCGAACCTGCTCATAAAGTTTCACGAGAATAGGTTGAAAATGCGACCTGTAGAGATCAGCCGGACATCCTCTGGACAGACATACGAAAGTATTTTTGCCCAAGCTGAAACGGAGACTTCGCTCGCGCTTCGCGCTAGCTCGATCAACACCACAAACGTAAAGATTGGGTATGATTTTTAACAAACTTTAATGCTTTTTAGAGCATATATTCCAGAGTCAGTTTTATTTGGTTTAGGTACTTTGTAATATTGAGTTTCTTAGGTGTGCTTTTTAAAGGTACCTTTCTAGATTTTTCACTGCTCGAGAATCGTTATCTATGTATATCATTAACAATTATCTCTCTATTGAAGAAAATGAGATGTACATCAATGATCAATATTACGTGCTGTTTACCGTTGAAGAGTTCCGTCATATCATCAAAGTGAGATCATAAAAATTAAATCTATTAACATAATACGGTGGCCTATTATAGCTCTTACACAGACATAAATACTAGCGAATTGAGATCTTTTTTTTTCAAGTCTGTCGAAAAATGCCAGCATAATTTCTACACTAAAATACACCTTTTCTTCAAAACACGCCTGTTGTGTTGATATCGATCTCCTAGACGTCTGTATACTAGAGACGAATCCATTGAGCATTAACTGGCCTCTTCATCAGAAAACATAACACTCTCGAACAAACCGTAATCTGGTTTCTGGCTACTCGATGTTCCTTGAGAAGTTTGGCCATTTGTTGGCTTATAAAGCTTCATGGAATCGTCGCATCAACAGTATGTCAGGGCTCTCATTAATGTCTCGAAATTCATAAAGTATGTTTCGGACCTAAAGAGCGGTGGAATGTCGGTTTTTTAGCATAGCGCTCAAGTAAATTGTACCTTGGCCTGCAGTTTTCTGATCTTCTAATGTTCAAGGCAGTCTTATTATTGGAAGGGCAGAATTTGGAATGGTCCTAAAAATCTTTTTTGTAACCCAAATTTTTACAAATAAATACTTACTTACTTTCTTACTTATAATCGCTAGAGCCACACCTTTGAACCGAATCGTTCATTCTACATATATGGCCACTAAAATAAATCTTGTAGATGGAAAGGGCTATGGTCCTAGCAAAGACCCATTTCTACAGAACATGAGACTCGTAGTCGGAACCACGGGTACGTCTGCTTGGATCAAGGTACCACATGTGGTGGGTGAAGCCATATATCTATACATTAGAGACCAGTGGTGTCGGTCTCGCACAGTGGTTAATTGCAGGGAAAGAGCGCGTTTTTCAGCTCGGTAAATTGTGACCGAGTCTCATCGGTCTAAGGCGAAGTTGCCATACCTCCAGAATTTGCCCGGTTAGCAAGTAAATGGATACCCGCTAAATTATCTACCCGGCAACCAGAACGATAGCTTTGGCGATCATAGTATTTTTTATGTGACCCATGTATAGATAAAGCTAAACGGACCATTTTTTTTATAAGTTAAATTATGTAGGTATCGCTTTAATAACATTTTTAAAACGTCAGTTTAGCTTTATTTATTACATACAATAAATTTTAATACATACGCCACATAATTTATGTAGGACCTAACCAACTGTCTTTTATGTAGGTACTTACCTTCTTAACAATAGTGAAAGTGTAATTAAAATGTCGCATGAATTAGTTAAGACGTTGGGAGCTTTCTCGTCTCGATGCAAAGATTGGAATCAATAATAATTCTATGAATCATGAGAATGTTCATCACAACACTAGGTGTTAGAAAGTCTCACCTCTGACTCCCATGTGTCTTTCACGGTACGCGACTTTTCCTCCTTCATATTTCCAGAGAACTTCATTGCAGCGATCCTTTGTTCCGGCCGTTGCACTTTTACACTAACACCCTTATGTTAATTTTCATGAAGGGCCCACCGTACACTGTTCACAGGTTTAATGATACACTTTATGATTGATCACTGTCGCTTTCTGTAATATTTTGCCGGATCGTTGAATATAGCGTAAACATTGTGCGCGCGAGTGTAGAGCCGGCTGCGGCAGAGCGGCGGCGACGCGGTTGGTGTCTGCTCCCTCGGTCGGTCGCGGTGGGGACTGAGAGAGACGACACTCGAGAAGCGCGCCGCGCCGCACCGCGGTAACGGGTACGCACTACAGTTAACTTTCTCTCAGACCAGTCGCACGACCATAAGTTAGCGCCATCGAAAGTCGCCGTCAGTACAGCCTCACGGGTCAAAGCCTCCATTCATTATTATTTTATTACTATCCTACAGAAACAATACCCATCGTTTCAATTAAGCTCGCAAAAAAAGTTGCTTATGCTCTTCGTTGATTATAGTTTTGACACAGTGATCTATGCATTGCTTTGTCTAATGAATTTCAAATAGGATTGGTTCGAAAGAAAAACAATGTAGTATAAAACTTAATGTATAATCATGATATTTACAGACTTATTTTTTTTATATAAAACAAGTAATTTTATGGCTATTAATATATACTTATTACAACAAGTCATTAATAATTAATAATTTACACAATATTAAAAAATAAAAGCAACAGTATACAGATTACTGAAGATAGCAGTTATAAATCGCAATAGCACAAAAGATACGCGCGATATCAATGGAAATAAAAGAGATTCCATAATTTACATCATAATTAAATTATATACAGGCTGATTTTAAAAGAATGTTTATCGATATAATTGCTTTAGAATATTTACTAACATTTAATAGATTTATATTGCCAAAATTATATGCATATTATATAACTGGCTAAGTAACACTTAAGAGAATTTATTTTTTAATTTTATTAACTTGCAATGGAGCCAAATATATTGAAACTATTAAATCTCTATAAAATATCGTCTAATGTTATAATATAAACATGGTATCAGGCTAAGGATTTTTTTTAAATACAATCATTATCGATAAAATGAAAATATATGTTAAGTGTTAAATGATATAAAGTAGGTACCATTTAGAATAAGTGAAAACACAAAAGAGTAAAACACTATTACATAACACAGAGACACTAAAAATAGGACAATCGTATCACAATTTATCGTTAAAGCAACAATATAGCTACTATATCATACAAGAATATCTGACGTCTACTTGTGATGTATGGAGTCGGTCGGACTACTTCGTGGTGTCCAACGTCACACATGCCATGCCCCAATATATATATTAATATAAATGGCAATATATGAGCTAAAAAAATTTTGTTGAGCCTTAGATCTTTGGAAATCTGAATGTCTTATTTATTTATATAATAATAATATATCGATAAACTTCTACATTTTACCTTAATATTTTTAATTGCAAATCTAACAAAATCGTTTAGAAAAATAAGTCGTCATTTTGGCTTCCACTTTATTCTATAATGGAATGGTCTCAAGAATAACCATTATATTCACATTGTGTTTGTAGCTTGCTATCATAGTTTTGTATAATGTACTGTGATTACGCACTGACTTAACATAACATGAGAATAACTATACAAACTCGTGTAAAGTGAATGTACCTAACTGATGCAAAGTTCGTGTTACCAAATTGTCCAGTTCCCTTCGACACAATACACAAGTATCTACTGTTCGACACTTTCGTATTGCAGATATAGGTCCTGAATAAGAACTGGTACCAAACGATATTCGAAAACACGTCACACATAATGGCACCGCTACAGAACAAACACATCACTTTTATACATTTAAATGAAATAATATTTATAACTGATTCCTATCTATGAGTTATACTAAAAGAAGTTACCTATACAGTAATATAAAACATGTTCTCAACACTTAATTGAAATGATTTCTTATTACTTCAGTCAAACAAGCTGACAGCAGTATTATTGCTATTTATTATATTCAAGTTAATTTGTAATTACAATAACGTTTCGACGTGAAAAAAATATGTATTAAACCAATTATCATAGTGTAATCTCAGAAGGCGTTATATTTATTAATTTAACAGCTACAGCTTAAGAGCTTATTACTCGATCATTAATATAAGTCCGTTACTCAAAACTTCGTTTGACTTTGAATAACTTATGCCTAGTCGTAGGCTAGGCTAGCTAGAGCGACGTGATGATTAACAACTTGTTCCCGCCGAGGTTGCTCGAGTCGTACGTACAGAACGGACATAATAAAAACTATCTATTCAACTCGCGTTACATTGAGCTCGTTATCGGTATTCTCCACATCACATCACTATTAATTAATAACAGCGAAGTAGTGCGTTTTGTAATCACCGAGAGGTTCCCTGTACATATGAATCTCATCCCTGGACCAGTAGGTTTGTCTTCTTAAACTTAATAATCACAAACACATAATACATCTTTCCGGACTTGCCCACTTATTGACTAACTCAAACACCTAACACAATCCCATTCACTTTTCAGTAACCATTTAAACGAATGATTAAGCGTAGTGTTAAATGCATATGGCTTTAACAATACGTTTTGTTAAATCCAGCTGTTGTCCAGTTAGGTCATTGGATCGGACTACTCATTTAGTTCATTTCAAAAGAGTCGTGATCTCTATCCCAAACACAATCGCTGTATATGACTACTTGCCACAGACATGTTCTAACTATTAGCAGATCATTCATGAAACCTCTTTTGTTCGTCATCCAATATCAGGATTATTCAAGATGAAAAAGTAGAAAAACCTTGAAGCATAATGGCCCAAATTTGTTTTATATAAAACTCTAAACCAGTCACTATGACACTTTCTAACGTCATATAATAAAAAGAGACGAGGCTATTTTAAAACCTGGGTTTCCTCAAAACCATGTATTGTAATAAGGGGGCATGTCTTTAGTATTTGTGCTCCTTCCAACAAAACAGTATGAAGTGAATTAAGACAAATTTTGAGGGATCTTCATAGGTGTTGGCGCCAGACAATAACCAATAATTTAAACAAGTATTTAAATTAAGGGCAAAGAAATAACTGTTTTATTGTAAATACTGATATTAATAGGAGTTAAATAGGTGGTATATCAGCAGTTGCAGAGTGTTTTAGATACATTGTTAATCACAGTTTGAGACTTGTTCGTTCTGGCTCGGCAAAAACGGATTGTCCTAAAATGCAAGGAGACGGTGCATTTGATATGCGGAAAAGATTTCCTTGTAGCGTTATTGCTATGTCTTTCTTTGACTCTACTTTTCTTTGTATCTTTATGAGCAAATATAAATAAACTATTAAAGATTCTTCAAGATGCGTTCTTATGATACAAAATTTAAAGTAGATTTGCACAAAGTTTGGAAGGAAAATTGATAAATCATTAAATTAATGCATAGTTCAGTCGTTAATTTAAAATTTTAATAAACACTTGCTACTAATATAACACCTACGATCGTAACAGCAACATTTTTTAAACCGATATTAATAAACTACACGATATCCTTACGAATCAAATTAAATGGATCACAAATGTCTATCATCTAAATTGATCGGATAACAGTACTCATCGCCCGGGAAGTTGTCATCGTGACCATTGACATCTGTAAATCTGTATCTGTATCTCGCGATATTAAGAAAACGCGTTATTAAAACGCGACGTTTTAACGCGCCGTTAAAAGTAAGTGAGATGTAGATAGGTACTCAATTACAACAGTTTGCATTCAATGCCAATGAGTAGAGCAAGCAAACGGATCATCGCTCGCCGTCTGTTATCAATTACACTACAATACAACACTCAACATGTGAAATAATTTGTTGCAAACATTTAATTGTGACCAAACATAATACAGAATAGTGCAAAATAAATAAATGTTCATAATAGTTCCGATCTAGCTTAATGACTACAAAGCTAAAGCTAGCAATATAAGAACAAAATCACAAGTCTACAGAACATTCTATGATGGATACGTCTCACATATCAAAATTCACAGAGTTTGAAAGCGCATAATCTCCACCACAATAATCAGTATCACTAACCTTTCTCGAAGGTCAATTCAAAGAATGTATAGGTACGCATAGAATACGTCAACTTAACATAAAACGATACCATAATAATAATAATAATTGTACTCGGCAATAACTACGATACAATAATAGGTAATTTAAAACAAGATTGCACTCGCGATACGCATTTACAAAAATGTAACGTCAAAACAGCTGTATAACGCAACTTTAGAATATTCAACACTTTACCGATGCTTTATGGTAAGTTATTGCATGTAAATCCTCCGAAGGTTGGAAGAAGTCAATATAAATAACGTTAAAAATCACAGGTGCGGCCACTTGCCGTGCTCGAGGAAGATGCATCGTTCCGTTGTAGTTGTGTGTGTGTGTGTTTGTATGGGGGTGTGAGGGTGTGAGCGGGTGTGTGTGTGTGCGCTCAGCCGGCGCCGGCCACCCGCGCGCCCCACCCCGGACCCTGTCCCGCTCTAAGGGACAGCCGTCATGGTCTATGGAATCTGTACCAAACAAACAACCACATTACATTACAATATAACTGATTATTTACACCCAACATTATTTATCAGGTTTTTTTATACGACGAAGTCGGTAAACAAGCAAAAGGGGCGTCTGCAATTAATTAATACTTTACTAGACAAGAGCCTCCTCATACGGTACTCTTGCTGGTGTACACGTGATTTTAAAGATCAACACTCCTTATATAGCACAGCTTTATTTTATTATTTTATATTGTGTGGCAAGATCTTGCTGAGGCGGAGCGGTGCTGTTAACATAGAGAGTGATGATCTTCATGCAACTAGCTTCCGCCTCACAGTTAAACCCTCTCAGGGTAAATAGTTGCCTATTCCTTCCCAGCAATCCAGAGCCCCATTTCCGGATATCTTATAAATTCTATATATTTTCCCAATGTTTTTCGCCAAATCTCTAATATAATAACATCGATGTCTAAAGCGCGAGAATCGGGTGCCAGTACAAACAAATAAGTCGATCCGTTACTCCGTTAAAAAGACAGAGGGAAATTGGCCAAGCCACATATTTGGACTACTGTGTGTAGAGTTTGTGAAGTTAGGGCTTGTAGAGTAAGTGCATGTAGAGTTATAAGCTTGGCTCTACATGAGATCTGATAACATTTTGTCAGTACGAGCCATATGTCTTGGCGGCAACATTTTACATAAAAATGTTTTTGGTGGGATTTCACTTCTTTTTGTAAGTTGCTTTTATTTTCTTGAATTTTCCAAGTTTTATAATTTTTTTGTTGTTTGTGTACTAATACAAGCTTACATACCAAATTTCAGCTTTCTAGGACTTCAGGAAGTACCCTATGAGTTTTGATGATCATCAGTGAGTCAGTGACGAAATCGGGTTTTTTAGATATCAATAAAATCTAAAGTATAAGAGCTATGTTATTGAAACTTAATATGTTTAATAAGTTTACTATTGACATTATGCCCTGAGAATTTTGTTTATCAAGTATAATCCAAACCCAAGTTATGAGGGTTCAAAAAAACGACGAAGCGCTTCAAGAAAAGGTAGGTAGTGCCCTTTCGCTTCGCTTGGCTGTCTTGGGGGGGGGGGCACTTCCGTGCCCCCAGATTAATAATTAAAAAAAGAGCGCGGTAGGTACACAATATCGATCATAGCCGGTTTTCGACAATTTGTCGACTACATCGTGGCATCCGACCTCTTATTTAGTTTAGAAGGCAATTCAAACTATAGTATTAACCCCCTTATTCATAATAAAGTTATCAAACGTTGATTAGCTAAAATTCCGAAGTCTTTATCTGACAGGTGACATTTGGTGATCGAAAGAGTGAGACGGGGCACACTATTACACTGATTTAGTTAAAAAGCGATTATGAATAAGGGGGTTTAAATGTTGAGTGAGTGCATACCTAGTGAGATGCTTGCTATCTTCGTGTACGGCCATTTCCGAGCTTTTAAACTCGTTGAGCTCTCGTCTGATGGCGGCCTTGTCGCGCGGCGTGAGGCGCGTCCACGGCTTGTCCGCCCGACGGTCGTAGTCGTGTGCCTATACACATACACGATATTATGAAAATTGTATACGCGACTAACGTCAATATCGCCAAAAGGTATGATTCCTGGCTAAGAAAATAATAATTAGTCCAACAGTTAGATCATCAAACAATATTGGACACGTATTTTTTGCTTTACCAAATCATGACAATACAAAGATAAAGCGTGTCAAAGTTAGGGAGTGGGGCTGATGACGTCACTTTTGAGTAAAAAGTGTGCCACTACGTAAAATCACACGATACTTTTTTTTCGTATTTTTTGTTTAATTGATAAAAGAAAAATAACGTGTCTAATATATTTTGATAACGTAAATAACGGACTAAATATAAATTTTCAGGAACCTAGCCAATTACAGATCTATTTGGTCATCCTTGTTAGGTACCTGTGTAACTTCAATGTAATCACTGAAACGAATGATTTTCTTCTCCTTCAATTCATCTACTGTGGGTCGGAAACTGAGTTTGCGCAGCAAGTACCGCTTCTTCTCTTCTTTTTGCTTCTTCTCCTCGGCAGGCGACTGACCTGTATAATTCGAAACATAACTACGATATAGACTATTAACGTATGCAACTGACATCAGAAGAATCAAAAACTAAAATAAAATGGAAAAAAAATATTGACAACGAAATGTTGAATCATGGTAGTGATACAATTGATGATAGAATGAATGTTACTTTTGAGTATGTTCCTCTCGACGAGCTCCTCGGCGGTGGGCCGCATCGACAGGCGGCGGATGAGGCGCGCTCCTATCGCCTCCCACGACTCTTGCCGCTCGTGCTCGCTTTGCACCACCAGAATATTTCTGCACAAAACAACACACTCATTACTCGTAATGCCCGTGTTTATCTTCGTAATATGTAGTTCACACTGACGTAACGTTCTCTGAGTAAAGTAACGCGCGTCCATTGGCAGCCGACCGGCAATATAAAATTTGCCAAAGCTCGTACGAGGCCGAAAATGTTTTCATAATATCCGATTAACATACACACTTGGCTAATTCCCAAGACACGAATTCTAGACTAATTTCAATTAATAAATTGGGGTTGATTAGTGATACCACGAGAATGAAAGTATGTGTAGATTTAAGTGCTGTCACGAATTCTAGTATCTAAAAATAATTTAAAATATATCAAATTCTACATTTTCGTTATACATATTGTTTTCGAGGTTAGCAATGTCAGTGCCAAGAGCGAGCTTACAGAAACAGGAAGTCGAGTCATTGTGTAATAAGTTATGTTTAAAAAAAGAAACACTATTTTGTTAACTAACGAAGACAGATATATGTATGCTAATATTGTAACTACTATTGTATAGCGTAGAAGTTTCGTCTCACTTTTACTTGAATATGTGCATACTCCAGTGTAACTCTACCTTAAAGAAATCCCAAGCTAATTTGGGAACTATAACGATGTCTGTCGCGCTTGACATTGGTATTTTGCTATTAAAGTAAATCGGGAGGAATTTTTGTTTTTCCTTTGAAACACAATGTCGTATGCATTCATAAATAAGGCATTTTTATATGGTAACTGGCTTTCTGCAACCGCGGTTCCGAGACCCCAAATACACCCTTGAGAGCTACATTAGGGAAATCAGTCAAAATATTAAATTAGTTTAGGATTTTCGTTGTCTTTTAGGATCAGTTCACACCGAGACGCGAAACGAAACGCGACGCCACGAGGCGCATCGTGAAGCCGTATGAAATTTGCTCGCAACATCGCTGCGTCGAGCTACGTCGCTCTGCGTCCCGAGTATGAGTAGAAATGTTGTACTTTTTAGTTTAGTAAAAAAAGTTGCCATTTTAAAAAGTGCGCGTCGCGTCTCGCCTTGAGCTAACCCTTAGTTAGCGGTCGTTTTATGATGAAGAATATTGTTTTTCAAGAATTTGTTATAAACACGTGTGTTATTAGCCAATTGTCTTATGAGTTGATCATGCCGATCAACGTGCTATATCGCCATTGTCCAAATAGGACTGTGGCAATCGAAGACAAGTCATTTTACTTGCTTTAACACGGCTGCACTACCAAACCAATTTTAATTTTGAAAACTGGACCCTCTAGAGCAATGGTTCCCAACCGTGGTCCGTGGGAGCTAAATTATGGTCCGCGAACGATTTAACAGGCGACGCATTTCAGGAGAAATCCAGGAAGAACTAATTGAATTTCAAAATGATGGAAACTGTAAGGATGCATTTGAATCTCATTTCATCATGATAAGTTTTGGTGTAAAAAATCTACTATTTCTTCGTCATAAAAATTTGAGAAATCGCCATGACCTTTCTTATGGTTTTTCTAGGGTAATTTGTTTGTTGGTACTTAGTACCATCTAATAGTAATAAGGCCAGGAATCGATTGAAAGTAAGTGATTTGCGTGTAGATTTGAGAAATAATACTTATTAGTTACCAAACTTGTGCAGAAAATGCAAGCTCAAAAATCACATTGATTAAAAATTTATTTAACTTTCTACTAAAAAAATGTCTTCTATAAAATAATATTGGTAATGCATGTTACTATTGATATTTTATTAAGTTTTTCTTCGAATTGATCAGTTCATTTTTATTGTACCTACATTGTGGTCCCTGGTCAAGAAAAGGTTGGGAACCACTGCTCTAGAGAGATATAGGCACATTTAGTAGGACAAAAAAGATATAAGTACCTGTTGATAAGTTCCTGTCGGTCCGGGCGTAGCGCAAGCTTGATATTGAGGCTCTCCTTGCGCGCGAGCTTGGCCGCCACGCGCTCGGACTCGCTGGAGTAGTCGTCGCGATACTCGACCGTATCGTAAGGACGCGCGTTTTCCTTGTTCTCCACCGCATTGCCCACGCGCACCGGACGATTACTACTGTTGTATAAACATTCACTTTTAGCTCCTTTGATATCGTTTTAACTGAAAGTTGTCTTTGACCACAATTTCACCGTGGTAAGTGATAATGTGGCCGAAGGTGGTAAGGAACACAAAGCCTAGAAGGGAACTAGCTCTTAAGAGGCCGTATGCCGAATTTTGCCGATTTCGCTGATTTACGTGATTTAACAATCGTGATTTTACAGTTAAAATACTGTATTTCTACAAGTTTAAATTCACAACCTAAAATATCATTTTAATTATGATCTAATGAATGAGCTACCTTTTTATTTTCATTATTTTATTTCATGCGAGATTTAGGTTGTTTTAAAAGATTTTTTATTGCCAAACTATTGAACTTTTTAATTATTTTTTTCAGGAAATGGATTGTTCATTAACTGAAGTTTATTTATGTTGTTATAATTTTAATTAACGAGAGTTCTAATTAGTCGAAATCAAAAACAATTCTTCGCCCATTTTCTCAAAAAATTGACTAAGTTAAATATTTTTTTACTCAAAATTATAATATTAAAGTGGTCAAAAGTGCTCCGTTTTTTTTATAGATGACTTTCATAACAATAAACTGTATTTTTTTCATACTGTTTAGACGGCAAAATGATTCGTAAATATCACATATTCTAAACCTCTTTTAGCAAAAATTCAGAAACAGCCCCCTGTTTGAAGTCGATTAATCATAATTAAATAATAAAATTAAAAAAGTAGCTCGTTTATTAGATAATAATTGAAATGATCTTTCATGTTCTGTATTAAAACTTATAGAAATACAGTATTTTAATAGTAAAATCACGTCTGTAAAATCACGTAAATCAGCGAAATCGGCAAAATTTTGCATACGGCCTCTTAAGTCCATTTTTTTTCCAGCCTTTAAAGTTTATATTATATAAAACCTCCCTGACGTGTAAGTGTTTGTGCGCGATTTTCGTCGGATTGTGTTCCGGTTTGTCGACATCTTGCAAGATTGAATAAACACCTCAATAAGAAAAATAGCTCTTACTTAAAAATATTATACAAAATGCGTTTTTCAAGTGGGCATGGCTGGTGACATCCTAATAGCAAAAAATGCTCAAAGGACTCTCGAAGCTGATTTTGATTAATAGTGAAACTGTATATGTAAGTACTTAGATTACCAAAAAATAAGTTTTCAGAGACGGGATTCGAACGCGTTGATTTTGAAAAAAAAAAAACTCATTCTGTATAAGAAATACACTTATATAAGAAATATATTCTGGGAAGTAATGTGAGACGAAAATCTCAAGAAAAGGTCTTACAAGACAAAACGGTTACAAGATATAAATTTGCTACAAAGAAAAAAAGTATTATTTAAAAAGGTTGTAGTAATTTTACAAGAGCCTTCTAATATGCAAATTAAGCACAGAAATTAAGTCGTAAATTGACAAAGTCAATAGAAAAATTAATTGATTTCTTTTGATATCGTGAGAACATTCATTTATTATTAATAAACTAACTAAGTCCCATTAAGTAATTTAATTTTGATATTACAACATGAAAGCTTCTTATCCATTATACTCATCGTTAGCCTCTTTTGGTACCTATCTTAAACATTTTTATGGTTTAAATCCAATATTGAATTATTGAATTTGAATTATTACTATATTCTCTAATAGAATTATATTTATGCATATAGAGATAGATTAACGACTATGGATACATATTCAACTATTTATACTAATTGAACTAACTTATTTAGATAACAACAAGCCAATAACAATAAAAAAATACTATAAATCTTTGAAAGTAAAAATAATGTCTACGTCAAATTATAAAACCACTTAGAGATACAAAACATGTCGATTAAATTTAACAAAACTGACGCATTAGACAACAGAACGTAACATTTTTATTTTCAACGATCATGAAGTTAGTAATCATGGAATACAATTACATGCAACACAGAACAACAATGTATAAGGCAAGAGAAAAAAAACATGACACAAAATAAAGTATAATCTCCATTTTCACAGCTCATACATTAGTGTTAAGTAGGATGATTCGCGCGATACAAAAAAGGTTTGTTTGTTAAACCGATTTGTACCACCTGTAATTTCACCGCTCTATAGTGGTCAATTACCCGTTTAAAGCGTGTGTTATGCTATTAACTGCGTTCGTGTATGCATTAAAACACATCAACAAGTAATTAGACAGAGATGATAGTCGGAAGCGTGCACTGCACGATGCATGGGCTAATTGCGAAGCGGACCGTCTGGGGGTCTCTGGGCTAGATGGCGTGGTTTGACAACACTGGCATTACATATGGGATTGTTACCATATGCGGATCCTTGGTTTGGGCGGCGGCCGTCTGCTCGGCGGCGCGAGATGGAAATAAACGTTACATTTCACTGTCATGCCCATAATTTAACATTTTTCATATATTATATATACCTGGTCTATACATTTTAAATATTTATGAGTATAAATTTGGATAAATTAAAGCTACAATTTTAATCTTCTATAGCGAATAAATCACTCCTGCCTTCCGTTTATCAAAATATTTATTTTAACTAGGCAACCGAACATGTCCCAAGTTCTTTTTTTTAGATCAGAGTTAGGCTAAATGCAGCGCGTGGGACAGAGCAGATGCATTATATTGCGTATCTCTGCCCCGCCCCTTTTACTAGACTCAACAGTTTCCAAATGTATCAGATGGCTAGTTGTAGTGTAGTGTAGTGTAGTGTAGATGTGATACTGACTTGAAGCTGGTGTGATGATGGTCCTGGCGGGGCGCGAGCGGCGTGCCGGCGGGCGAGGCGGACGGCGCCGGCCGCTTCTTGAGCGCCGACTTGAGCGGCATCGCGTTGAATATCGGCTCCTTGGGCGGGATCTCCTCCACGCGGGACGTGTCGCCGCCCAGCGTCAGAGGCTCCACATCATCCTCCTCCTGGTCATCCTCCTCTTCGGCTGATGGTTCAACAAATACCAATTATCTTATTTTGCAAAATCTTAATTTTTTCTGATGATGAAAAAGACGCAGTAATTTTTAATTAAGAAGATAAAACCCGACAAGCTTTAAATAAATCTCAATAAATCTATTTTAAATGTGAAAGTTTAGATGTTTGGCTGTTTGGGACAGAGATAGCCCCCGAATACGCGGGTAAAACCTTGAGGCGTAATAATTAGTTCCATGTTGCTTACAGTCGGAGAGAGGATGTTGTACATGCGCATGCGCATGCGCGTGCGAGTGCGCGTGTGAGTGCGCATGCGAGTGTTGGTGGTGGTGTCGCGTGGGACTGGGCGAGCTGAACATGGGCGGCGGCGGGATGGGCCCGATCTCCGACAACGCTATCGGAGGCTCCGGCAACTCGGACAGCATCAGCTGCTCTTCGCTGACGCCGCCGCCACCTTCCACCGCCGAACCGTAGCCGCCCACTGGAATACAATCACAAGTATGCTTAATGGTGGGCAATCGAAACGATTCGGACATTTTATTTCAACCGCTAATCAGAGACACATAGATCAAATGGTCAAAAATACTTCGAGCATTACATAATCTAAATATATAAGTAAATCAATGCCACTTTTTGTTGTTATTGTATAACTCAAGAACGGGCTCACCTATCCAAACCAAATGTTTAGGCTTTGTTCGGACTATTTAGTAGATAGTTTATGTGAAGTTTGCACAAAATCGGTCGAGCGGTTCTTCATTTATCACATTTTTTGTAACAAATGAATTCAATAAATGGCGGATCATTTTGGGATGGCTTGGTGGAGAGTAGGGTAGGGTAGGGTAGCACCACGCGAACGAAGTCGCGCCAAGCAGCTAGTTAAGTATATAGGTAAGTATAGTAAACAGCGCACGGGTTTGATTATGTTTTAAAGTTCATATAAACAAATTCATAGTGAGCGAAAAAAATCATCCATTTGGGAACTAATTCATTGTTAGTATTGTCTCCATGCCATAATGGTAAACTGTAATAAATGGGAGGGGTAAGTGATCAATTGCACCCGAGTTATTAATCCGCATGGGAAAGATCGATTCTTTGTCTATGGAATGTGAAATCCTTTCATTTGCGACTCAAGATTCCAAAAATATGTAGTATTAGTGATGTATGTTTGGTGACCTAACTCAAATTGATCAAAGTGTATTCGAGAAAGTAAATGTATTGTGATTTTATGGTGCGTCCATGCTACGCGAACCGAGCAAGAGCCGACCCACGAACGAACAGGATTCGTTCGTTGTTCGCGTAGCGCTCGACTGTGCTCCGCCCGATTGTCAGTATTTTCACGAACACAGGGATTCGCATCGAATTCGTTCGCGTAGCATGGACGCACCATTAGGTACTGTTTTTATGTATTAATCAATTTATATTTGTAAACTTCTTTGTTGTAAACAAATTATTGCCGTTTATTACAAATGATCAATGTTACGTTATTAAATACTAACCGACGTCTCCTTGATAGCATATTCGCCGTGGGTGCTTTCCTGCTGTCAAGGAGTTGGGTCGTTCCGGCCTCATCATCTCGCCACCATTTTCCAACTTATCTTTCTTTGGTTCTGTAAAGAAACGAAATAAACCTATTATTAACAACAATGTAGGCCACAGAAAACCACGAACAATTGAGAAGTTTTTGCTTTTTTATAAGTGTTCGCCGCGTTTTTGTCGGATTAATTCGTCCGATTTAAGTCACAATTCGACACAATTATTTTTTACAAATCTATTTCTGTTTTTATTCTATTTTGGCTTTACAGTAACAGTAGTTTTGATCATCCAAATTAACATGTTATGGTAGTTATGGTTAGACTTCTGCAAAACCTGAAATCGATCAGTGGATATTGTGGGAAAATGAAATGACCGATATGCAACCGATATTCTTGACCGCAGAAGACTAATTTGCGAAGTTATGTAAACTCTTTGTTTGAGACACATTTTTACAAAACGGTCCGTTGTACAGATACGCGTATTACGGCGAGCCACGTCGTCATATTACTTATAGATGATAGTATGGAGTTGATTCTATTAATAAGTGATAGACGAGTGACGGCAGCGTGGCACGCGCCTCCATTCACCGCCTCGGCTGGCGTCGGCGTCGGCCTTGGCCTCGCCATGGAACATTATTTGACGCATCTCAACTGTTACAGTAAATACGTAGGTACTAATCAAAACGAAGACTAGGAGATAAAAAAAATATTTTGAGCTCGAAAAAGCTCCCAAAGGTTCTCTGGAGTTTATCAGCTAATTCAGAATAAAAATAATACATCAAAAGAAAAAGCTAATGAACTGGTTACACATAATAGCACATACCTACTCTGTGATTAGTGTGCAAATGAATGTAACAGTAGCAGCCCTGTCACAATAGGGTTCTTTGCATTACGATTGGATCAATCGAGCTCAGAACTATTAGGTAGCGTGCCTGTATGAAGCAATACTTAACATAGCACCTGGCGGCGCCAGCCTCGCAATTTTCGTGACCCACTGCGGCTTACTTGCTCAAATAAATTGCAACATAGATCAACTGCTTGTTATAAAGGCATTTGTCTATAATTGCTATGGGTTTTCAAATTCAGATTGAGCTATTTTTTAACCTATTTTGATAGACACATTACAAAAATTACAACACCAGTGTTCTCAACGTGATACATTTATATTTAACAAAAAAAATGCTGTAAAAAATGTACTGATCTTTTGGCTATAGAAGATATGAGTGACGCGGGGCGGCGGCGTCAATATGCCGGTGGAGATTTTTTTGCAACAGATTACTTTAAATAGTTCTCGCAGCGGTTCCTGATTTTGTCCGCGTAAGGGTGTAAAAGCCACCCAAGGCTAACAAAAAAAGTACAGGTAGGTGCTGTATTGTGCCGGATATTTTTTCGATGCGAAACTCCACGTAATGTGTAGGTATCGTGACATGAATCGGGTGTGTCACGTACTAAGGCAATGACATTGGGCAGCCTATGGAGTATATTTATGTACTTTGTACCTAAGGTAATTCGTAAAATCAACCGTGACAAGCGATGATGGAGCATTCATGTCTATAAAGATAGATTTTATCATTGAAGCTGTCGCCAATTAGTTTAGCAAAACATACCAGCTCAATATGGAGAGTGAAATGCAAAAGGCCAAACAAAGAGTGAAAGTTATACTGTGAATATTTACTGCAGATCGTGGGTGACTCAAGACGTTGCGAGTAACATCATGCCAAGCGTTATTATTAAATATGATGTCAACTTGTTGTAATTTGATGTCCGTTCATCATTCATGCATGGCACTATAGTACACATTATGATACTATGCTTTAGTGTATGTGCATTGAACTATTAATTAAATACATTTGATCATTTGTACCTAAATGGATAGCTTCCTTTTGATTAATAACATTAATGTTGTTTGTTATTCTTTTAACAGTTATTAGTTTCCATTGTACCTATGTAAAGCAAAAAGTTGAAGCACCGTCAATGCCCGTACGTTACAAAATCTAAAATGTATTCAACTAAACTTAACGTATATACATAGATATGGCACACACGGTTCATAAAAATCTTCCGAAACATTAGAATAATCAATATTGGAAAGATAGTAGTCTGCGTACACATGTCATCTGCCAAGGTCAGTTTTACGATTAGCTACGAAGACATGAAAAATAAATCAACATTTCGATCTCAATGAGTCTACGCATCTATGTTTCGTGTACTTACAAACACTTTAATAAATGAGCAGTTTATGACACAATGCTTCTTAAGCATCAAATAAATAGTTGATAGCCGTCAACTGCTTCAATTTGAGATCAAAGGAGGAGAGTCCAGCCTGCGGGCGGCTTATTGAGTGTAATTGATGAATCGATGTATTTAAAGTAGTGATTGCGTTAGTTTCAGTTAGGTAGTGTTTATTCAACAAGCGGATAAAGCAAGGCGGGCAATGCGCGGCGCGGGTGCGCTAGCGCGCTGCTCCGTGTGGGCGGGCTCCAGGCTCCGAGAGACGATCGATGCAGCCGCCCTTGGCCGAGCCGCCCCAGCGAGCGCCGACGATGTCGCTCACCGGCCTTGCTGCAATATTATATAACCGCCATCGACATACACGTGGCTTCAGTTACTAAACTAACTCGTATATTGACATACACGATAAACATCCGTTTAATTAATTCATATTCATTTCAACTAAGTGTGTGTTCAGTGCTATGTTGTACGTCGTGCAATAAAGACGTCATTAGTTCTATTGTTATTGTTCAACTACGCTCGACCCTTTTCGCGAGTTCGTGGAATTTCTTACCTGCGTTCGGTGCAGCTGTGGGCCTTAGTGTACTAACAATAATGTTCCTTATTTACGATGGAGGAGGATATATTACCGGATGACAGTGTCATTGATAGTATCATTATAACTGATCATGATAACGCAAATGAATCGGACCAGTGTTCGGTAGATATGACACAATTAGACGACGATATTGTAAATGACGATAATACGAGACCAAGTAAAAGAAGACGGGATGAAGAAGAGGATCAGGAGGGTGAATGGAGTACTGTTTCTAGAACTAAGAGGAGACCAGTAAAAAGAATAAATGAAATATTTATATCAAGCGAGCAGAAGTTGCCTAAGCAATTTGCGTTGGCTAAATTATTTCAAACTCACAAGATAACAGGTATAACTAAGGTAAAGTATTTAAACCCTTACAAAGTATTCATTCAATTTGATAAAGAGCCTCATTTAGAACAATTAATAGAATGCAAAGAGTTTACTGACATGGGATGGAGATTCAAAAGACCTTTTGAAGTGGACATATCGTATGGCGTATTAAGAAATATGGAGTTAGATCTAAAAGATGAGGATATCAAGGACAACTTATCTAGTTCGGCTGAATTAGTGGACCTTAAAAGACTTAAACGTAGAAATGATGATGGGACGGGATGGATAAATAGTGAAACTATAAGACTAGGATTCAAAGGATCGTCACGCCCACCTTACGCCTACATACACAACATGAGAATTAAAATTGAACCATATTTTTTTCCTGTTACTCAGTGTTCGAAGTGTTGGCGATTCGGTCACACATTAAAGTTCTGTCCCTCAAAAAAATCTATCTGCCCAAAATGCGGTAATAATCATGCAAATTGTGAAACAAAAAAAATTTCATGTCCTAACTGCTCAGGTAATCATATGGCACTTGCCAAAACATGTCCAGTATTTTTGAAAGAAAAACAGATTCGTCAAATCATGGCCGATTTTAATTGCACATACAGAAGAGCAGTAACTATGTATGTCCCACCGTCTTCTCCTGTATATGACACGGAGCAATCATTCCCCCCAATCAACTCCGTGGAGAATTCTCATCCGACGGCGCAAGCCTCAATGTCTCATGAGTCTGTAAATCCAAACAGCATACCTACGTTTACGCAAGTAATAAATACGGAGTATGCGGAAAGTTTCGTACAGGAAGATGAGGCTAATAATAATAAAACTTCTTCACCGCAGCGTCCAGGGCCCTCGAAAAATAAGAAGAAGCAAACATCTTACACTCAGGATACATTTGATTTTGATAGTTTATCTGTGCATGAAGAAAACAATACATTTAATCCGGAAACAGACTCGGGTGATGGAAAAAAAAAGAAAAAACACAAGGCCATGTCGTTTAGTGAACTCTTGGAAAAATTAAAATTTATTGTATTTATTAAAAATAGTTCAATTAAGGATAAATTTATAACTGTAGCTGAAACTTGTGTAGACTGGTTATTAACATTTATAATTCATCATTTATCTGATTTAACATTTATTAAAACATTCTTTAATGGCTAAACAAACTAAAGTTAATATTCTGCAATGGAACACACAAAGCATAAGACCAAAATTATCAACATTTGATCAACTACTTACACAGGAAAAAATTCACATTGCGGCATTGAGTGAGACATGGTTGGAACCGAATAGCAACTTTCGAGTTGGAGGTTATAATGTTTTCAGGCATGATAGAAATGACGCATATGGAGGCGTAGCTATTCTAGTACACAGTTCCATAAAATGTCAACCGAATCCTATACCAATAAGTAATTCTGAAATTGAGATTATTTCTGTCAAAATTAGCAACTGCGAAAACATTGAAAATATTATTTCGATTTACTGCCCTTCTTCCATTAGAACCTCTCAAAGTGATTGGGATTTTTTGTTTTCTCTCGCGACCAGAAAAACTTTAATTCTTGGAGACTTCAACGGTCACCATACAAATTGGTCTTATAAAACTGACACAAGGGGTACACAGATTTTCGATGCCCTAGTAGATAATAATTTGGTGTCTTTAAATGATGGTAGCGCTACTCGAGTTAGAATGGTAAGTGGTATTTTACAGCAGTCATCACCAGATATTACTATAGTATCGTCAGATGTTTCGCTTAAATTTAAATGGTTGGTTACAAATGAGTCTTTAGGCAGTGATCATTTGATAATTAAAATTACCACTACTTTTGATTACATTCCAAACTCAACTCGTAAACGAAATTTCAAAAAGGCTTGTTGGGATGGTTACCGAATTCACACAGACGAACTATTAACTAATTTTGCTTTCTCAGATAACCTTCAGGAAACTTATGACCAGTTTGTCAATATTATTAATGATGCAGCAGACTTACACATTCCATTTTATAAATCAGGCTCTAGCATAAACCAGAAATTTTCACCGAAACCATATTGGAACCCTTCACTTTCTAAGGTAGTCGCAGAACGTAGGTTAGCATTGATCCGATTTAGAAAAAACCCAACACCCGATAATTTAGATTTTTTAAAGGAGAAGATTGCAGTTTCTCAATGTCTTATAAGAAGGGCGAAAAGTGAAGCTTGGTCGCAGTTTTGTTCATCTATAGATGAAACCTCTTCAGCTAGTGATATGTGGCGTAAAATGAGGTGGTTAAAGGGTAACAGAACCAAACCAAATATTTCAGTTGATGAATATAGGGCAAATAACCTTTTACGCAATCTAACACCGGATTTTGTATGTCCTAATGAACCGACCCTTTCGGTATCCAACGATGTTTTAGAACTTCCAATTTCAATGCATGAGCTAGAAGTATCTACCAAGTCAAAAGATACAGCACCCGGATGTGACGATATATCTTTCTCTATGATAAAGCATCTCTCAGCTCGAGGTAAATCAATTCTACTTGCTTTATATGATTCTTTTTTAACTCAAGGTTTTGTTCCAATTCAGTGGCGCCAGATAAAAATAGTTCCAATACCTAAACCTGGTCGTGATACTACTTCAGTATCATCTTTGCGACCAATTTCCCTCATGTCGTGTCTTTGTAAAATATTTCATTCTATTATTAACAAAAGGCTCGAATGGTACGTGGAAAAGAAAGAACTATTTACAGAAGAGACCACGGGATTTAGAAAGGCTAAGTCTGGACTGGATAATCTTAGTAGCTTAACTTCTAATATACAATTAGGTTTCTCGAGGGGGCATGTAACATTAGCTTGTTTTTTAGACATTGATAATGCCTACAATAATGTAGATATTGTTATTTTATTGAAGATTTTAGATGATATTGGGATAGGAATTAAGATTAATAAATATCTTTGGGCTTTCCTCCGAGAAAGACATCTTCATATTTCGATTGATAGCTCTAATTTAACAAGAACTACTAGTCGTGGCCTAGCTCAGGGTGATCCCTTATCTCCGCTACTATTCAACATTGCAACCCATAACATCTGCAAGCAAGCATGCAATATTCATATTTCGCAATACGCTGACGACTTCGTCTTGTATATTTCAAGTTACACTTTACAAGAAGGATTACAAAGATTACAATCAACTTTGGATATAGTGTCAAAGTTATTATTTGATCTGGGGCTGGAGATATCAGCATCGAAAAGCAAAGTATGTGTATTTAAAAAAGGAGTTAATAGACAAACTGTAGATCTCTGCATTGAAGATAGAAGATTGCAGCTAGTCGATTCAGTTAAATACTTAGGGCTATGGCTTGATCGCTCTCTGAGATGGGGCAAACACATAAACGAAATTGTCGAGAAGATATCTAGGTTTATTAACGTTTTTAAAGTTCTGGCAGGGTCAGGTTGGGGAGTCCATCCTAAACACCTGAGAAGACTTTATATTTCTATAATTCGTAGCCGTATAGATTATGCTAGTTTTCTATATGATAATAGTTGTCAATCTCACTTATATAAATTAGAAAAGGCTCAAAATCAAGCCATGAGAGTAATAGGTGGTTTTGTAAAAAGTACTCCAGTTCACGTAATGCAGAGTGAACTTTGTCTCCCACCGCTACATTTCAGAAGACGTTATTTGGCGGGAAAGTTTTGGTTGAAGACAAAATCTACAATTAACAACAACATTGTTAGTTTAGTTCAAGAACTCCAAACTCTCTGTCAGAATAGTTATTGGTGTAATAAAAAGAAACCGCTGCTCGTTTCCATACATGAATCATTCAATGATTTGCCTATTTATTCTAGCAAAAAGCTTGATATGTTTTCCTTAGATATATGGGTTAGCTACATTGATACATCAAATGTTATCAATACAAAGATAGATACAATGGTTGAGTCTAAACATAGTTATAATAATTCAGATTTGAAGGTATTGTGCGATGAATTTATCGACAAGGAATATGCTCAATTTTATAGAATATATACTGATGGTGCCAAGGATGAAGATGGGATCGGAGCTGCATTCTATGATCCACAATTAGATATCAGTATGAAATTCAAAATTAACTCTAAAGTTTGTATAATGTCAGCAGAGCTATTAGCTATTTCAGAGGCCTTATCGTATGTTGAATCGTTAGATTTTGATAAGTTTGTTATTTTGTCAGATTCAAAAAGTTCACTTCAACATTTGGCTCGTTGTACTACGGCTGTCCGAGGCACACCGATAGCGTATACAATTTTGGAAATGATTCATAATATACAGCGTAAATCGAAAATCATAATATTGCAGTGGATCCCATCTCATATTAACATCGATGGTAATGAAACGGTTGATCTTTTGGCTAAGCAAGCGATCAGCGATGGTATACAGTACAATGTCCTACCCTTTTATTTGGATTGCGTCAAAAATGTGAAAGACCAATGTTATGATTTGTGGAAAGAATATTTCGACGAGCGCTCCAAAGAAAAGGGTATTTGGTATAAAACCATTCAGCCTTACCCACTAAGAAGCCCTTGGATAGATAATGAAAGCATGAATAGACACAATACAGTCACAGCTATGAGACTCCGTTCCGGGCACGCTCCATCAAATAAGTTTGCATTTTTGATGCGCAGGTCCACATCTCCAAATTGCACTGAGTGTGGTGTGATTGAAGATGTACATCACGTTCTGGTGGAGTGTGCGCGTAATGAGTCTATTAGATCCAGTAGCAGTTATAGCAATGATTTATCACAAATTGGTTTTTGTAATAGCTCTTTAGCCAATCCATTTTCTGAACAAGCCAAATTCCTTTATAAACTGTTCCATTGTAGGTAGAATTAAAATTTGATGTAATTTCTATTTAGTCTAAGATAAATTTATATATTATAATAAGTTCACTTATCAGGGTGATATTATCGCGATGGCGACAAAACCCTTCAATAAAAAAAAAAAAAAAAAAAAAAAAAAAAACTAAGTGTGTAGATATTTTGTATACCAAATACATTTTATGAAGACTTAATATGAATAGTATCTTCCTCGATAGCTAACTAATCTGAATAGTATATCCTCCGAGCCAACCCTATTTAAGTATTTTCGTAATCATAATTGCTATTTGTGTTTCCTGAGTGGACCGAAAATAATATAGGAAGCATTAGTCACAGTGGTGGTGAAGACCGTAGTTGTATGATGGATGATGTAATTAGTGAGTTATGCCAATGAGTACTTGGTGTATGTATAGTAATAATAGCAACGTACGCGTACCACAAAGTCAAGAGTACGAGAGGTGCACGCGCTAGCTGGCGGCATGCTCCTGAATCGTCATGTCGCGTAAAACGACGTATACCACAACCACGAGCTCGTTAAAAATACATTTAACGCGATAAAAACAGAAAACATTACTGACACGTCAGGTATTTGGCCTGTTTACACTAAATGAATACTTTATAACGCTTTACGTTGTGCTTCAGAACTGCGTGCGCCCGCAATTATAAAATTCCACGATGAGACACAAACAGCTCTACTTTTAAAATTAATTCAATGATTTCGATTAAATTCACATCTTATTATATTCTCAGATTAAGCATAAGTAATCAGAAATTGTATATTGATTGATACTCTACTATTTATACTAAAGATAATATAAAGCTGAAGAGTTGTGCTGAAATGTTTGGACGCGCTACTCTCAGGAAATACCGTATGACTAGAAGTATTCTTTGTGTTAGTTAGCATGATTCAATTAAATTTTTAGAATTATTATTTCGTTGAATATGTTCATTCTGATTTATCAAATAGAATATACAATTAATGAAATCAGCCAACAATCTGGGTCGCACAATATTGGCTCGTGAGGAATGTGTGCGACTAACATGAGAAAACATTCGCGACATTGACGAGAGGCAAGTGGGTGGGTGACGACGCGTGAGATAACGTTTTGCTCAACTATAGTTGAGTAAATAAAAAAGATACAAAATTAATTTTAAACAATTTAACTCGTAACTTTCGATTCTCGCTTATATTTGTTATATTGCAAGAATGAATGGGTAAATACTGAAATTTTGCACATGTCTATACTCGAGACATGGAAACTATATGCAGATAACACATTAAAATAATGTATCAATCAGTACCAAAAATTTAAGAAAAGTGCGCATTAGTGTACCGCCGAATTAAAAAGCCTTATAACAAGTATAGTTAAAAAAAATATTTAGATATATGAATACTTGTTGCGAAATATTTCAATAACACGCCACGTTCAGTTCAACCTAATTAAAACCGAGTGGGAGTTATTTTGAAAACATAGTTGATTATGAATTTATTCTGAAATAGCTCAAGTGTTTTCATTCGTCATTCCTGCCCTAGAAGCTGGCGATACAAAAATAAGTAAATATAATAAGATCTTGTACCTAAATAAAAGAATAAAAATTGAGCATCTGTTATCGTCAGCCAGCAGTTGGGAAACGGTGCAGCGGAAAAGGCAGAGCTCTGGGTCAAGGGCGTTTGGCGACCGCCCGCCCGCGCTCGCGCGTTTCAGTTAGCTGCCTTTTTCACATTCTCCGAGTTATTGCTGTTGTCCTATCTCGATTTTATTCATGCGCAATCACGGTTCCCTTTGACAAATAAATGTGGCTTGTACTTATAATATATATCTTGCGTCGTCTATGATATTGCGGGTATTGTTCAAATTATTTCGATCTGTTTACAAATACCCGTGAAAATCTAACTTAGTTACAATCAATTATTGTTATCATGCGTTTTGTGGTGCAAGTTTAAGAACGAATCGGAAATCGTGGGTGATATTGTCTGTCAAACATAATATTAGCGGTGCTGACAAAGTGAAGCGACCCAGAGCTTCCAGAGGGACGTCGTTATCTCGTGTAATGTGGTGATTGACATTCGGGAAAGCAATTAAAATGGCGTATCTAGTTTACATGATCGCCAGCAGTACCTAGTAGCGCGACTCGGTTCACAGGAACGCCGCAAATAGTTACGCAAGGCCAGCGACGCCTTTTCCCGTTATTTATCGGCATCGACGTAGCTGGCGCCGCACCACGCCACGCTTTACCCACGAAACATACGCCTTTAAGCTTTGTAGTTTAAATAAATTTTCCTAACAACCAAGTCCAACAAGACAAATAAAAGGAATACCAATTTGCGAATGCAGTAAATTGATCGGTGATTCGAGGAAACGTGAGTGTAACTCAGTATCGTACGTAACCTCTGCTTCAAATAATTTAAGGGTCAATACTCATAAACTATCGTTTATCATCTGATAAAATGACTCAAACTCACAACACGATACGACATTCAGGGTACAGTAACCCCACAAACTGGCTCGACAATTATTTTATTCAAATAAGTAAGGTATAATTTGAAAAGGTTCACTTTGAAAATGCACAGAGCACACAAGAAAATAATTTCAGCGAACTTATGAAAAGGCAGACGAGCGTGTGGGCGGGCTAATCCTTACCTGCCCGAATACGTGGTACTACCTCGGGCATCCTCGGGGCATACTAACAATGAATATTTTGTTATTTCAGTGGTATCTTTCAACCTTATATGGAATAATAAATGCCTTCATTTTCCTTTACGACGAATTTAATGTGTTTAACTTGGAACCTCTTTGACAAATCAAAAAGTTTCTTCTGCATTATGATTGCTACAATTTTGTTTTGCTAACCTTGCTAAAATTTGCGAACCTTGCGAATGGAAATACAAAACACTGACTAATCGTGTGTCGGAAAACGCAGTGTAGAGTTACTTCGTCAATAAGGACTGAAAATAATATAATTAAAATAAAATTTAATCCCACCAAAACATTTTCATGTAAAATGTTGCCAAGACGAGACCATATGGTTTGCACTGTCAAAAAGTTTTCAGATCTCATGTAAAGTCAATCATATAACACTACACGCCCTAACTCTACAACCCCTAACTTCACAAACTCTACACCTTAGTCAAAATATGTGGCTTGGCCGTTTCGCTACCGTCACATGGGCGTAAGGTGAAAAATGTATTTACTGTTAATTACTTTTCTGTAATACAATCGTTCTTGTAGTAGCGGCCAAGCCACATATTTTGACTACGATGTGTTGAGTTCCTTGTAGAGTTAGGGTGTGTAATATGAGATCTGATAACTTTTTGACAGTGCAAGCCATATGGTCTCGTCTTGACAACATTTTACATGAAAATGTTTTGATTGGATTTCACTTCTTTTTGTAAGTTGCTTATGTTTTTTTTTTTAATTTCTTTTTTGGTAAAAGTACCAATTTTATATTTTTTTTGTTGTTTGTGTAGTAATACAAGCTAACATACCAAATGTCAGCTTTCTAGGAGTACCCTAAGAGTTTTGATGATCATCAGCAGTGACGAAATCGTTTTTTTTTAGATATCAATAAAATCTAAAGTATAAGAGCTATGTTATTGAAACTTAATATGTTTATTATTAAACATATTAAGTTTCAATCATTTTATTGGTAGATATGATGTCAATAGTGAACTTATGTTCACTATTGACATCATATCCTGAGAATTTTGTTTATCTGGTATAATCCAAACCCAAGTTATGAGGGTTCAAAAAGACAACGAAGCGCTTCGAGAAAAGGTAGGTAGTGCCCTTGCGCTTCGCTTGGCTCGTCTTGGCGGGGGCACTACCGTGCCCCCAGATTATGAGGGATATAAGTACATTGCCGTGGGTGAACAGCGAACACCCTACTTAAATTATAAGAAGTAGCAGTTTAGTTAAGATTGTTAGAAGTAGCTGGTAGATGGCGGTGCAATTTTCAACAAAAATGAATAGTACTCAATATTTCGTAAAAAAATGTTATTAGATAGAAAATGTTCTATCTAATGACATTTTTCAGTCTTCTTCATATTTTCTTCTTCTTTTTATAGTAGTAGTAAGTATTCAACGAACCTACACAATATGGTTCACGAAAATATTTGTTTATTAAAGACTAGCTTCCGTCCCGCGGTTTCACCCGCGTTACTGGTCGTCTATGATTAACATTACCAATA
>OX596247.1:8294185-8366539 GCA_951394255.1 Polyploca ridens
AGGGCAGAGCAGATTTTGTATGGTATGGACGCTGACATTTCTGCGTCAAACGGGTCTCTCATATGCTAGGACTTCGCATATGAGAGACCCGTGCGTGTAATGCCATTAATTAGCGCGTTATTTGACATAGTACGCAGATATGGCTGGATGTTAGCGCTAATTCGCTAATGGCAAATGTCGTTAGACGTTAGGCGATAGTTCAAATCAAATGATAGTGTGGCTGGCCACCCATTTAGGCGATTAGCACACTGCCACGCATCACGCTGCGTGTCAATGCACCTACGCGCGTACTTGCGGCAGTGCAGATCTGCATCATCATGCGGGTTTTTTACGCACTCACGCGCGTAGTTGCGTTTTGTGGATTCACGGCGGCTGACTCATTCCATCCAAAATCACACACGGCACTATGAGACTCGGTGTGCCATACCTTGCGTCTCGCCCCGCATGCAGGCGCGTGATATGTATGGACAAACGGAGATACTTACAAGCAACGTTAACACGCATTCACGCGCTACGCTGCGTGGTGCGTGGCAGTGTCTTAACCGCCTTAGTGTATAGTTTAGTGCATCATTAGTACACGTTAATTGTTCCGATAATATTAGACGTTAAACGTCACGCAGGTGAAGCCCTAGCAATAAATGAAATGCGTTATAGACCTGAAATTTGAATATTTCTTGACAAAGCGATCTTTGAATTAGAAATTCAATCATCAAATCAATGTTTGTTTTTTCTATACTTACTGCCTTCGGGTACAGGCGTGATTGGGCTCTCTGGTAAGAGAATGCCTTTCTGCACTAACTCATCTCTATTTGCTCGGACGGATATCTTCCTCTCTAAAGCTGCAAAATGAAAAATAAATAGTTTATAAGAAGAAGTATAAAAGCCGACAATGAATTGAAACAAGATAAAGACATTTTGTATGAATTCAATGTATAGTATGGAATGTGAACTACGTTACCTATAATTTTAACTTCAATTTATATGCACGATTTACCTTCACACGGAAATGTACGACAATGACTTCACAAAATCAGTCAGTCAGAATTTCAAGTATTTACCGTCTAACTTAATACGCTCTATAGACTTGATTTGGTTTACATACGGTTGGTTCTTTCCTGATCAGCTAAGAACAAGGTTGTAGAAAATAAATCCATATATTTAACGTGCGTCTCTGAGTGCGGTAGTTAGCTCTCATACTTGTAGACTTGGTGCTCTTTACTTAGCGTTATCAATGACGTAGTAACTATTCATGGATCGGTTATCATATTCACCTACAGTCTTTAAGGATAAGACAAGGATCCTTATACTATATACTAATAATATACGGTTTAAATCATTTATTTCTCTAAGATTTACAAAAATCACTTAAACGAGAAACAAAGTATTATTATATATTATAGTAAAGATTATTATGTCCAGTGTCTCAGAAGTATTACGTATTTATACATTTTGTGGGTATGTTAAAATAATTTTTCTCGCGACGAGTCGCACACAACGCAACCGGTCGACAACAGTTTAGTTCTTAAGCACCGTACACACTATACAATCACAACATTCTAATAGATAGTTTTATTTATTTATATTGTAGCTGTCAAAGATGTGTTTTTTCAGTAATTTATTTAGTTTCATTCACAAAACGATCTAAGAATTCTAAAGATCCCTAAACATAAATAGTTATTGGCCGATCAAGACACTCACTTCTAGAAGCTGCTTCGAACTTCTCAGATTTCTTTTTCCGTTTCCACTTCCATGGCTTGAAAAGTCTGCCGAAGGCTGAAAACTTCGACTTGGTCCTCTCGACGGGTGGCGTGCGTGCGCCTGATCCCAGGCTATTCGTCCGTACCGCTGAACCATTTTGTTTCTTTGCTGCAACCAAACGTACTCAGTGTTAATTATTACAATACAATGTACATTATATTTAGTTTTTTGAAACAACATAATGCAGCAACTAGGTAAGTTAGGTAGGTACTTTCGTTCGAGATTTGTTGTCGTGACTCTCAATCGTTCCGCTTTTACGGTGATCTCATTTTTAAGAAACTGCACTGTTAGTGGTGTAGCTAAATTACACTTGTTGAGAACGTTTAAGATGCCATTATCACTGTCACCGTTGCGTAACGCAAATTAATATAAGTGAGAATTATTATTATTATTTCTTACCGACTAATTGTTGTGTTATGCATCCAATGCATCAATCATAAAAATGAAAAAAATAGGTTACAGTATCCATCGGTACCAATAGAAGCTGGTCTCACATACACGACACATCCATACAATCAATGGCCCCATTACGTCGAGAGCCCATTGTCAAGAACTGTCCGTGCCTATCGCAACACAATACCAACGGGAACAACATGTTACCTACAAAAGAGAAATTTTCTCGTCTCCGCTGAAGCCCACTAGAACACTACATAAACACATGATGATCCATCGAGTCTCGTAGCAGTCTTCAAGAGTGTCGTAATAGTGGTACTATGTACTAGTACTAGTGTATGTACATCTTCACATATACAATTGTCGCTTCTCAGTACAGACTTGGACATCTACAGTCTCATATTAGATTATAAATAATAAGTAAGGTTTGAAATAAGACTTATACCTAATGAAGAAACAGGATAAGATGATCACAAGAAAAGCATCGGGGTACGAGGTTTGCATATTAAATAACAAGACTGAGACATTGATATGCAAGCAATGTATATTGTGTAGAGTCGAAATAACTTGCAACTCGGCTTCCAAGAACAACGATTACCTAGGTACTTACTAAAGATTTTTACTCGGTACAAGCTTATTGTAGGCAGAAATAACAGTGTATCAGTTATCTGGTTTCCATAGTACAGGTTCTGCGTTTGGGATCAGATGACCGTGAGTGGAGAATGTCCCAGGATATTTATTTATTTTTATTTAGGCATTTATATTTCGTAAAAAGTATGGATTTTGTAATAATTCTCTCGTAATACCCACACTTAATTTGAAAAATATTGTTTTAACAATTTTTCCTTGACTTGTGTTATTATGATGTACGGAACCCTAAAACCAATCGTAATTGAAGGTAATTCAGTCCTAACCTACCTAATTTAAGACAATACTACCCAATTACCCATTATGTATACATGTTCCTATTTGTAAGCAGTAAGTGTAGCCAGAAACATTGAACAAACAAATTACAAACCTAAGAAATATTTCGTAGAAGAATTCGGTCCACTGACAAACTGATAACATGACCGTCATTACTTTATCGTTACACAAAATTATCTTTCAACAAATATTTTACACAACTATGTTGAATCATAGCAAAATCATAAACTTCTAAAAATAACAGATTATAGTAGTACGTCGGATAGTATTGTGATATTTGTGATTCACCACAATCTCACCGTAGATGACGTGACGATTGACCGACACCGTACCTATTGTTTTATTTATTTGTAACATAGAACACTTCATGACGGAATCGGTTTCAATTCTGGACCATTTTATTGCTCAAAAAGTGGTGTGCAGAGCTTAGCTTGTCTTAGATTTATTTGATACTGATGCCTGCGGGAGGATTTAGTGCGCTCATTCATTAGAAATCTCTTCTAATTTAAGTTATAATTTGTTGGGATTCTGTAGTTTCAATGTAAACGCCAGGAAGGCGTCTTTCCTCAATTTCTATCGTCCTAAACCGGCTAATATCTTGGTAGTATTTCGTTAGGCGCTCATAAGCAGATCGATCGATATCTTTATAAATGTAGGGGCTTACTTAAAATCTGATTTCTAGCAAGGGCATTTATTTGCTCTTCCCATTTTTAGTTTGAGTTAATAAATACTGCCCGGATCTTAGGTATCTTAGATCTTAAATCTTATTTTAGGGTCGGCAACGCGCGAGTGATACCCCTGGTGTTGCAAGTGTCCATAGGCTACGGCAACCGCTTACCATCAGGCGGGCCGTATGCTTGTTTGCCACCTTATAGTGGTATAAAAAAAATCTTTCTGGATTTCAGTCGAATCTATTGGGTTCTCGACCAGTAATTTTACCCAGGTGGAGAACACTGCTTCCAGAGACATTTATCTAAGTTTATAATCCAGTCTTTAGTCCAGCTTTGGATATGGTTGAGATCCTTTCGGGCTTTGAGTATATAGCTTGGAGTACGCAAGCGCCAATTCTAGTACTGAATTCTTTCTGCCAGTTTTAGCGGGAGGCGAGGTAAACACGCACAGCACACATTTACTTACTCACGCACACTCATGCAGAAAGTTGAGCCATCTCTATAAACGCACACACAAATAAAAGCTGACACACAAACACAAAACAAGCACACAAATAAAGAATCACTGTGTTGCGCTATGGTTACGCCTTTGTTTAGATGCACACTAGCTCAAAAAGCTAGTGATGGGGTGTTGTTAAGGACCGATAAAATGAATGATACTAAATGAATGGAATGGAGATTGTACAATGTTATTTATATCTCCCTACATTAATAGCTTACAATCCTATACTAATATACGAAAGCAGGATTATAATTTTTTTGTTTGTTTAAACGCGCTATCTCTGGAACTAGCAGTCGGATTCGAAAATTTTTTTCAATACTAGGAAGCTACATTATCCCCGATTGTTATATACGTTATCCCGGGAACGCGGGTGAAACCGTAGCTCTCACTCTCATTCCCGGTGTAAAAAGTAGCATATGTACTTCTCCACACCATAAGCTATCTGATGGACAAATTGTGTATAATTGGGTAGTGTTAGTATGTATGTGTTACTGTAAAAGCTCGAACCTCGGTATATCCTAAGATTTGCCAAGTCTTAATGGTAGAAGTAGTAGTGTTCTTTAATCATCGTTAATTTCGGACATTTACTAGCATTTACTCAGTAAATCTTAGGTTTTATCTCAGAGACATGGTAAATGTTGAAAAATAGCATTCTAACCAAACTGTTCGGCATTTTATCCGAACTCCTGCGGTTACCGTAGCAGGGATAATAATATATCGTACTATTACTCGCGCGTTGTAAAGAATATTTAGTTTATTTATTTTTCTGAATTTTACTTTTTTTTTAAGAATTCTTAACCACAATAGGCTGCAAGTTCATATTTACACTAGAGTGGACGCTAAGTGTGGGCAGCTTGTTATGCAATATAAGGTCCTGATAAATTAGTGAACTTCCTCTTGAGGGAAAAAAAAATTTCTTTTATTTGCATAGCGAGAGCGACTCTCCATAAAAGTCAAAGAAAAAAAAAACCCTCGGATTTTTTTCTAATATTATTTTTTGATTACTAATGACCTATACATTCATCCCTCAAGAGGTGGTAGTTCACTAATTTATTAGGACCTTAGTGCATAGTTTAGCAATATAGGCACGAGTTACGATGGTATTTTTAAGGCAAATAATAAATATATCCCGATGTGACCCAATTTGACCCAAACCTCATTCTAGTAACTGAAAGTGTTAATTCAATGGTATTATTGACATCTACATTACGTCTGTTGGGTCAGCTAGTATTAAATAATTTCGGGATAATTTTTCCTGCTCAAATGCTCATGAGAAGACTGGTGTGTATGACAGGCAGGGTAATACAATCATCCATATATTATAAAGTTCATTAAAATTCGTTGAAACACAACTCGTGCTCATGAACATATGAGTCACTTTCGTTTCAAGACTCTAACGTGCGCCCACGGCAATCGATCCTTATACACCAACCAACGCATCTAACCTCGTCACCTTGTTTCATTACCTACTTGAGGTCCTTACCTTCTAAGACCATGACCTCTATTTGTGCAACATTCCAATATGTAGTTAGTTATTTACGCCTTGCACGTGATTTTTTTTATATTAAATTCAACTGTTTATTTATATTCCCGTAAATATTACATTAGTAAAAGATGTTTTACAGATTTTCCGCAGTTTTGTAAGTCAATGTGTTTTGCACAATTTTTATTTCATTTCATCTATATTTCATGATTTTCATGGAAGTCTATGTGAAAGATTTAATAGGATTCCACTTCATTAAGTACCGTATTCTAGAACATCAATCAATGTTCAAGTCAAGTTTTTAGTCGAGATTCAAACAATTGAATTGCAGGAGGACCTGCACCTAAGCACCTATTAGCACCTAAACATATTAGATTTGTTTTCGATTACTACATCTATTCTTGGGACTTATCTGAGTTGTGATCTAATACAGGCCTAAGAGACAGATTAATATCAACCCATTAGGTACCTAATTGTTATAGTAAGGATCTACCAATGAATAATATTTAATTTATCGACATTCTCCAGTGACTCGAATAGCACTTGACTATGATTCACACCTCCATTGCGTAACCGATATCATAATTAATATGCTGCTTGAGTGTCCTATGGACAAAGACACATTAGTTAACACCCGAAGTGCCGATGACTACCTACATGTATGCAGGCCTTGTTTAGTTGTAACTTATCATATGATGTGTATTTGTTTACTTGTATTTCAAACACGATATTATTTGACATCCCTCACTCAATGCAAACTTATCGCCGACCTTTTGATTAGAAATGTCACTATCAAAACAAAATGAAGACAGCATCCTTATATTAACGATTGAACAATAGAGAGAGTACACTGACCTTTTATCATATTACGGAATCATTAGGGTGATTTCTAGTAAAGAAAAAAATCGAGCTCTGACTTCATGAAACGAGCAGTAAATTCCATGTGTCCGCCGCCGCTGAATATTGACGAATTGCAGAATGCAGTAACAGACTCTACATTAAGAATCTATAGACAAGATCATTCTCAGTATATCTAGGCGGATAGAAGCACCTCTTCACTGAACAAAACTTTACTTCATTGATATCTATAACCAAAATCTATGTGGTGTGCCTTGTTTTTGCAGGAACGAATGAACCTAAATAAACTTTGTTGGGCTTTCTTCATATCGTGTGCTTACTTATTGGTATTTCACGAACTCCTTCAAGGTGATTTCTGGCTTGAACAACCATTAGACGCGAGTTTCTACGGGCACATAGCTAAATAATCATCTCTTCTTCAAAATTGAAAAGTAGATTAATTTCGGGGATCAGACTGGATCCACAACTATCATATTGTATGATTACGGGCCGCTTCAGATAAGTAGTCGGTATCCTTATCATTATGTAAAATAGAAGGACGAAAAATTTAAAGGTATCATTTTTTATTGAACATTGTGCCAGGAAAGCATTACTGTAGGAAAAGATCCAACCGTAGCTAGTGTAAGTGGACCTACTCATTATACCTTATGGGAAACCCGTAAATATTAGTCATAGGTAAACAACATTGATATTTTATCTGATACATACTAAAGTACCTAACTAGTTTAGTTATGAATATTCTAAGAGTCTCAGTTAAAATACGTAAATGCAAGTAATACCTACCTAATTCAAATTCAAAAAGTATTTATTCAATTTAGGCCCTGATAAGGCACTTATGAACATTAACAAAATGACTCTACCTACCCAAAACTGTAAATATTATGACATCATCGAGGTGTGAATGATGCATGGGAGATAATATCTGTGATTTATGGCAAAACAAGCACGTACGTTATTTATAATACCTATAACTATCTGTAATCACAAACAAAATATCCATGAACACAAAGCAATTACGATAATAATTCATACATTGTTGGGCGTTTTAAGGCTGGCTCAGGTAGGTTTTCGTTCCCGTGACCCGGGAATTCCCGGGAAATACTAAATATATATTTACACAGTATTTATGAAATTTAATAATAAAAAAATATTTAAACACCTGCAAGTCTTGATCACATTTAACGAAAAACCTTTGAATCACGAATATGCTGTACAAATTTATAAAACAAATGTCTACAATCTACATCCATCGAAGTCGAACGTACATTTTCTGTATTGGTAAATTCCGGGACGAAAATTAGGTTCTGAATCTCGGAGAACGTAAATTAGAAGATTCGGAGGTTTAGAGAAAAACGCTGAAAGGAACCATGAGCTGATTTTATATGAAATTGTAATGTATATGTTTTTATTATCATATTAAATCTACTAATATTCTGAGAATGAAGTACCAAGCAGTATAGGGAAAATCCCAACACGCAAATGTAACAAAATATGGTCAGCTTGATATCATTGATAAAATAACCATTATAGACAGAAGGAAATAACGAAACGATTTTTTAGACAACCCGAATAAGGACGTCAGTATATGTTAAGGGTCCGTCGGTGCAACAGTGTAATTAAAAGGCAGGAGCACGTTTTATCGGTTTAATGGTTGGAGACCGAAGAGGCCGGTGTTGCCATGCACAATAATATTATTATGTTTCCAACATAACTCCCAACAGAACAAAACAGATAGAAATCTTCGAATGTGGACTGTATAATCATAAGAAACCTGGTTCTTGAAAGTGCAATATAAAAGAATTGGTCTGTTAGTAGTAATAGTTGTAAAAATTACAATGATAAGTATTTTGTATTGGTACAATTGACTTAAGTCATTAACACTTTAGCTTAATTTCTAAATAAAGTTGTTTATAAAATCATGCATAGTTTTATTTGCCTACTTCATGTTACATAAACATTAATAATGTTGTACATTTGCAATGTGTTTGTATACATTATGTTCACCTTAGCAGGTAAGTGGTTACTTTAAAAATATTAGGTAAGTAGGTAACACACTTTTACATTAAAGAGATATGAATCTCTTGGCATCTTTACACATAGGGTTAACTGTATGTGAAGCGTCGCGGCCTACGAGAGGGTGAGTACAGTTTTACATTACATTAGTTAAAGAGATATATGAATCTCTAAGCATCACCTCTAAACATAATCAGCTGCTTGAGGAGCATCGTGGCCTACGAGAAGGTAAGTAAATTTAAGTAATTAACAATAATATTAAGTCTCTTAGCATCACCTCAAAACACAATCAGATGCTTGAGGAGCATCTTGGCCTACGAGAACTATTACTTATAACTATTAAACTAATGGTAGCAAACATATTTTAGTTATAGATGTCTTATGACATCTTCCATTAGCTTTCTTAACTTCCATAGCTCTAACCTTACCATCCCTGCCAGGAAATATTTGAGTAATTCTGGCCATTGGCCAAGTCATAGGAGGGACGTCTAGTTCCTTGAGGATCACAAGATCACCTACTTTTACATTGGGTACATTATCTTTCCATTTAGGACGGTTTTGTAAGTTATTCAAATACTGTTTTGACCATTGTTTCCAGAATTGTTGTTTCATAGCTGTACATTTAGACCAAAACTTTAATTGATTATCTGCTAGATTAGTCACATCTGGGTTGGGTAAACAAACCAAAGGCGCACCCGTTAAAAAATGCCCAGGTGTGAGATATGAAACATCTTCAATGTCTGAAGACAATGGTGTCAAAGGTCTTGAATTTAATACACCTTCTATTTGCACAAGTACAGTATACAGCTGCTCATATGTTAAAGTATGGCTGCCAAGTATCCTCTTTAAGTGGTGCTTAACACTTTTAACGGCTGCCTCCCACAGACCACCGAATACTGGGGAGTAGCTTGGTATGAAGTTAAAGTTGATACCTAGTTTAGAAGCTGTATCTTGTACCTGTTGTTGATGACATTTAGAACTATTTAATTTATACAATTCTTGTAAATTTTTATTTGCAGCTTTGAAAGTGCCTGCATTATCACAATATACTTCTGTTGGAATGTTTCGTCTTGATATGAACCTTTTGAAACTAGCTAAAAATGTATCAGTAGTTAAGTCGGAACATAACTCTAGGTGTATGGCTTTTGTTACAAAACACACGTATACAATTATGTAGCCTTTTGTTACAATTACACTTCTGATACGTGATTGTTTAACTAGAATAGGACCTGCAAAGTCCATTCCAACTTTCTCAAAGGGTCGGCAAGCATTTACTCTATCTGAAGGTAAGGAACCCATCAGTTGTTTAGCTGTATTAGCTTTGAAGCGGAAACAAGTTATACATTTATAAATTACACTTTTTATCAAGCGCAAAGCGTTGATAATCCAGTAACGTTGATTTAAATTACACAAAATTAATTTTTGACTGGCATGTAAAAGTTTAATGTGGATATTCTCTATAATGAGATGTGTGAGTCTAGATTCTCTAGGTAATATAATTTGATGTTTATGAGCAAAAGACAAAGCAGCATGTTGTAGCCTACCACCTACTCTCAGAAGTCCTTCAGAATCTATGAACGGATTGAGACCTTTTAAACATTGCTGTACCTGTGAGTTATTTTGCAAGGCTAATATGTCTTTAGCAAAGTACTTTTGTTGCTCATTTTTAATTAATAAATTTAATGCTGAATTTGTTTCAGTATGTGATACAAAAGTATGTCTAATTTGTAATGAGTTTGGTTTGCAATTGTTGCAAAATCTGATTACATATGCAAGAATTCTTTGGAGCCTACCTAAATTAGAATATTTAGTTAAAAGACTGTTTAACATTGTGCTCTCAACTTTCTGTGATATCGCACATACCACCTCGTTCACAGGCAATGTTTTTATTTCAGGTACGTCTATAGGTGCATCAAAACTACAATTGTCAAAATTATAGTCAGAGCTAGACATGATTTGAGGCCCTGACCACCACATTTGGTGGTTTTGTAAATCGCAAGGACTCACTCCCCTACTTAAGCAATCCGCAGGGTTTTGATCAGTCGATATGTAATACCAATTAAAATTACTAGTATTGTCCATAATTAATTTTACCCTATTTGCAACATATGTATTCAATTTGATTGGCTCAATTTTCAGCCATGCTAGGACTACTTGAGAATCAGAGAACAAGTGTGTTTCATTGACTATGTGTTTTGAATTAATAGTTTTATAAACTTTAGCAATTAACTTAGCCAATAATAATGCTGCATTAAGCTCTAAACGAGGAATACTCAAATGTTTTGTTGTTTTTGGATTTATCCTTGATTTAGAACAAAGAAGCAACATTTTTACATTGCCATTTATGTCTATTGTTCTCAAATAGATTGCACAACCATAAGCTACGTTAGACGCATCTGAAAATCCAATCAATTGAATCTTATGCTTATTATCAATACATGCATTTCGTTTTACTTGAATAGGTGACATTTTAACTAAACTATTGTAAAATAATTGCCATTCTTTTTGCAACTCATTGGAAGGAATTGAATCCCAGTCAGTTTTTGACAGCCAAAGTTCTTGCATAATTTGCTTAGCTTTTATTAATATGGGACCAATTATTCCCAATGGGTCGTAAAACTTACTAATGTAACTCAGTATCTCTCTTTTTGTATCGACGGATTGCTCAGGTGGAGGAGGAAACCTAAAGGAGTCTGTATTTATATTAAAATTCAGTCCTAAAGTTTTGATATCCTTCCCAATATTGATTTCTCCAGCATACTGCTGTTCCTTAGGAATGTCGTGCAATATGCTATCATCATTGGCTGACCATTTGTGTAGGCTAAAACTACCTAAGGCTAGCAAACCAATAATTTGACCTTTTGTGTCGATAATAGTGTTGAGATCACTGTGAGAATACAAAATATCATCTATGTAAGCTGAGTTTAAAAGCACTGGAGAGGCCAGTGGATATTTGTTTTTAAACCTATAAGCAAGTTCATTTAAACATCTTGTGGCTAAATATGATGAAGTTTTTAACCCATAAGTTACAGTATTTAGCTGCAAACATTTTATTTCACTACTTGGATCATCTCTCCACAAGATGTTTTGTAAAGATCTTTGTTCTTTATTAATTAATATATTCCTAAACATTTGTTTAATGTCACAGATAAAGAAATATTTGTCCAATCTGAACAATATTAGAATATCAAACAACTCATTTTGAACTACAGAACCGTTCATCATTATATCATTAAGTGATATTTTATTTGCTGTTTTCATGGACCCATCAAATACTGTACGCAAGCGAGTGCTCACAGCATCCTCCCGTATTACAGGATGATGAGGCATGAAGTATACTGCATCTCGAGACAAGTTGTAGCCTGTAATATCAAAATAACTTGCATGACCAAGTTGAATATATTCATCAATAAATTTTTGATATTCCTTGAATAAAGAAGTATCTTTATTAAATCGTTTTTCTAAGTTTAGAAATCTATGCAATGCTAATGGTAAGGAACTACCTAATTTATTGTTAACATCACAAATTGGAAGTTTCATTGGCATTGAAACTTCAAACTTATTGTTATTAAGTTTTACTGTTTCTTTAAAATACTGTTCACAGTATTGTTGTTCAGATGTGTGATGTTCAGTGTACACCTCTGGTACAGCCTCTGATTGCCAAAATTTTGATAGACTACTGTTTATGTCAGATTCGCACTCATTGCAGAATAAGGAAACAGCAGTATCCTGGAGAAGCGGAGGTGAAGGTACATTGCCTGCGATTATGTAACCGAATTGCGTGTGAACAAGGCGGGGTTGCGCAGGATCACTGAACTTCGTGAACTTTTCCTCAGGTTGGGGCAGCAACACCTGAAAAAATATATCAGCAGCTAACAAAGCATCTATTTCATTTGGCACATTGAAAGCATCGTCTGCAAGTTTTATATTTTTAGGGATATTTATATCACCTTTGTTTAGACAGTTCTGTGGTAACTTCATCGCAATATTATCTGTTACAAGAAAATTGACACTGACTTGGTATGGATATACACATGAGAATATATTAGTTTGCAAAGAATGTTTAATATTCTTTTCAGCATTAGCGATGCCTCTTATACCAACAGTAGTAGCAGTTAGCTTTTTACCTATGAGTTTAGTAATTTTGTTAGTGATGAAAGAAGATTGACTTCCTGAGTCAAGAAGGGCTCTGATTATTATCGGTTTGCCATTCTTCGCAATAATTTTTATTTTAGCAGTAGGAAGCAAAACTTGATTGTTGTTGTTCAACCCTGACAACATAACCACCGGTTTGGTCGGTGTGTCTGACCCAGACTGTGCATGGCTTTCTTCATGCAAAAGCGTGTTGTGTAGTTGTTTACAGCGTGCACATTTAAAGTGAAAGCGGCATTTTCCCTTATGATTATTCAAACATATTTTACAAAGCTGCCTGCTTTCAGCAAATTTGACACGTTCATTTACACTTGCCAGCATAAATTTTGAGCATGAAAAAAGCTTATGCAACTTACCACAAAAGCTGCATGACTGTAGTTTGGATGTTGCAAAATTTGTAGACTTTGTCAACGCTTGCTTACTGCTGCTAGTATCGGAGTTCTCCAATGCTAAAGCTCGTGCATCCAAATACTTGATAAATTCTGAAAAAGTAGGTAAATTGGTGGGATCGCGATCTAAACAATATGAAGCATACGTGTTGTTATCTAGTTTTCTCGATAAAATGCACACAAGCACACTATCCCAGCTCTCTACTGGTTGTTCCAGATTTTTAAGAGCAGCAACATGCTGCTTTGCTTCGGAAACAAAGTTTCGAAGTGAAGTTACACTAGGCTTAGTTATCGGACTTAAGTCTAATAGATATGAAATGTGTTCATACACAATTTTTTGTTTATTGTCATACCTATCTTGTATAATTTTTAAACCTTCTGCATAACTTGTACCCTGTACTGGTAAATTTTTTACTAAATCGTAAGCCTCACCTTTGAGAAAAGTTCTTAAGTACATAAATCTTTGAATGTCAGTAATTGTTTTGTCATTGTGAACTAATGCATTGAATAGTTCTATAAATGGCTTGTATTCAGAATAACTACCATTAAAGAATGGAATTTTTATGTCAGGAAGTATTTTTGATGCGGATTTCTTTTTGATACAGCTACCATCACTCTGAGATACGTTAAAATGAGTGTCAAGTTGAATTTTAATTAACTCTAAACCTTTGAAACATAGATCCTCGGTAAGTGTGGGATCTTCATTATCTTGTATTATCATGTTAAACTCATTATATTGACTGAAAAGAGATTTTAACCTATCTTCCTTCAAAAGTAACATTTGTTGTGTCGCGTCTTTTAGAGAATCTTTGGTAATGGTATTACAAATGCGTGTTATGGTACCTTTTATGTATCCACGTTTTTGTGGCAATGATTTCTCGCCTTCCTCATATTCCATGGTTGGCTTTGACATGGTAGGTTCCCACTATGTACCTAAGTTACGTAAGTTAAGAAAACTTAAAAACCACTTATATTAATCACTGATTGAAATTAAGTACTTAAAACTAGTTCTCTTGGCATCCTCTCAGAAAGTAATCAACGCATTCTGAGAAGCATCGTGGCCTCCGAGATAAGAAAAAGTTTGTTTACACAGGTTCGTTCGTAAAATGGCGGATTCAATTTTCGATAAAAAAATATTAAATAAAATTGAGTCGTGTTCCAAATTACATTAGAGAGATACACATACAGAGATACACATACAAAAAATGTGTATCACGTTGTAGCATGAAAGTTCTCCGGCAAAAGAAAGAGATAGTTGGCCTGGTGTCCTCTTCTAATCACGGCCAGCGATGATGCTAAAACAATTGCACCGATCGTCGCTGGAACGTTACTATTGAGTGAAGAGAACTTGTGCAGGCACGTCGCTAGATGGCGCGAGGGCGCCCCCTAGTATTTCTTCTTTTTTCTTAGGAAAATTTCACAATGGCGATTCACAAATATAGCATCGTCATATAGTAGATAATTGACTATATGCGATGAGATGCGTTGCAGTCTTCGAGGATGCGACGATCTTGCTCGATTGGTGTAAGCACCAATCCGTCCGTGTGGCGTTACCGCTGTCGTTGCCTTAGGGCAAAATAATGGCGGCGTACACTCGTAGGTCACACGTACAGCACTTACACGCGTCACCAAGTTTTGTAAACCCGTACTTTTCGTTGCACTTTTTTGACTAATTGCACTAATCGTGATGCACTTTTTTAATCCGGCTCGAAGGACCATGTTAAGGGTCCGTCGGTGCAACAGTGTAATTAAAAGGCAGGAGCACGTTTTATCGGTTTAATGGTTGGAGACCGAAGAGGCCGGTGTTGCCATGCACAATAATATTATTATGTTTCCAACAGTATAGACTTTTTTATTTCCAATTATTAATTTATCATCGAACATCGAAACTAAGTGAAACCGTGGGAAATCCGATCACTCCATCAGAACATCTTTGTTCTGAATGAGATAGATATTGTAAACAAAACGATAGATAAGAATACAATGCATGTAACTAATACAGATGAGTAAGTGAGAGTATTTCTTTTTCTTTAGTCTGGTGTATTGCTTACAGTCTTTAATTCTATTTTCAAAAACTTTCAAATTATTCTCTAGTTTCTACTGCTGTACAATAAATTCATGAATTGCTTAATTGCTCGGTCGGACAAATTAACTAAACAAAACCTTTTTAAATCTTAAAGTATTCAAAGATCTAAACCTTTACGGACATTCTAATAAAATTTTAATCAGTAAATGAATACTGACAATAAAGTGTCGCAAAAATTGCTAGCCTAGTAACCTACATGCACAGGTACATTACACCTTTTATTATAACTAAAAATATCTGGCTTTATTTGAAATGTCTATGGAAGCGTATATGAAGTGTAAAAATAAAGATGTCGCCAAGATAATTTCGAAATAAAAGCGAGCAGATATGGGGACAAAAAGACGGAAATTGGCACCATGAGAATAGTTTGATAGGATTAACAAGTTCGACCTTAGATTTCACAGAAAAATCAAAGCATTTTTCAAAGGTCCGTATAAAGTATTGCTCTCAACACTTATATCCGCTCAATTTGATTTAACTTTAATGTGACCTTCACTAAGGCTGCTTTGGAATAAATTTCCAACATATAAGGTCAGTTCCGTTATGCGTGAAGTATCCTTATTGGGAAGTTAGGGATATTGATTCCAGTTAATTACAAGGAAAAATCTAGGACAGCAAACACGGATTAAATATAAATAAAATGTAAATGTAATGAATGACAATAATTTTTTGTTAAGCTCTTAGATCTTACACCTTGAAGCTTCGAGCATCATGATATGATCATGACACGTGAGGTCAACACGCAAGGGTTAATTATAACAAGTAGAGGTAACTATGTATGTACGTAGTCAGATAGACCAAAGCTTGACGTGACTTGTGGTCAATATATACAGACAGAGACAGACCACTCCTGCAGGTAGCGTGTTAAATTAGATGTATCATGTACCGAGGCATGGTTGAAAAATAAAAGCGTGTTAAAAATGACCATATTTTTTCAACAGTGCCTCGGTCGTCGTCATGGCGCTTGTTTTTTTTTTTCATTTTAACTTTAATGTAGTTAGTTTTGATATGAAAGACTCATCGTTAATCAACAACGAAGTTATTTCGAACTGCTGTAATACCAATAAAATATACCTAGTTTGTCGTACTTTGACATCATACATAACATTCATAGGTAATATGCATGTAATATGACAGGAAATCAACATAAAATATACACACTAGTTAGCTGGTGGTTAAGTCTACCAGTTTTCCCTTAATACAACTACAGCGTAGTCTCGGTCTGTTACTATTTAGATATCGAGCTATTTATTCTCTACAACCAATGCTTTTATGAATGCTAAGTGCGTGATACCTATATGTACGTACGAGTAAAGGCTGCCTGTCTGTGCACGGAGTCTTTGATTTCGCAAAGCTATTGTTAGGAATGCGGCTGGGTGTGTGAGACAAAAAAGAAGGGGGACTGACCGGCAACTGCAGCCACCTCCTTCGCCCCGACGTGCAAGAAATCAGTAAGAGACAAAGAGCTAGCTATCAGCTGCCTGCGCTCCTGAAAATCAAGTTGGTCGAGACTACTGGTCCTAGTTCCGCGCACCGCCTGGACGGGCGCGCTCAGCGACATGTCAACTACGAAGCTCCATATCGTATGCACAACATCTTTGGTATAGAATCAACACTCGCCACACTGTCAATAAACACTACACAAAGGCACATGAGATACAAAGACCGGCACAATACTAAACTCACGCTGATGAATTCATTGTGCCTGCGCCCGGCGCGCCGCGAGAGACGTTCAACGGCAAACTGGCGCGCGGGCCAACGAGACGGTATCGCGGGGCAGGGTATTAGCCCGCCTGCCTGCCTCTATCCCTCCTGCATGTTGCAATGCCCTCGACCGACTCGCCTCATCTCACTGTCGAAGCGCGGTGAAACGACTGGCAAGTCTCCGCTACATACAACAATTAAATTAATCTGTGGCTACGAGTCCTCTACACCGACAACTGACGCTACGGGGCGGGCGGGGCGTCGCCGGCGCCGGCGACGCGACCACGAGACGATCAGTAGTACGACCGACCGACAGCACGACAGTAGTAAATTCTCTGTCAGTACACTGGCGCGTACGTAGAAGTACAACGTTGGCGCTACTCACCATGGCGGAACAAGATCAGTTTAGCTACCAGACACGCTGTCGAGTACGTATTTAAACATCTTTTGCCCGATATTTTTGCAACCGTTCGTTGGGGAAATCTTTGGTGAGACCTATGCTCAGTTATAACCATAGCCAGAGAAGCCTTAGAGAATTTAGTACTAAAGCCGAATATGAATAACAATTCCTGTTTTTTTAACACGCTTTCATTAGCTTCACCTGTATGTATGTATGCATGTAAATCTACAAACGTAATTTTCATCGACTTCCAATCGTCAGTTTTAACTGAAATTTTGCACACTTATCAAGTACCGATGACAATACAATAATTTGGTACCATCGAGCTGATCTGATGATGGATCCGGAAGGTAGGCACAAGAACTCCATAACGGAGCAACGTTTCCTAGCCGTGTTTAGGGTTGTTGTAATTGTCGACCCATGAACTTTGACCATGTATGGTTTTCACGGTCTGATGATGGAGTACGAGGGTATTTAATGGAACTCCATAGCGGAGCAACGTATCCTAGCCATATTTGGGGTTATTGGAATTGTCGTGAGATAAACTTTGGAATTACGTATTTTAATCCTTCCTACCATGTTTCGGCTTATTGGAATTTTCTTAAGAGTCCGTTTTGGCCATATAAGGCAGGGAAAGAGCACGAAGTGTTCCAAAGAAAATATTTCGCTGACTTAAAAGTGTCGGATTTGAGTTCCTAGACTTATTTCATACTTTTTGTGAACTACGAAGTCGTTTTATTTTTTTAAAAAATGGTTGTTAGTGGGTAGGTTTGTAATTAATCTAAGTTACAAATACTTACAAATGACAACTGCTAATTACCTTTTACAAAATATATTGCTTTTCAGCATTATTATGCAGGGACGTATCAATTTGTTTACTATAGTTACTCCATAATGATCAAGTTTTTTGCAGTTTTTTTTACTCTATGTTAACAAAATGATCAATATTGTTTTTATTAATATTCCTAAATCTAAATAATGTATTTAAAATTAAACTTTTTATTTAGGTAATCAAAGGCTATATCAATAAATTTAAAAAAAACTGTGAATTTTGTAAGTCAGTTGAGGTGAAAACAAAAAATTTTCTCTATCTCATAGCCTATTTCATAGCCAAAGAAGCGACCTTGTTTTCAATATACTAATCCATTTTCTATTTTCCATAATCCCACACCTCTTTGACTTATAAAATCATTGACGCGAAGTGCATATTTCACCGTATTTTTGTGAAAACCGTTAGTTTGTAATTTACCTAGCGAGATTATAAACTCCCCGATAACTATTGTGAACTGTATCATACTGCTTACAATATAACGTATTCATTTCCGATAGTTTATAATCTATCCGCAACAAACCGTTATATTGTGAACTGGCATCATACTAGAACCCGACGGAATGCTCTTTGCGCGCTGATTGGTTGAACGTCATGTGTCCCGCGCCGCCATCTTTATTTAGCTGTAATTTGTTATCACCGAACTTAAACAAACATATTTTTTGTGTTTTTATTCTATTTTGTGTTTAAAATAAGTGAACGTTATCATAAAGTTACAATTATTTGTGAAAATAAACTAGGATTTAAATAATAAGTCAAGTTTCTGTGAAAAATAACTGTTAGTAGCCGAATATAACCTGAGTACTTTTAGAAATAGAAAGTTTTTACTATATTTGTGAAACAATATCCAATTAAAAATGTCGGATATTGATTGAAAACGCTCTACCGCCAAGACTGATCAATCAGGGACGGTTTACATTATTACGAGTGATAAAATCGGACAGATTGTGAACCCTGTCGGCAAGTGCAGGTTCGTTTGCAATATGACGGTTTGACACGGATAGATTATAAACTATCGGAAATGAATACGTAATATTGTAAGCAGTATGGTACAGTTCACAATTTATCGGGGAGTTTACAATCTCGCTAGGTAGATTATAAACTACCGGTTATCACAAAAATACGGTGACACATACACAAGCTTCATCTATTTAGATTTATGTATATCTGTTGTGGTAATAATGTTGTTAGCGTTCTGTGCTATTTGAGTATTTTTTGTTTACTGTAGAGACCTACTTAAATAAGAACTTTCTCAAATGCGTAATTACATTAATTCATTATAATTTTTAAATCATAGATAACCTTACAAAGGTTTTTAAACTTACCTTAAAGACAGTATGAGAAATAAGAGTTTATTGTAAAATCACACTTTTTTTTAAACATTTAAGCAAATAGAAATAAAGGATTGAAATATAAATGTACACCAATTAGTTCGTTTATAAGCTTAATTTCATGTGTTTTGTAAGTCCTTGATTCACTGCCCAACATGATATGAGAGCTGCTAAACGGCCAAGCCACATATTTTGAATACGGTGTGTAGAGTTTGTGAAGTTAGCGCGTGTAGAGTTATAAGCTTGGCTCTTCATGAGATCTGATAACTTTTTGACAATGCGAGCCATATGGTATCGTCTTGGCAACATTTTACATGAAAATGTACTTGGTGGGATTTCACTTCTTTTTGTAAGTTGCTTATGACAAAAAAAAAATATTTTGTTTTTTTTTTAATTACTTTTTTTGGCAATAGTTCCAATTTTATATATTTTTTCTGTTTGTGTACTAATATGTTATTATAATATGCTTACATACCAAATTTCAGCTTTCTAGGACTTCAGGAAGTACCCTAAGAGTTTTGATGATAATCAGTGAGTCAGTGACGATATCAATCTTCGTTTCTTAGACATCAATAAAATCTAAAGTATGAGAGCTATGTTATTGAAAATTAATATGTTTAATAAGTTCACTATTGACAACATATTCTGAGATTTTTTTTATCTGGTATAATCCAAACCCAAGTTATGAGGGTTAAAAAAAAACGACGAAGCGCTTCGAGAAAAGGTAGGAGTGCCCTTGCGCTTTGCTAGGCTCGTCTTGGCGGGGGACACTCCCGTGCCCCCAGATATTTTACTGCAATACTTTATACAATTCAAGTCATATTCAAAATTCTATGGATTAAAGAGCTTGTTTTTCTCTTTTCAGTTATTTTTTTTGTTTTACGCAGTCGGGTTTTTTGTTTCTTTTAATAATTTAATTTATTTCAGACTTTTTAGTTTTATACAGGATGATTTGTATGTATTAGTAAGTAAATGAGGACAACCATCGCAACTCTGTGAGTTACGTACGGTAACCGCTCAGTACCTACTGTCCTTTCATTACTTCATCATTCAGTTTACGTCAAAACGGTAGCACAAAAGTAATATAATATATACATATATGGAATGGGCTGCTCACAAGCTTTCATTTGATACCAATATTGTTATAATAACGAAATGTTTGTTCTTAATACCCCCCCCCCCCCCTCCCTCTTTTTTATTCGTAGATGCCATATAAAAATAATATACCCTATGACACTCCCACAGTTAAGACGAATCTAACGACACCTCATATGCTTAAATCCATCAAGCCGTTTAGGCTGCAGAGCGTGCCAAAAAAATACATACATACACTCGAAAAACATAACCCTCCTTCCGGGCTAGTCGGGTAAAAAACTTAATTAGGTCTTGAAAGACGCAACGCTATTAGCGTCCCTAACTGGAGGTGGAAGGTTGTTCCAACACTTGGTTGCCGTGTATTTGAAACTGCCTTTAAAAGCTGCAGTGCGATGTGAGGGCATTTTCAATTGATAACATACAGTTCGACCATACGTGCGGCTAGAGCTGTGTGTATGTGTATATTGTAAAGAGATATTGAATTGAGTTTTTTTATTATTAAATATTGGCCGGATTTTGAACAACTGTCCGGATTAAAAAAAAGCCATATGTACGGCTTTTAGGGAAAATGTCCGGCCAAATTAAGCGCCGAGTCCAGCTTTTGTGGTATAATTATTTATTGGGTGACTCTAGTACAAAGTAAAATTACTCACATGATACGTCTTCAATATCCAGTACACCAGAATCACTTCTAGTATCGTCATTTATTGGCCTATGTTTAGTCCTGTCCTTGCGATTAAAAACATCCATGTTGACACAACGCAACCATCAAACTCATTCGTTCACAACGCACATTGTGCTCACATTTTAAGAACAACTTTGAAGCAGATGTCATGAAACGTGAACTAAAACTAAGACATCGCATATATACATAACACAGAGACTTCATTGATTAGATATCATCTGATAGTAGGTAACGGCTTATCAAGCTGTTTTTCTATTGGTACCTTATTCATTTGGTTACTAAATACAGCAATCAGTTTTAACAAGGTCAATGAATATCATTTTCGTTAATATTTTCGTCAAGTTTTTACCGTTCATATGCCTGTGTTTGGCCGCAACTCAGCATGGTAAGTGATGTTGTGGCCGAAGGTGACACAAAGTCTAGAAGGAACTGGCTCTCAAGTGCAGCTGTCGAAAGACACCGATAGGTGCTTGCCGAAAAATGTTCAACATGAGGGTGGTAACCATAAAGCTACCCCTACCCTTATAAGTTTAAGTGTATGTATGTACGAAAAACAAGGTAGTGGGAAGCAATCGTAAAACTTCAAATAACAAAATAATAATAATATAGGTACATAAGAGAGTAAACTAAATGATTAACGGATGCACATACAGCATAAACCATATGGGTCTTAAGACACATGAAATTTTGCACACGAGTTACTTCCAGAACCGAGGCAAGCTCTAAGGAAGGATTTTTAAAAAGAGTTTGGAAGAGGGGATCACGCACGAGTGAAACTGCGTGGCAAACTGATGGAACACCGGCAGGTGCTGTTTCATCTTGTTTTCATCTTAGTTGTATTTCCTCGCATGGCTGGCTGGTAGCCAAGCGAGTTACCCTACCACTAGGGGGTGTCAACTGTCCCGCGTCCCCGCGTGAGGCGGGAAGTCCCGTTTATAAAGCCATAGACGATGCGTCCCGCGAAGGGCGTATGCGGGACGCTAATAATTGTCCCGTTTTATGCGTTTATTTGCTCAAAGAGCAGTGGCCCGATTCTCGTAATACGAAACGATCCAAATATCGCTAGAGTTCAGAAATCGTCCAACTAAACATCAGTTTTAATTTCGTATTCCCGTGCTACTTTAATCGAACGATAACTCAATAGGATTGAAACTCAACGACAAGCAAGCAATTACCTAACTACTCATGTGGGCAAAAAATAAATCTAATAATATATATAAAATGCTTTTGTGGGTACGTAAATACGCAGTTTTCTCAATCACCACCAACCCCAATCAACATCCCGTTGGAGTGGTAAATACCCCTTGGTCTCCAGGTGGTAGTAAGGGAGTTTGGTCGCGGTGGGTGGAAGGGGGTGGTTGTGGGTGGCGAAAATGTTAAAACATATATTGCTGTCCTTTTCTAACGCATGAGGACTTCTGAAAAGATCTCAAAATTTCTGGAATGGAAAGTTCCAAAATGTGTAAAACGGTTATAATCGATCTGGAATGTACTAGAAAGTTCAACAAATATCTGGAATGATCTAGAAAATTCTAGAGTGAATGCAAACTATTATAATCGATATAGCATTTTTTGAGAAAGTTCTACAAATTTCTGGCTTCATCTAGAAAGTTCCAAAATGTCCAAAACTAATAAATAACAGTTTTATCGAATCGAGTTAGAATGTTCGAGAATGTTCTAGAAATTTCCCGAATGATCTGGAATGTTCCAAAATGAGTGCAATTTATTATGATCGATTTAGAATGATCGAGAAAGTTCTAGAAATTTTCCGAAAGATCGGGAAAATTCCAAAATGAGTGCATTTGATTATGATCGACTTAGAATGTTCGAGAAAGTTCTAGATATTTCTAGAATGATCTAGGAAGTTCCAAAATGAGTGAAATTTATTATGATCGATTTAAAATGTTCGAGAAAGTTCTAAAATGAGTGCAATTTAAAATGTTAGAGAAAGTTCTAATTTTTTTTGGATTGATCTGGAAAGTTCCAAAATGTGTATGAGTGTTATTATTGATCTAACTAAAAGAACCAAATCGTTATCGAAAATAGAAATCTATAATATCTGTTAAAAATGTATCCTTATAATATATTTTTTATACCACTAAATATGCAATGTATTTTAACCCGAGCAACGCCGGGATTCGCTGCTAGTATTGCCATATTAATCCAAATTGATTTACCAATTAACCTTTATTTGAGAAAAAAATATTAAATCGTTTCTTTTTCGATTAACGAGTTCGATTTAATTACCGGAATACGCTTGCAACGACACCTTACTCGAACTTCGATAATATCAAAACGAATTTAATTTTTTTATACCGGCAATAGAAATACAGATTCTGTTAAACCTGTCCGCCTATTATGGTTCATGGGATACAGCCCATTCACAGACAGACGGACGGACGCGGAGGCTTAGAAATAGTGTCCCATTGGCACTCTTTGGACAACCCTAAAAACACAGTCGAAGCGCTTCGAGAAAAGGTAGGTAGTGCTCTTGCGCTTCGCATGGCTCGTCTTGGCCCCCCGCCACTACCGTACCTCCAGATTTCGACTTTGATACACACCAAACTAATGAAAAATCTTGGTACTAAAAGCACGGCTGTATAACAAGTTTGATTGCCGACATTGGATTCTGTATGACTCAAATTATTCAATATTAGGTCCTGTATTTTCTATAACTATTATGTAGGTACGTACTACACTACATTCGCTTATTATTTTAAATAACTGCTTGAATGATCACAGTGAACAGCAACCGCTAGAATGGACGACGCGGGCAAGGGTGATTAAGCGTGTGTAGCCTTATTTATTAATAGATGCTTAATGCCCTAGAAAATAAACGAGCCATGATTTAATGCTAAAAGCCTGTGTAGCGAATAATGCGTGCAGTCAAGCCTACACTTACAAGTATGACACCTATCTAGAAAAAAAAAACACAAATCCCTTTATAACTAAAAACACACGTTACAAAACGGTGTAAGCACACAATTTGGTGAAGCTGTAAACACTGGTGTCCTAGGATATTGATTTATAATACTTGGGCAATCTGACATTCCGACGACGCTATTAATTGAATCAGCCGCATTGCTTTGCAAGGAATGCAAAATATTTAAACGCGAAACACGGAAAATGTGTGTAAACAATTATTAATGGAAATGAATGGTAGATACCTATACCTATATCAGTTTGTTGAACAACTTAACAATAAATGTAAGAATTCTTAAAATTATTTCATACAGGACTGTAAACTGTAGTAGGTAATAATATGTATAGGCCAGTACATGATTGACATGGGTACACCTCACCAAAGACAACATATCGTATGGTATTGGAGGCTTACCTCTAGTATATACTGGGAAATCTCCATCGGATCGGCTGTGGGTGAGCATGGGGCCGTAGCACCGCCACGGCGCTACACGGCGGTCGCACAGCACCCGCGAGCCCTCCACGGCCGTTCACCTAAGCCAGGTCATCACTACTCTAGCACGGTACCGAGCCCTACATGCACGAAGAACTATCAGGGTAGCGTCCAATTCACGGAACTCACGACAACTCGCCGTCTCGCGTCGGCGGCGCCACAGAGGCGTGGGCAAACGGAGGCTGCGCGGCGCATCTCTTATGGCGCATCCCTCACCCCTCCGTTTTCCGAACTCGGTGCCCGCCCGCGTCCCTACCGAGCGCCCCGTCCGCGCGTCCTCCACACAGACATATGTACGACTTTTCATGTAACCTTTTTAAATACCTACTTATTGGACGCACATAAACCTAACTTAGCATAGATAGTTACAGTGCCATTTGTAGCAGGACACATAGCAGGAGATAGTAAAATATGCTTCGGGCACTGCGGTGCAGGGGGCTCCACATTCGCGCATAGAAAATAATTTAATGCAGTGAGGAATGAGATTTCTATTTCGCTGCGCGACCAAGAACAACAGTTACAATGAAGTCGCGGAAAACGTAATCAATATAGTGAAAAATCTTAATAAGCATGACATGGTTTTCGTGGCACATTTAAAATTATTGGGAAGGGAAATTCTTGACAGTAGGCACAATTACCTACGGAGCTTGTTCATCATAGCAAATATAATAATGTCTTTCATAACTTTAAATGGAAATAAAATCAAGAAAATATCTCATTGAATTTGACAGCTCTAACCTGCACTATAACCATACCTGAACCAAGGGCCCTTGATTACATTTGCTACTGACCCCATGTTGCCGAAATCTGGCATTGGATAGACCTGTATGTCCGTCCGTCTCTGTATGTTAGTCATTTTACTATTAAACTATGGAACTCTATGTAGCTGAATGTTGGCACACATAGGTATAGATACAATACTCAAAATAAATAATAATAGATATGAGATATTCATAAATACAACTCAATTTCAACAATCGGAACACATCAGTAGGTTCTCAGCATCATATTTTCAATTTGAGCAAGCTATAAAGTAACTTACACCTACAATGGTGCTATGGTTTCCTCGCAATAGCTTTATGCCTAATTCAATCAAACTACGTAGTAGAAGAAATAAGACTTAGTTTTATGTTGGGATTAAAATCTGAATGAGTTATTGAACTTTTAGTTTTACCAAGTGTTTTTTTTTAAGGTCTACTCTCGATAAAATAAAATACATGGATGACAAGTTAATCAATTGAATAGCAGATCCTGGAATTCTATTTTTTTGCATGCCATCCAAGAGCATATGGGTTAATGCTTATAAAATAATTCAACATTTATATCCTCACTCATTGCAGGGTAGTCTGTTATCAACCTTTTTTGATATATTTAAATCTCTCTTCATAAACTGAATAGAATTAATTTTTTTTTTATACTACTAAGGTTGCAAACAAGCATACGGCCCGCCTGATGGTAAGTGGTTAAATTAAAGTTATCCACATTTTCCATTAAAATAAAGCGTTTTTGAATACCTGCACTGAGCAGGTAGCTATCGGGTAGAGCATTTAGACCCCCTTAGGATCAACATAATCCCTATAGCTATTGAAATGATAAACTGTTTTATATTTGTCTTTGAAAATATTATTATTCAAGCCACATAGTGGTAATTTGTTCATTCTATGGCATAGCACTAATCAACCTAGGGATAAAAATTTCAGACATAAAAAAACAAGGCAACACCTTGGTTTTTTTTCTGCCCATGGTGCATATGGTACATGAAAAATCAAAGACATTGATATCATAATAGGTAAATAAGTGATTAATTAAAAATGTAAGAGACATAGACATACTTAATACTTATAGCTCATATTATTACATCCCACATGGGATTATCAATGTAAGAGACAAAATCTGAATAGTCCATATAGTCATGCATAGTTCCAGCCCCACTGCTTACATTATTTCTAAGTTCTTGGTCTAACTGTGATGTGTACTTCTCCTTGTATAAAATTTTCCAATCTTTCCCTTCTGTTTGGGTATTATTATCATTGAAATCTCTTCGGTACATATCATGCCAGAAATTATTATTTTCTATCAACAAATTTAATCTTGTGCAAGTTTTGCAAACACTGAGAATGTCTGCAATACGAAGATAAAGAAGGATCTTGAAGAAAACCTCTTCTGGTAGTCCAATCACACTTGCACTAGGATATCCACTACAACTTAATATTTTACTTTTAACCGGAGAAAGAATTTTATCCTTTATAGTTGTTGAGAAATGTTTCAAATCTCTAAATATCATTGGAATGGTTGAGGCTTGCGGTGAAACAACATAGCGACTTATAGGTAAACACACAGAATATGTTTCAGAGCTCAAATCAGGTATAATCATATTAAGTAAAGCTGTTGCACCTAAGGGACTCATAATCAGTTTCACAGATAAGGTTCGAAAGCCAGTCATAACATAAACTGCTTCATATGATCCTAATGGTGTCTTCCACTTATTAAATCCTTCCAAAGTAATACATTTTATGGGATCCGAAACAAATACGTCATTATTTATTGGCGAAAATCCATTCTCTATCATCAGAACTGTGACTAAAACAAACAAATAGTCTTTTTGTATTGAATCTGATGTTTTACTCCCGGATATATTCTTTATGGATAACTCCAATAAAGGTGAAATCTTTTCTGTTGTACTTTCCTCTAATATTAAGTACATCGTGTAACTTATAACAATATATTATTATTTAAATTTGCGTTTATCATCACAATTCAAAAATAATTATAAATGTCATTTCTTTCTTCTATCCTATGACAGTGACAGAAGGATGACATGACAAATTCATTTACAACGATAGCATTCAACAAAATTAGTAATACAATACCATAATATGATAAATAAAAACTAAATAACTAAATTTTTATAAATTATAATTTAATATACATATTTTAAAGAAATTTATGGAATCATATACCTTTTTACACCACGCTAAGCTAGAGTTTTTGTTATTAGCTAAAACAGCGCCCTCTAGTGAAACAAAAACGGGAGTTTACCTACATAAAAATAATATCATAATTTTGTGTTTTTATTATAAAAAACTACCGATTAGATTTAGCGACCTTAGATATTGACTGTGCGCAAAGGGCCTACCTACATAATTTCCCATTAGCCACCAATTAAGTGCAAATATATGGTGTTGAGTTGGCAACCTACCAAAATCAAAGAGATCTTTAAATTCAATTTACTTTGAATAACTTGTTGCTTAATTAATAGTTTAATCGGTAGTCGTTTTGCAAGCTGTTGATTTCGAGAAACAAAAGACCAGGGCTTCCATCTATCCGTGTCTGTGTTTCCCCATACTAAGTCACTGCATTAGTTGTTTTGATATGAGTTAATCCATTTTATAATTAGTATGTAGTTTTTTAAATATGTATGGATACAATACATTTATTATAAGATTCCTTTTGTTCTGCAAAACATAATAATGTTTGTACTCACTCAAGTTACCATTTGCTGTTGTTGAATCAAATGGTATTGATAAATGGCGACCACTTTTGCCCACAGGAAGCACCCCCAGATTTGTTTTGTCTTCGCCCTCACCTATGTAAAATACATTTTAAAGTTTGTACAGATATGATGAAACATACTTAATGATGAGTAAATACATTGATATTTTAATTTATGCAAGTATATGATATATCCTTGTGGGTGTGAATGCAGTGTCTCATAAAGGTGTGCCATTAATTAACTCTATTATTAAAAATACTATAACAATAATATAGAATAGCTTAAATTATGCACAAAAAAGTAAAACCTTTTTCCTGGTGCCAGTAATACATATTATCATAAAGTGTATTGTTCCTAGTAAATACTGATTAAACTATTATTAGTAGTAAAATCTAGTCTTATAGGTTCTTGTAATTTTCCTGGCGCCCTGTGTTTCAGTTAGAAATCTGATAGGCAAACAAAAAGCAACCTTTCATTATTGGTTAAGACTTGTGAGCTTCGCCTCAAACATGAGATTGTATGCTTACCTCCATTAAGATTTTATTTATACTTGAAACTAAGAGTTATTGTTAGTTTTATATAATATGGTATAAAAAGTCTATGATGAAAATTATCACTAAATGAAACAGAAATTATCCAATAAATTATGAAAGTGTCACAGGATAAGACCTCATTCAGAAGGGTACACATCCCAAAGATGCTCATTGTTAATATAAACAGATTGCTATGCAAACATTGCATAAATGAAAATTATCAGTAATGTCTGTGTGGGATTTAAGGCATATTTTAGAATATTTTAATAAAAATATCCATTCCAACAGAATATAATTAATTATGAGTTAAGAATTTAATTACAATAATCACAAGTTTTTACCAAATTAAAATGTTATGTACAATCTTAATGAATAAAAAAGGAGGGTTATCATTATATAGAAATGAAACAATCATGTTAAGGACCTGGTATATGAGAAAATTATTAAAATTATGCCACTGAATAAGAATAAAAAATATATAAAATATTTCTCAGTCTGCAATATAGCATATTACTAGGTATGAGGTTCTTTAACAATTTATATAAAACTAGGTGTTCGTGTCCGGCGTCGCTCGGATGAAATTTATATACAGCCTAGATTAGATTTAGATTTATAAATTAGCTTTCTCCTGGTGAAAGAATCTTTAAAATTGGGTCAGCAGTTGTTGAGTTTATTCATTGTAAACAAAAATTCAAAAATCCAAAGCTCTCTTTATAATTAGTATAGATATTATGGGCTGTTGTTGGCAATGACAAATACAGAAATACTGACATAGAAAAATAAGTCCCGTGGTTTTCCCAAGGGAGTACAGTGTGGGGTTCTTCAAAAAGGGTGTGAAGAGATTTTGCATAGGCTGCAGAAACTGCTTATCATCAGGCGAGCCATACACTTGTTTGCAGCCTTAGTAGTATAAAAAAGTCATATTTGTCAATTATTTGTAAAGTTTCCTGTTAATTCCGTAAATAAAGAAAATTGTGTCAATACTATAAATCAATTTGAGGCTTTCAACAATGGTTGCTATCTTTTGTTTTAACGTACATTATTTTGAATGTTCCTTCGTAAAATACAGGACTCTCCTAGTTTAGGAGCCAGCGCTTATAAGTGTTTATGTACATGTATTTTGATAAATAAAGATTTATTATTATTATTATCCTATTAATTTATCTGTAGATATTTGCCTAGTAAAATTCCTATCACAAATGTATAGGTTCTGAGAGTAGACTTAGGGATGGTAATATTAGTAAGTCAAAATATATGGTTACTATTTTGTGGTTGAGGTTAAAAGTTTTGTTATGATGTGTGTATTGCAGATTTCTTTCAGTTGGAGACAGGCTTCCGAACAGGTGTTCAATTTGTAGTTTTGACCTTCTAAGTGCCAACCTAGGCCCCAAACTGAATAAATGACTCTTACTTCAAATAATTTCCATACAAATAATAAATAAGAATGCCAGTATAGTAATCAAGTTATGAAATGGGTTTATATTTGCGAATTATGGAGTTACGTGGTGAAATCAAGATCCTAAGACCGCTAGTCCAAAACAATGACGCCTCTGCTTGAAACACGAGGTTATAAGGGCAATTTAGCGTAATGAAATATATGGCATTAGTTATTAAAGTTCCCAAAAATCAGTAGCAACGTAATGAAACTAAATTAACTCACCAATGTTTCCACTGTTGCCTTGTTTTTTATTACTCTTCAAGGAACAATCCAAGTTATGATTATTCGAACTTTTATCGCTGTCACTAGCCATTGAAAGGTTTCATGAAAACAAATCTTGTAACATATTTTTAGATAGATTATCTATATTGACACTTCAATTTCAACACTAGTGTTTGTAAGTTATAATATAAAAGTAATAAAAGCACTTTCAAATTACTTTAAAATATGTTTACACCTTCACACACAACATCACCCGTCCCTCCCTCATCTTGACCACAGACAAACCAAACCACAAATTATAATATAAAGTTTAGTAGCAGAGTAGTAGCACGGTACAAAAATATGTTTCTACTGTGGTAGTAGGTATGTAGGTAACACAGACATTTAAGTACAAGCAGACAAAATATATCCCACCAAAAACATTCTGTAAAAAACTAGCCAAGTCTCGATGGAGCTGCTTGTTTATCTTTTTAGAGATAAACAAGCAGCAATTAAATCTAGACAAAGTCGTGCCAAGTCTAAGGTTCCTTACTGCGATTTCTTTATTAATATAGTTAATGTTGTGCGACTTGGCCGTTGAACATTCTTTATACGTTAGTGGGTACAAGTACAGATTCGTGCAATGGTGTCATGGAGCACCTGGTTTTGTACCCTTGTGTACCCTTCAACGTAAAATTTCTTCAATTGAACACCACACTCACTCAAGATAAAACGCTCGTCCAAGAACCGAACGTCAGCAATGACAAGGTTAAGAAAGTTCCAATCATAGTGGATGGCATTACAGACTTCCAGAGTTTCTATGATTTCTTATCAGAAAACCAGAAACCTGAAGCATTCACTATCAAAATGATGAACGCTAACACAGTTAAAATTAATGCAACTATTGGTCAAAAAACTTCACTCTTCATGCAAACCGGAGAGAATAGTAGAAGACCTAAAAAGCAAAGGTCACAAGATTTTAGACGTAGTAAACAAATTGAGATGGAAAACTAAGGAACCACTTAATATGTTCATGCTGACGTTCAATAATGAAGAGCAAATAAATAAAATATATAATATACAAACTATTATGGGCTAGAAAGTGGAGATACAGGCAATCAAAACCAACAAACTAGTACCTCAGTGCAAGTGATGTCAAGCTTATGGACATACACAAAGGTATTGCTCTAAAGCACCGAGATGCGTAAAATGCACAGGTAAACATCTAACAAAGAGTGCAAAAAAACAACTGATGAAAAGCCAAAATGTTTACACTGTGGAGATCCGCATCCTATATGGCTATAGCTAAGCTATGGGGGATGTGCTATAGCTAAAGAAATCCAACTGATACGAAACAAAAATACCAAAAAATAATCTGTAACACGCCAATACAAAGGTAGCCAATGAAAAAGAAGGTGGTCCTGTCCAAGGTAAGCCTATTCAAAGAAAACTTGATAAATTATTATTAAAGTAGAAATATATCTTTCGCCCAAGCAGCTACAAAAGACACCAAAGTACATCAGGGTTCTCCAGCAAGTGTTAGTAGTGATAGTAAATTAGATGATATCTTAAAGCTCATGTTAACATTTGATCATAGACTAAAACGAATCGAAAATAGTGCCAAAACAGCTATATTGAAACCGACAAAATGAATACCATACTAAAAATTATGACATGGAACTCAAATGGGTTACTAAAGCATCAAAACGAACTGCAATTAATCCTAGACATAGAAAATATTGATGTGTGTCTTATATCAGAAACGCACTTTACAAAACAATCACACATTAAGTTTAAAGGCTACAAAGTGTATCACGCATTACATCCTGATAATACTGCTAGAGGCGGTAGTGCTGTCATTCTAAAATAAAACATTCAACATCACGAAGAAATAAAGTATGAAGAGAAAGAAATACAATCTGTGGCGATATCTATCAAAACCAAGAGATATCCTATAACTGTTTCAGCCATTTATTGTCCACCTCGATATATAATCAGGAAAGAACAGTATATGACTTTTCTAAAGAGCCTTGGGAGTAGATTTGTTCTAGGAGGTGACTTCAATGGTAAAATCACGTATTGCGGCTCCAGACTAACTACTACTAAGGGCAGAGAATTATTGGGCGCTATGAAAGACATAAAATGTGACGTGGCATCGACTGGAATGCCCACATACTGGCCTACAGATCCCTATAAAATCCCAAACCTCATTGAATTTTTCATCATAAAAAAATTATCATCCAAATATTTAAGAGCACAGCATAGCTATGATATGAGCTCAGATCACTCTGCAAAATATCTAAAAATAAGTGAGAATATTTTATATAATAAAAGCACTTTGACATTAGTGAATAAGTTTACAGATTGGGAGAGCTTTAAGATAGACTTAGATAACTATATAGATCTTAAGATTCCACTTAAGACACTGGAAAACTTTAACAATGGAGTCCAAAGGTTCATAGAAGACATTCAAAAAGCAGCTTGGAAAAATACTCCACTCAGGGACAAGAAAACGAAAGGACTTACGTATCCTACCAAAATAATAGAATTCATAGCTGAAAAGAGAAGACAAAGGAAAACCTGGCATCAATCTAGGTGCCCTGAAGATAAAAGAAAGCTTAACAACTTAACCAAAAAAGTTCATAGGCAAATACAGGCATTTAACAATGATTCCACGAATACATTTCTACAAAATATTACTTGTGATCGCACCACAGATTACTCCCTGTGGAAGAATCTGAAAATCACCAAGAATCTGAAAAAAGCCTGTTATTCAAATTCCACCAATCAAAGACGGGAATGGAAAATGGGCATCAAATAACGAGCAAAAGGCTAAAAGGTTTGCAGAGCACCTAGAAACCATCTTTCAACCTAACGATGGTGAAACAAATGAAGTCCTTACCTTGGACAAAAATACGATGCCAAATGATACTGAAGAAAATATAAAGCTAGTTACACCTAGAGAAGTCGCACGAGAAATTAAGCAACATATAAGCCCACGTAAATCTCCTGTTTATGATTTGATAACAGGAGAAATACTTCTTAATCTACCAAAAAAAGGTATAGTCAAACTAACAACCCTTATAAACGCCTCATTAAGGTTAAAACAAGTACCTGACTTATGGAAAGTTGCTGAAGTAATAATGATAGTAAAGCCTGGAAAACCGCCACATGAAGCTACATCATACAGGCCGATCTCCCTGCTGCCTATCATGTCTAAACTATTTGAAAAGCTGTTGCTCAAAAGACTAAAAGGTTTGGGTTTCGAGAAAAGCACTCAACAATAGATCAGAATTATTAACATAATAGAAAATACTCTTCAAGAGAAAAAAGTTTGCTCTACTGTATTCTTGGATGTAGCACAGGCTTTCGATAAAGTATGGCATGGAGGTCTCATCCATAAGCTCAGAAAAAATCTACCAAAGCAGTTCGCTGATATCCTGGAATCTTATATTTCAAATAGAGTATTTAGAATAAGGCAAGAATATGCCTACTCTGAACTGAAAGAAATAAGAGCTGGTGTACCACAAGGTACTGTATTGGGTCCGGTCCTGTATCTATTATACACCTGTGATATTCCTGAACTTGAAAACAACACCATCGCTACCTTTGCTGACGATACTGCCATAATGGCTACAGGGAATAGCCACAAGGAGGCAGCTGATAAAGTTCAAACAGCTATTGATCAAGTTTATAACTGGACAAAAAAAATGAGAATTAAACTCCAGTCTATATTGATGGCAAACTAATCCCTGAGAATACAGCTAAATATCTCGGCATGACGCTTGATGTAAAGCTACGCTGGAAAGCTCACGTCAAGAAGAAAATCAACGAAGTACGGTGATTTTAAATTGAATTTTTTGAGTTAATTGATTTTCTTTCAATAAAACCTTTTTAGTAAAGATTTTATTGATTGATATTTTTTTTCATTTTCGTGAAAATATGTGCAAAACAGACTACTAGATGTCCCCCGTGGGTTGACCCGCGTTCCCGGGATAAAAAGTAGGTAGCCTATGTCCTTCTCCATACCAGGCTATCTGTATACCAAATTCCATGATGATCGGTTGAGTAGTTGAGGCGTGAAAGCGTAACAAACAAACAAATCATTCGCCCCTCATTCATGTACGTAAATTAAATCTTTAACGGCCTTAGTTCGGCTCTGTAAGGACTACACTTACTATGTAGGCGTAATTGGCTTCAAAAATTTTAGCAAATGCTTAGTCTGCTTGTACTTAAATGTCTGAGGTAGGTATTAGTATTATACTAGATAATATTAGTGCGTTCGAATTGGAGTGATGTCGTTTTTTAACAGTTTCAAAATGGCCGTTTTTGTTTATGCGTTCGAATTGGGAAATTTCAACAATTTTGCAACTTTTGCCACAAACGATTTTTCTCAAATCGAACGATTAAATACAATTAACTTTTTAACAAAAAAATAAACCGCCTTCAAAGTACACTAAAAAGTATAAAATAACTCTTATCTGACACTGTTTTGAAGTGAGCGAAATCGCATGACGTGTTCTATAGAAAATATTTCGCTGACTTCAAAACAGTGTCAGATAAGAGTTATTTTATACTTTTTAGTGTACTTTGAAGGCGGTTTATTTTTTTGTTAAAAAGTTAATTTATTTTTGAATTTTTAGTTATACTGAATACATCTGCGTAACGTTTTCGAGCGTACAGGCCTGATGTTTTGTTGTGTGATTGCGTAAACAATGCATATTTATGCGATAGCGGCAATCGCGGCTATTTTGCTGTAATTTTTTTAAGAGTTTCGTTGTCTATCTCTGAAAATCATCATCAGATCTATATGAAATTTATATGGGACCATGTCGGAATATACCCCTTTCGAACAAAAAAAGAATTTTGCAAATCCGTCTATATATGACGGAGTTATGCCCGAACATACATAAAAAAAAAAAAAAAAAAAATATAAACATCCGAATTGAGAACCTCCTCCTTTTCTTGAAGTCGGTTAAAAATGACATTTGCATGCTCATCGCCTGCTAGTCACTTGTCTCAACCTACCTTTTTCTTCAATTAATATATAAACAAAGTTAATCTGATAAATTATTCACTTGCCTGTTAGTATTTCTATAAAATTTTAGAACAAAAATTATAATTTTCGCTTCCCGTTTGAATTATTAGCCAAAACTTATCTGTCAGATTCAAGATATAATCACAAACGACCCTGCCTTGGAGGTGGGTCAAAATTTGCAGTTCATGATGTCGTTTTTAACTGTTTTCATGTAAAACGAATGGGGAACGAAAACACACCCCGCCTACAGCTTTCCAAATTGAACGCCAGTTGTGATCGTTTTTAGCATTTTTGACTGTTATTTTTGCTACCGTACCCCAATTCGAACGCACCTTATATAAGCTTCTTGATATAGTTTCCGGCAGTCGGCACGTAACTTAGCCAGACTCATTAATTGTTAGGTCTAAACCACAGACATATAAAGAATAGCAGACCGAACATTACTCATACCTACTTTGATATATTTGTATGACTATTTACGTTCCTTTCGCAACAAATTAATTTGCATAAGATTATCTCTTTTTTTTCCTTCATTGCAGTACACTCGCAGACATAGGCTAAATTGAAGTCGAAGCCAGACGCCATATTGCTTAGCAACGCTAAGCGACAATATGGTTTCGTCGATGTAGTTGACGTTGTGTATTTTATTTAAAATATCGTGTTTTTTTTAAGACTATTTCGCTAATTGACTTTAAAATAAGATGGTGAAGTTTAGTGCCCTGATGTGTGAAAGTCCATCGTATAAAAATACGCCAGTAATAACTTTCTACCGGATGAATGCGTTATATTGTATTTGTAAGCAGTATGGTACAGGTCACAATTTATCGACAGTTTATTATCTCGCTAGATAGATTATAGACTAACGAAGTTCACAAATGTATATAAATATTGATAATTTTATGGATGAAAAATATGCCTAGTTTTTGCTACACGTTTTGCATACCTACCTATATAGTCATCGACCTATAAAATAAAATATTTTCGCACCCTGAATATGGCCCACGCTTTAGTAATCATTCAGTGTGTGTGTGACTAGCATCACTATATATTCTCTAATGTTTGGTCTGCTATTCTTTATATGTCTGTGGTCTATACAGACAAGTTTAAAAATAAATTATTTCAATAACCAGCATATCCAATTTCTTTGCAATAACCATATAATAATGACAAACAATTAATTGAGAAAAGAACAACTGAACGCCAGCACACAGCAAAAAACTCAAAATTAAAAACAAAAACTTGGTCAAGTTACATGCTGAAGGGTGTACTAAGGTGGTGTGGTATACTACCCTAATATCTGTATGACAAATGCTAATCGCTCGATATTTATCAGTATAATAAAGATCACGCACGATATATTTCGAGCATGTACACACGGCAACACATCAAGCTCGACACCCTATATACCCATAACTACGCTACATACAATATAGACTTTTGCGGGAAAGGGACTTTGCATCGTGGCAACGGCCAATTACGGGGCGGCAGTGGTTTGGTGCCTTGCTCCTACACACGCAGACGCACTTTTTGGGCATTGTTTGACTATTGCTTTTATTTTTACTTTTGCAAGTTTTCTGTATCAGTCAGTCGCGCTAGTGTAAAGTATTCAGACAGTCGTCGACCCAAAAATCGTCAGACTGGGAGTCGCGCTCGCGATCACATATTGTTTCATTATTTTATTATATAAAAACTGAAAGATTTTATGCAAGTGCGTGGTGCAAATATTTATGGCGCCCCAATTAACTCCACAACAGCGGGAGCTGATAGTGGTGTTGAGGGATGGTGGATATTCCATTAAAGAGATTGAAAGAAGGACGGGGATTACGGTGAGTGATACTTTTTAATATTGTAAATAAACTGCATAATATAGAAATGTGTCCCTCCCTCTATAAAATTACGTCTCTTTTAATACAAACTGACCATGATCACCTGATGGTAAGTGACGATTAAAGAGATTAAAGCTGGCTTCAGCCATAGCCTATTCACACTCTTTCCGTGAAGTGAAGTCATCTAAGTAATATATGAATGAATCATCTAGGCTCAGACATCTAGGTATTTATTTTTAGTTAACAATTTCACGAACCTACTCAAATACCTTTGTTTTGTTCAACAACCTCTAGGTATCTCATAATATAATGATTGTTTGTGATACTATTTTTTAATTAAATTACATTATTTTAGAGGACAACGATTAATTTTTTATTGTGACGCCATGAGGAGACTGGGGGCGACCTATCGGCTCACCACCGGCAGCTCTACCTGCGCGCCACCACCGCTGAGCAAGATGAGCGGTGCATAGCAATCAACCATTTTTATGCACGCAAGTTACTGCCACACAATATAGCGTAAGTAGTTTTTTTAGGTATACAGTCTTCAGCTCTTTAATTTGAATTATGTTTTTATCATGTTTTCAGTTACTAACGACAATATACGTATTTTATAAAAGCATATATATAACATACACCTATATTATTGGCGAAAAATAGTAGGTAAGACATAAAAAATAGAAAAACACTATTTTTGTCTAAATATTATTCACATGATAATTTTTTAATTTGAATATTTTATTGCTCGTCAGTGTAGATCAAGATTTCTATATTAGTTTTTTTTTTTCATTATAAATTCATGTATTTTTAATTAGGTTTACGACAATATAATAATTAAATAAAATTATATAATAATTAATATTGAATGATTAAATAAATGAATGATGAAGCGCTCGTGGTGTAGCATGATTAGCCGTTCTTAATCGATCGGCAAAGTTAAGCTACGCCTGTCGTGGTCGGTACCTGGATGGGTGACCGCCTAGTGGTATTTCAAATCGAGCGTTTCCGTGCTTCGGAAGGCACGTAAAGCCGTTGGTCCCGGTTATCACTTAATTGTGATAGTCGTTAACCTAGTTGGATGCCTCCTAGGCGGCTTGAAAAATTCCAACAGTAGGTTGACCACTAGCCTACCTCCACCGATCCGCAGTGGGCACGCGTGGTTGGAGTATTGCCCATTCCCTTTCACCTTCATTTGTGAAAGGAGGCCTGTGCTCAGCAGTGGGACATTATAGGCTGATGATGATGATGATGATGAAATAAATGAATCAATTTCGTAAACCCACTTAAAAAGTTAATATTAGTATTTTTAACGAATTAAATTACCTTTCTTTTGCCTCAAATTGGTGTTTTTAAATCCGTTATTAAATATATTTGATTATTGCTTTTCACTTTAAGCTATCTTGCGTGATTTCAGAAATATTTCATGATAATTTAGTGGCTTTTTTATATTGCTCGTCATGTATATTTTAATGCATTAATCAGTATAATCAACAACAAGTATTTAACAAACAAAATGTCAGTTTACCTTAAAATCCTACATAAACCATAATACACTCTTTATAAAGCCTGTTATCTATACGTGAAAAATACCACAGCAATAAATATTTATTATTGTTCTTAATTATTTTTCGGTCCTTGTAAATGTTCAAATAAAAGCCGACAAAACCTTTGTTTGTTAACAGCTGCGTTGCTTTTGTTCATTTTAATACTGGTAATCGTCTATACATATAATTTACTATTCTAGATAAGGAATCGTTGTCTTCAGAAAAGCGTGGTCAAAGCTACTAAAAACAAAAGTTTTATTAGTCGTAAGCCAATGAAGGCATGTTAATGTTATTTAGGTGTCACATAATTATGGAAAATAAATCGCTAATCGATTATCATTAAAGTTATTATTAAAGTTAGTATTAAAGTTAGTATTCCAATAGCTTTGTTTTTAAAGGAAATAATGTTTTTACTATTGTTTCAGGTAACAAATCAAACAATCTGGCGCAGATTAAATGTCGCAGGCTTGAAAACACGGATTCCGGCAAAAAAATTGTTATTTCTCCTGCACATGCTCAAGATAGAATAAGTTTTTGTTTACAGTATTACAATTTTGATTGGGAGAATAATATTGTTATATTTGTTGACGAAAAGACTTTTAAATCTGATAAAGATGGAAGAAAATTAATTTTGATAGTTATTTGATATTTAATACTTTTCTTTAAGTCATAAATATATTACCTATATTATGTAATATCTAACTATTTACACAAAAATACCCTAGCTTGTGTTATACTATGTGTGTAGTTAGTGGTAAAATTTTATATGCCATCGTTAATTAGGGATAGAAGGTTTACCGATGTTTTAAGATGGATGAATATGAACAACATATTATTTATGGTGTTGATTCAAATGCTCATATATCAACTCTTACTTATTGCATTGTTGATTTAGATTTTTAACTGTTGTTGGTTTTTAAGTCAATTTGAAGCTTTGTTTAGATTTTGATAGTTATTTTATATTACTCATTCATTATAAACTTTTAGGACTGATTTTGATTGTTGTCAAGTAATTTCGGAGACACATTGATGATCCATGCAAAGAATGGCTAGAAAGAAGGAAAGAATTGTGATTTTAGTGTATAATAAAGATTTATTTCCCATATAAGAGGTTGTTTATTTATACTTGAAGTTGTTTCAGTATCAAAACCTATACTCGGGGATAAATTAGCTTCCTATTGGTGAAAGAATTTTTCGAATCCGAATGGTAGTTCCAGAGATTATCCCTTTTAAACAAACCCGGGAACGTGAGTGAAACCGCGGGGAACAGTTAGTCTACATTAAATACATAGGTAACGAACATATTTAATCGGATAAGGATTATTACTTTATTGGTCAAAATCGCATAGCCTTTTAAATGTGTTTTTAATTCATTTTTATGGTCTGGTTATAGTTTTATGGCCGCGGTGGCATATATCTAGGTATATGCCACCGCGAATTGACATTTGGATGATCTACAATTATCTAGCTATTTTGTTCTATCAACAATAGTTTTCGCAGCGCATGTGATATTAGAAATATTATAGGTATTTTTTTACACCTTGGATTATTGGAGTTTTCGGAGAATCCCATTTAAAAAAAAAAATATTGGTAAGAGTAGCTTTTACTATTCTTCATAAATCTGGCTATCTTATATAAAAAAATAATTAAATCCGACTAATAGTCGAGCCAAAGATTATCGCGTTTAAATAAACAAAAAACTCTTCCGCTTTATATTTATATTAGTATATAGGTATATAGATGGTTTATGGGCGCATCGCGCAGCGCAAATTGAAAAGTAACTCGTGAGCTTGTAAACACAAATTACTACGCGACGAGCACAACCTGTTTTTAAAATTTACTATACATAATACGTATAGGTAGGTATGGATATTTATTGCAGCTGCGGGGCGCGGGCGCTTCCGTGCGCGTGAGTGGGTCGAAATATCAAAAACATATCGCACTCGCTCGCACGATTCGCGCAGTCCAACTTCTACTAGTCCAAAGTCCGATCAGTCTAGGTTGATGTGTCGCTGTGTGTACGCACAGCTACAGATCAAGCTATACATTTCCAATATAAGCTGACCTCTTATTGTACGGTAATCCTATACAATGCGAGATTAGCTTAAACTGGAAATGTATAGCTTGATGTGTAGTCGTGTGTACCATAGCGTATCGTACCTTGATCCGTCAAAATCGAGAAATCTATGATTGTACGTGGATTACGTAACTTTATTGCAATGAAATTCAGATTGAAATAACCTCTGAATCGGTAGAAATATTACAAAATCGGAAATGTTTCCATTTGTAATAAACCACTGTTTGTATTTGCAGTTATCAGAACGTAAAAAAGTTATCAGAAAACCGATATATTGAACCGATTTCAATTCAAAAATGATTGAAATTTAGTTATGTAATCGCCCCACTGTACACACCAGCCCCCCCTAGACAAGATGGTTATCGTCAATCGTCATCGTTACTAAACTCACTAAAATCGACCCCTAGTAGGGCAAAAAAGGGTAATAATGTTTTAAGGGGAGGATTTTACTACGTCTCTATTAACTCAAAAATTGGGATACATTGGTTCCTTTTGTAGCCTAAGAAAGGATTTTAGAAATTTCATCCCTCCATCCAGTGGGTAAAGCAGAGGGCGCAGGTAAAACGGCGGGGCGGAGTGTTAGTTTAGAGATAAAATCAAAGCTTATTGTTATGAAGATCATCCATCAGTATAGTGAGAGTCTGCTATCTACACATTATTTATTTATAGTGTGCATTATTTTGGTACCCCCGCAGTTTCACCCGCGCGTACACACAATTTGATTTTTTTGCGCGGAACCCCTTATTATTATTTTTCTAAAATAAAAGTAGCTTAAGTTCCTTCTTATAACATACGCTATCTACCTGTGATAGTCTCCTTAAAATCCAGCTTAAGGTCCAGCCGTTCCGGAGGTTAGGAGACAGATTACTAAATAGTTACTACGTAAGTTAAGAGGTCGGAACAAACTGTGTCAAATGTTTAACCCGCGTGCGACGACGGTTACTATATAACAAGAGTATAAATAGGTACAGATAAAACATTACTACTTATTTGTTATCTATAACGTAAGCGTCTTATTAATAAATAAGGTGTAAGTCAAGTATATTTAAACCTAGGATTAAAATATATCCGTCATTTTCTAATGTCATATAAACAAAAAGGGCTGGAGCTATCTTAATACCTGGGTGTTACAAGACTGACTTACACCTTATTTATTAATAAGGGGGAAAAGGTTTGGGAAGTACCTACTTGTGTTGCAGCTATAAAATTAATTATTTTAGGTAAATAATGCAAAAAAAAACAAATTCAAATACACACACAGGAAGCATGTGCATTCTTACTTACTCCTCGCTTTTCAGCGGCAACGGAATCACTATTCGTCGATAAATTAATGGGCAACTATAAGTCCATCTATTTTAATCCTTCATGATTTAATAAAGGTTGTTTTGTATTGTACTGATCTTAATTAAGAATACACACACTTTGAACGTAACAGTAGAATCATTCACGGATGAAACAAAACACTTTCCCCTAATATTATTGTATAGTGCAAGGACCGCTGATGACTAACGCAAGTGAGCGGTGCGTTAGAAAATGACGTCACACTGCGGTCACGTGACTGCTAGTAGGCCTCGATATTTAGGGAAATTTCAAATGCCTGTAAAATCATAACTACTTGTTTCTTTTGAATGAAACAAAAACTAGTGTATTTGTATACATAATTGCTCTACTGTAACTAGCGACTAGTAACTAACTTTCAAGCGATTTTGCATACCTAGAGTCTGGCAAACGAAAGTTGAACCTGGCTGTAATTGAAACTCTTGACATGGCAACATTATATTTATGTCACGTCAGCCGGCATAAAAAGTTTACCAGAACCAGTTTTGATACTAGCCCTTTATTCATAATGGCTTTATAACTAAATCAGTGTTATAGTGTCCACCTTCTCATTCTTTCGATCACCTTAATGTTCTACAATATGCTAAATGAACTTCTACGGTCGCTAATCACTGAAACATCTATCCATATTGTTCTACGACGGTAAAAAAATATAAACTAGAAAAAATTTACCACAATTTTTGAATTTGAAATATATAGTACGCTTAGTTTAAGATCAGATAACCGTTTGTGAGGAATATCCCAGGATATTTATTTAAAAGCATTCTCTATAAAAATATAATATAACGAGTTATATTTATTAAGAAGCATTCTATATAAAAATAAAATATACCGAGTTTATGTAAAATTTTAACTCATTTACATGCAAATATGACTTAGGAAAATCAAACATAACTTAATATTTACATGTTTTTTTTGTAAAGTATCAAAACAATTTATTCCTACTATACTGAGTGATACCACATCTAGTTTTTTTAATTTTGCCGCGCTTTTTCAGGTTCTACTTTCGTATGCCAGACTATAGTAACATACCTCATTGCCGTAATATACGGCAATCCATGATTATTATCCAGAAAATGCGGAATACGACAGCACTCTCATTGCCGTATCACTAAATACGGCAATTGGTTAGAGGTGAAACGAAACGCACAATACACATAGGTGCCACGTATATGACATTACAACCGGAGAAATCTCGATATCAAGCGTACAGTTGTAGTGCTTTATAGTATACTAGCTGAACCGCGCGGTTTCACCCGCGTTCCCAGGATAAAAAGTAGCCTATATCCTTCTCCATACCATAGGCTATATGCATGCCAAATTTCATCGCTATCGGTTCAGCGGTTTAAGCGGGAAAGCGTAACAGACAGACAGACAAAGTTACTTTCGCATTTATAATATTAGTTAGGATAGTATCATCTATTTTGCTTTGGTTAAAAATTAATGAATAGATTGCAAATGAGTCGACTATGAGTACACGAATGTTGAAGCGATCATTCGCTGGTCAATGAGGAGTTTCCTATGATACCTCTATAGTCAAAATAACTGTCAAATCGTGTATTTAATGTTCAAATTGGTTCGAAATATCAACAGTTTGACAGGTATTTTGATCATAGAGGTATCATAAGAAAACTCCTCATTCAATATTTTGTTTTTGTTTGATTCGGGGGATTTTGAGTAAACAAATATTACAAAAAAAAAATACATACGTAGGTTATTGGTTTGTCCCCGTTTGCAATACCTTATAGCATTCAAGTTATATTCAAAATTCTATAGATAAAAGAGCTTGTTTTTCTCTTTTCATTTAATTTTTGTTTAAAGCAGTCGGTTTTTTTTTTGTTTCTTTTAAAATTTAATTTTTGACCTATAGCGCTGTCTCTTTCCTCTGTTCGGTGTTCGGCGCACCAGTTGGATTAAAACTAGTCTGTAGCATGCAATGATATTATAATAGAGATATGCTACCCTCATACTAAGCGGCGTTCAATTATTGTTGAATTAGGTGAATGCGATAGATAATACGGAACGTATGGTACAGAAATATATAGCTATATGTAGCTGCTAAGCAAAATTCGCACCCTTTCTGGAAGAATGTTGCAAGTGATAAGTGACAACTTTTCAGGAGCGTAAAAAAACTGTCCTAAAAATTTATAAACATTATTAAAAATATGTAGTATACATCAAATGATAGCTAAAACTACCTGTGAGGGGCCTACGTGTTTATATTTTAAATTTACTCAATGTGTATTGAGAAAAACCTAAAAAGGAGCGTTGCGTAATTATTCTTCGAAACATATTAAACACTTGATGGAGTAATTATGAATATTGCATTGTTGACATGTTATGGAAGTCTCGCTGTTCGGTATTATTGCAGATAACTCTTTATTTGAATTCTGATTTAGTAGTGCATTCAATGTGTAAGTGTCGTTTACATAGGTTTTCCTCGAGCTACTCGTTTGTGTAAATAACGTATCAATTGTTATATAATATAATGTGGATAAAAGTTTCATGGATAAAGTAAGCAACTAGACTTGCACTACGATACCCACCAAATAAATTCGTTCAAAATGTATGTAAGTATGAATATGCTATTAGTCATATGGAACTTTAGTGAATAATTAAGTGCAAATATATTAACTTCGTTTTTATGATGGAAATATAAATATTTTAATGTTGCAATATTTTACATATTTGTATTTTATTCCTTCATTTTGAAGATAAAAATTATGAAAAAAATTGACAATATGTATTAGCTTTTTCTTGATTTTTTAGTGCAATAAAAAAAAAACACGCAAGTCGACTTGCATCTTTGTTCCAGGGGGGGTGCGAATTATGACTATTGTCTGAATTTGTCTGCAACAATTAGCGTGCGTTAATGCGATATCTACATCTTTTTATTATAATATCATTGGTAGCATGCAAGAAACTGGTGGCATGGCACCAAGGCACACAGGGCATGGCATCCCTCCTTATCTGTGCCTATTTCATTCAGGGTTGGATTTCGTAGTATAATAATTATACTATTTGTACCATAATTTTGTGATGTGTAGTATCGTAATGCCATTATACAACGCAAAAATACCATAATTTTACCTTTAGGTCGATTGACTACTGTATTTGTTGAATTAAATAAAAAAATATTACTTTAATTACGAAATAAAGTTATAATAGTTGATGTAGTTGTATGTAGTAAATCGCTCTATTGACTCCTGATACTTTCATGCGGTGCTGTGAAAGAAAGTATATGTACCTAATGTGCATTGAATGTATTCCATCTGATGACATGCTATGTCGTGTCAATGCCAAAGACGAAGTTCTGATTGATGAATTGGCTGAAATAAATATCTTCTTGCCTAAATTTGGTTGATTTGTACAACAACAATAAAATTAAAATTTCCTTCCAAATGCTTTTTTTTTTAAATAACAATAAAATGGACGAAAAGCGAAACGTAGTATTATTTTCGACAAGTAGTATAATTTTATTTTCCATAGACAATAATTTTCTGGGGGTCTGAATCCAACCCTGATTTCATTCATTCATCATCATAATTAATTTCATTATGTTGGCCATACTGCAACACTGTGTGTATCCCTATTTTGTCGATCATTTTTTTAGTATTATCGTGACAGAAACTATTTGTATTTAATTATTATTGAATTCATTAAGTTCTTCGAATCAACGTTATAGTGATTTAGAGAAACCATAACTTGAAGCTCTAAATATTCTGGTTTTAAAATCCCACAACAACAGTACTTGCTGATGTGATATTCCTGAAATGTCATCGTATATGGCAGGTGTTTTTGATTTAGATTTAGATGTGGATACTGTTACGGTTGGAGATTCAGATGAAGACGATATTATCGAAGTTGATGAGGTAGTTAACATCACCTATAAGTAATTTCTTGACTGTTACTTAACCTAAAACCTTGTTCCATAATCACTTCATTATATCAAGGATATATTTCGTCGTAGTTACAACTTATTTGATGTCTTCGAGTATTGTATTTTATGTGTTTGGTAGGTCTTATTCGCTATCAGACATTCCACTACACGATTTTTATTCTCTTATTTACCTCCTTACAGGTAGACTATGATCCAGAGCTGCATGTTCAAACTATTGTTGAGTAAGTAATAAGTGTCAGCAACATACTTTAACAGAATGCTCAAAATAAGTGCGTAAAATATATTATTATACCGAACTGTGTTGTTTATTTATAGAGCTGAGGGTTCTGAAACAATACAACTATCTGAAGACAATGTAAACCCTGGCCAGTGCAAACGTCTTGGTCCTCAAGATTTTGAGCTACGCAAAGTTTTAGGAAAAGGTGGTTATGGAAAAGTATTTCAAGTTCGTAAAATTACTGGCCCTGATGCAGGTGCACACTTTGCTATGAAAGTTCTTAAAAAAGCATCCATTGTGCGCAATCAGAAGGATACTGCACATACTAAAGCAGAACGAAATATTTTGGAGGCTGTCAAGGTTTGTTATTTAATTTATAGGTTTTCTATCTACTTTACATTCAATAGCTTGGTGGAAACTGTTGTAGATAAACTAAAACTGTTGTAAATATTTGCAGCATCCATTCATAGTGGAATTAGTATATGCCTTCCAAACTGGTGGTAAATTATACTTAATTTTAGAATACTTAAGTGGTGGTGAGCTGTTCATGCATCTGGAAAGAGAAGGTATATTTCTTGAAGACACTGCCTGGTAAGTTAAAATATATTATTATTTTCTTCAATATTAGGAATGATTCTTTGTTATTACATGAGATGGCTAAAGCCAAGTCTAGTAAAACCCAGGTTTTGAGATAGTCCCAGCTCTTTTTATGTTTTTCGAGTGTATACTTATATATAGAAATAGACATACATACGTCTATTTCTTTGGCAAGCTCTGCTGCCTAAACTGCTTGATGGATTTAATCATATGAGGTGTCGTGAGATTCATCTTAACTGTGGGAGTGTCATAGGGTATAATATTTTTATATGGCGGTTACGAAAAAAAAAAAGAGTTACAATATGGGTATATAATAAAAGCTTGTAAACAGCCCTTTCCATATACCTATGTATATACAGTGAAACTTGGTTAAGTGGGACCTGGATAAGTGAGAAACCTCCATAACTGGAACTCATGCTGAGGTCCCAACACTTTGGCACTGAATTACCTCTGTTAGTGGGACGAGGTAAGCCTCTATATCTGGGATTTGTTCTTTCGATTTATCATCATAGTGACCTCTATAACTGAGACAGCGAGTAAATTTTATATGCATAAACCTCTGTAACTGAGATAACATTGTTTGTTTACACACAAACCCACACGTAATTCCAAGTACGTAAGTAATTTTGAGCTTCAATTACCTTCAGTTTTAGTTTCGCTTTACTATCATACAGATTTTATTTAATGATCGCACCTGTATATCTGAAATAACCTGTATTCTCACCTCTATTAATGGAACCCTCTGTAAATGAGACAGATATTTATTTATACCTGTATATCTGAGACACTGGGTAAGTGGAATACCTCTATAAGTGAAACGACAATGCAGGTCCCTTGATGTCTCACTTAACCAGGTTTCACTGTATTATAATACTTTTATGCTACCATATTGAAGTAAACTGCTAAAAACCATGTTTAACTCATACAGTTGCGATGGTTGTTAGTGTTATTTTACCGTACCCCTCATTTACTTACTAATATATACAACTTATTCTGTATAAAACTAAAAAGTCTGAAATAATTTAAATTATTTAATGAAACAAAAAACCCGACTCTGTATAATATTGGTTTGTCCCTGACTGCAATACCTTATAGCATTCAAGTTATATTCAAAGTTCTATAGATTAAAGAGCTTGTTTTACTCTTTTCAGTTATTTTTTGTTTTACACAGTCAGGTTTTTTGTTTTTTTTAAATAATTTAAATTATTTCAGACTTTTTAGTTTTATACAGAATTAGTTGTGTGTAGTAGTTATAAATTTTGTAAAATTACTTTTCCAGCTTTTATTTATCAGAAATCATTCTAGCATTGGAACATTTACATAGTTTAGGTATAATATACCGTGATCTTAAACCTGAAAATGTTCTGTTGGATGCACAAGGTCATGTGAAACTTACAGATTTTGGTTTATGTAAAGAACATATTCAAGAAGGTATAGTTACACACACATTTTGTGGAACTATTGAATATATGTAAGTATTTGTATTTTATTCATCTAGAATTTCTTATTTGAAATAAACTATATTATAACACATAGTGTAGTGGTCCCGTTTAGACTAATGCAACCAGAGATCCAAATCATTACTTGTGTGTATGCATGACACTAAGGCGGTTTTCACACCGCCACGCACCACGCAGCATAGCGGGTCAATGCGTCTCATAACGTTGCTTGTAAGTATCTCCGTTTGTATAGAAAAGACGCACAGTCCAACACACAGAAAATGCATCTACGCGCGTTCATACAGATCACGCACCTACATGCGTGTCGCCCCGCACCTACGCGCGTAGGTGCGCGGCGAGACGCAAGGTATGGCACACCGAGTCTCATAGTGCCGGGCGTGATTTTGTATGGAATGAGTCAGAGCCGCCGTGAATCCACAGAACGCAAATACGCGCGTGAGTGCGTAAAAAACCCGCACGATGATGCAGATCTGCACTCCCAGAAGTACGCAAGTAGGCACGGGCACTGTGATAATCGCCTTAACTATTTTAGCTATAAATACCTCTGATCTGAAGTTAAAATTCAGAATTTTGCCTTCCTCTGAAATGGATATCTACTCCTCATCAATTCTAAAACCACATATTTAAACCTAAGGAGTTTTTTATTTTTCCACCAAAATTATAATTTTATATCATACAATTTTCTATTTCAGGGCACCAGAGATTTTGACAAGGAGTGGTCATGGTAAAGCAGTTGACTGGTGGAGTCTAGGAGCATTAATGTATGATATGCTTATTGGACAGGTCAGTACGCAAAGGTAGTCAATAGCAATCCACATTTCTCTTTATAATCTTGAAAGATTTGTTTCAAATTTGAAATTTTCTGTTGTTCCAGCCACCATTCACAGGAGATAATCGTACAAAGACAATAGAAAAAATATTAAAAGGTAAATTAATGTTGCCCGCCTACCTCACACAAGATGCGCGTGATTTGATTAGACGTTTAATGAAACGCTCCGAGACGCAACGCCTAGGAGCCGCCGGCGCAGCTGCCGTTCGCGGTCACGCTTTTTTCAAACATGTGCACTGGGATGACGTTTTTGCAAGAAGATTAGAACCACCAATAAAACCTAAACTGGTATGTTTAATATTTTTGGAATTATATTTTTTTTGAACCTCTTTGTTCAGGTACGTATATCTTCTAAATATCAGATGAAGAACAAAAGAATATATATATTTTCATGTAAATACATTAAATACCATAGTGCGTTAGTTGTAAGTTTTTAATCATTAAATTTACTCTTATTCAGACAAGCGACGATGATGTGTCACAGTTTGACACAAGATTTACACTACAAACTCCTATTGATTCACCAGACGAGTCTACTCTTAGTGAAAGTGCCAACTTAATGTTCCAGGTAACAACAATGAATTTATGTCATTTTATTAACTTCACATGTTTAGTCCAGCAATAATATCTACTTGAATGAAAGAAAGAGGTTGGAATGGCCCCATTCTTTCTGCACATGACAGTTTCGAGTACAACATGATTACAACCTAATCAGTTCTCTTCCGTGTCAGTGACATCCATGCAAAAATCTCTACAAATTTCTTGAAGATCCCTGTGCTGAACTTCCTTGGTAAAACCGCGGTGTCCCTTCCACAACCCGTCAGCAGTAGAAAGCTCCTTTGTAACTTGCGAGACCATTTTTGTTCTAATTACAATTACTTTTGTTTCTTAACTACATTTTGTGGTCATGTCACTACTTTCAGTGACATCAGTGACGCTATCAGCGTTCATCTATTATATTATTCCATCTCACTTATGCTTTATTTTTAGAAGTAGTTGTACTCACTTCATATGTTTTGTTTAGTGTATCTGAGACACGCCTTATCCGCCTTAAATGTATTAAACACGCCTTGAAAGAATCCACCATGACCTTTGCATCCAAACAGTATGGCAAGAAATAAAGGTTAGAGTGATATCCTATGGTAGGAGATCAAAATGACATCCAAACATGCTAGCACATCTGATGCACACAGTAAAACCAAATAAGAGATTAAAAAGAAAAAACCAACAAGACCGGCTCTAAAGCAGTACAATTTTCGAGGGCATATCAATGGATATGTTCCAAATGTATGAAATAAACCTAAACAAGCAACAGCCATTTCGAGAGCTGACGCAGTGACTTACGCCATCATGGGACATAGCACATAGCTACAAAACCAAAATTCCTGTAAAAAATACAATACCTACAATAAATACGGGTATCTATTTGAGATTACGATACATTCACCACACTAAGGATAAAAATGGTAATAATTTTTTAAAAAATTATATCCTTACTGTGCCAAGTGCAAACCACATAGTCCTATCTCTTTCTTGGCAATATTGACAAATTCAAGGGTTTAGTGTGGTACGTTACGTAATTAGTAACTTATCAATTTGACATTGTCGGTTAGGGGTTCACATACGTAGCGCCCTCTGTGATGGATGAAATCCACAAGCCGCGCGTGATCACAGCGCGCTCGCCGCGCCGCCCGCGCCCGCACCACCACTTCTCGGTACCGTCCGCCGGTACCGGTACGCTCACGCACGCTCAACAAGAGGACCTCATGGAAGTTCAAGGTCTACCTATATAGTGAGTACCTACCGTTTGTAGACATCCATTCTAGTTATGTAAGTGTTTGTATTTACTTGTTTGTTGCATGTGTTCTATACCAACTTGTGAAAATGTTTTGATAAATAGTTCTTCCTTTCTATTTATTCTGAAGAATTTAACTTGAAGTGCAGTTCTGAAGGTACACACGGCTATAAATTTCCAGTATAAGCTGATCTCGCATTGTATAGGATTCCCGTACATTGGGAGGTCAGCTTATACTGGAAATGTATAGCTTGATGTGTAGCCATGTGTACCCATGGTGATTTTTAATCGTATTGTATTTCCCACAGTATGCATATACAAATATCAGCATCTGCATTGTAAAAGTGCTTTCAAACCTATACATAATATAGCGTATCGTATAGTATAAAATCAGCAATATCGCTCGGCCATCCATAAAAGTAATGCCGTCATTACACATATTTTATGTATACTAATATCATAGATCCGTATTATTATTTGTGTAATATGTATGTTATATTTTACAGCGTAGTCAAAAACCACATTTAGCTAGTTGCATTTTGTTTTCTATTATATAAATATGTTTCAAGCTATTAAAGTTAGAACAAATTGTCTCTTACTCATTAATTTCATTACACATGTCGGTATAGAACACAAATGGTCCGTATAACACTAGATAATTTGTCTGCTCCATCTTGTAACGGCGTGTTCATGGGTTTAGGTTGATTACTTTCTCGAGGAAAGCTAGCATTGATTGTTTTAAGTTCAAGTACTTGTACTCAAAATTGAAGCATAAAAATGCATGCATTTGTATATTTTGAAAAAAAAAACTTGCAGTACATAGCGATGAGGAAAATATCTTGAATGACTGATTTATGTTCATTACAAGCTTGTTGAAGTTGATTTTATATAATAAACTGACAGTCAAAAGTTGCAGTGTCCTTCGATCAGCATAAAATAGGTAACTCTATTGACTTCAGCCATTAGGAAATCGAACAAAATGTATTGGGCTATGGGCCCAGGAATAACTAGGCTGTGGCTGAATAAGTCTGGCCTGATTAAAATTATGACCATCTAATGAACCTTTTTTTAATAAAATTAAATACAAGGAAATTCTAAGTATGATGTCGGGCATTGATTTATTAAAAGCAGGTAGGTAGAGAAGAAGCATTTGCTTTCTGATAAACGGAAAAGTAAAATAATTAAATGCTTAGTACTCTTTTTGTATATGCTGAGATTAAATATGGAACAAGTTAACGAATAATTCATACCTAGATGTTTTGGCTAGTGTAAAGATCATGAGAACGAAAAAAAAAAGTCTAAAACGGGGTAAGGGATATAGCAATAGAATGCGGAGATGTTCATACGTTGTTTCTATCCATGTGCAGTATTTTTTATAGAACATATCGTATGTATTTAATTACATTATGAGACAGAAAGAAATATGCTTTTATTTCTAACTTTACCGTGATAAAAAGTAGCATTATGTATTTCCCCATCACATAGGCTACCTGTGTGGCAAAGAATCATGGCGAGATTGGTACAAAAAAAAGAAAGATTTTTAGAGGTGTTGAAATAACGTTATTATTTATCCTTGGTGCCTAAGGAATAACTTGAGGCATTTAAAATATTTTTAGATCCCCGGGATAAAAATGCGACATTCTATGCCATGCCGGCTAATCGCGACCAAAACCATTATGTTGTTTTTATGTTTTGCGGGGTTTATAAAATATTTCAAGTATATTAATATATTGCTGGTAATGTAATCTCAACATTGAAAGTGATTCAATACTCTCTAAAATGTTTTATTTTTTTCTACAAATCAATGTATGGATCTCGCCATTAATCTTTTATCTGATCGGTTCAGCGGTTTAGGCGTTACTTTCGCATTTATACGAGTAATATTAAGTATGGATGATAAACCAATTGTGAACATCTATCCACAGTTTGGTTTTATTGGGCCCATTTCATTCAGATTCCTTTCCTACATGAAAGAAACTCTTGAGAGCACGCCGTAACTAGCATTAGTGAAATACTAGATAAATTATTATATTAGGTAAGCTAAGTTTAAAAACTATGATTATTTAATTTCTTTGGCGCTTTATTTTATTTTTGGTTGTGACATTGGCGTGTACCTAGAACTTTTGACCAGACGACAAAATATACAGGTGTGGTTTTGATTAGAATACGAATGAACTTTAAAAATCCATCCGAAACGTTTTTTTACAAGCTTTTATTTAACTTGCAATGTATGTATGTATGTTTGTTCGTTCGGGTGGAATCTTGCAAGTCGAATTTCACCCACTTCCAGTGGTCAGATTGGCTTGATGTTTGGTGTAAATTAGTATAATGGTAGACGATGCAAGTACAGTTTTTACACACTTTTGTACAATTTTTTTTAACAAAAACTTATTTTAATTTAAATAGCTTTCCAAATTTATTTATTCTAAATTGTATGATACTAAAATATACTATTATCTTATTTTTTTCTCTGATTTCTCCGATCTTTCAAGGAATATGGAAACCTCGGTTAAAATAGCGGAAAGCAAAACTACACCTGTGAAAGTAGCATAAAATATCACACGCCATATACAGGTCGTTGTTTTGGTCAGCGACGAGCGACTCAGGGTCGATCATACAATAGATACTGGTGCTAAAAAAAATATAAAAAAAATACTTTATTTTTTTTATTAATAAAAATAAAAAAAATAAAAATTTGAAAATCATGTAATAAGCTAAATTGTAGACATAATACTCAACGGGAGTGCGAGGGAGTAAAGGGGTGGGGCGATGGCGGCTTGTGCCTAGCTCTAGTCAGTGCACGTGCCTAGTAACCATACTTTGCGGTAATTTTATTTCAAATTGAATAAGGTATTTCTCAACATATTTACAGTATTTAATGGAATTAAGTTCATTTTTGGGGAATATATATTCTGTACTACCGCTCCTGGGTCGCTTGTCGCTGACCAAAACAACACCCTGTATATGCGGCTGCGTGTAAAAATATACTAAACTGAATATTCTTCTATCATTCAAGTTTGAGTCAGCTTAAAATCTAGTGACGCTAATGGATTTCGCATATGATTTGTTTGCAGTCTTCCAAGTTAAACCGAATTCGAGAGACGTTTTCCAAAGACAATACAATTGAAGAGTTATACATCCATCTGTACATACTATAAACTTTGTTGTAACTTAACACTATGTATGAACTTTGTGTATGTATCATTATTATTCACAAGGATTATGTCCATTAATTTAAATAAACGTTAAAAACTGCACTTCATGAATTTCCGAAATGCGCCTGTGGAAAAAAAATACAGAGTTGTTATTATTACTATTTTAATATTAGTATAGAAATGACTGAAAACTTTTATTTTCAGGCCTAGAGTAATTCACATAGTTGACCATTTATACTAAGGATGAATACAACTACAAAAGATGCCCATATAATAATGTCGGTTAAATAATGGTACTGTTTTATACTACATATTATTATTAATGTACATTTTATACAAGTTACCGTTTAGTCTAATCTTTTGGTAGGAATTAATCACGTGTAATAAAATGTTCTAACCCCGACTATATGACAAAGTAATAATTTATAATATACCTTGTTACCATGCTTCATGAATTGAAATTAAAAGGTCATTTTTTATTTTGTAATCTTTTGTTTTATTTCGCTATTGTACCCACAAACATATATTTGCTACTTTGTGATAAGAAGAAACTTTGATTGATCTCAGAAATGAGATGCCCATGAGATGGCGAGCTGGCATTTATCTTTTTGTTGATTTTTGAGTGGTCCTCATACCCGTGCTGAAATTTGCATTTGCTGAGAAGAGCCGGCAATAAACTCAGCAATTACTTTTTACAAAACATGCTTACACTAATGCTTCATCATTTATAAAATTAAATATCCATAATATTCAACTTCATTTGAAGGAGTGATAACTTACATTTGTTGCAAATAGATGCCGCTGTTTAATTAATGACGTTATTTTTACGACAGTGCAAGGGTTTATTAATTACTGCTTACTCTACCTTCACTGGAAGTATCCAAAATAAATATTACATCTGAAACGATGAACTACAAATATAAAGAATGATTTTTTGAGACACCAAATTCATCAAAAAGTTGAGATAGAGCCACCTCGCTTGCTCGCGGGCCCCGGTTCCGACATAATGCAGCACAGGTCCATAGGCAGGGGGGGGGGTATCGAAATTGAATAGTGAAATCAAAAAGAATAGAACAAACTAAATTCACAAAAAATCCTCACCCACGAAAATTGATCCTAGCTATTCGTTACCCCCCCCGAACATGAGTCCTAGCTACGGCCCTAATGCTGCTCGTCATTAAATAGGACTTGCCCAGTAACTAAATATAATAAAAATACACAAAAAAAAGGATAAAAAAAAATCATAAAATAAAATACAATTCGCTTGTTGTTTACGAACAGGCTAGGTCGGACTACACTTTTACATGAGCTAGAAACACATTCTGTTTGAACAAGGCTTATATTGAAGACTATGACTCTTCGCGTGCAACTAATAAATACATGACTCTCTTGTGTGCATTATTAATCTTGTACTTATAGCTGTTACTATGTGTGTCTTTATAAATAAATAAATTATTATTATGACTTTTTATGAAAGAATCATGGCTAGATTTGTACAAAAGATAATGATTTTTATAGACGTTGAAATGACGTTATACTTGATCCTTGGTGCCTAAGGAATAACTTGAGGCATTTAAAATATTTTTACAACCTCGAATCACGACTATTCGCGGCCAAAACCGTTATGTTGTTGTTATGTTTTGCGGGGTTTATAAAATATTTCATGTAGGTATATAAACATGTTGCTGGTAATGTAATCTCAACATTGGAAGTACTGTATGGATCTCGCCATGATTCTTAATTTTTTTTCAAGTTTTTACCTTCGTAGAACAATATGGCTAAATATTTCAGTGATTAGCAACTGTAGTAGTTCATTTGGCATATTGTGAAATTGATACTTTTTGTTTATAATGAAATATTTTTGTACATTCAATAAAATGGTCAGTTTTAAGGTTTTTAGAGTAACGTTCAAAAATGGCTTTTGTTATACAAAAAACATTCATAACACAATGTGCCAAATGAACCAATACGTTCGCGAATCACTGAAATATTTAACCATAATGTTCTACGACGGTAAAAAAGCTAAACTTGAAAAAAAAACAAATTTCCCGCCTCATGCTAAAACATCCATCTTAAGATGCAAAGGACAACTTAGAAGGGATACCATTAAATGGAATGGAAGATGAGAAAGAAACTATGAGAGACATCTATCTAAACTAATATAATAAGGCGGAAGAGTTTTTTTTTGTTTGTTTGTTTAAACGGGTTAATCTCTGGATCTAGCAGCCGGCTTCGAAAAATTCTTTCACCATTAGGAAGCTACATTATCCCCGAGTATTAAAAGGTACTTTTATCCCGGGAACGCGTATGAAACCGCGGGGAACAGCTAGTCATTTATAATTAGCCCCTTAAACCTTGGTCAAACATAAACTCTGTTTCATAGGTCAAGCCAAGTCCAAGAAAAGAGAGCTGTCGAGGAGCACCGTGTGTAATATAACACAAACCATTAAGAGCCACTTATTGACCCTTCATTAAGTTGGCGAACTAGCTTTAACGTAAAATTGAATGTCAGTCCATATTCACTAACTAATCTAGCACAATACTTATATCAGAATGAGGGTCGATTCAGTCATAAAGGAAAACAGTTCTAGCATATTTCCATTATTTAGGGCGCTACCCGACTTATCGGTACGGTATCATGGTATTCGGTAGGTTTATGAGATGACTGGCACGGGATCAGGGCGGGAAGGGATCTGTATACCGCGTCTCGGTTTCAATAATCAGTAATGGCGCGAGAATTCGAGCGTGGGGTCCGTAAGGTTTCTTGAGCAATAAGGTCCAGAAGTAGAGTTTTACATCACCTTGTGCAAGTTGTTGAGTCCGCAACAAAAATCCGAGAATTAATCCTGCGTGGGACATTCCTCACACACGGCTAACTAATCCCAAACTAAGCAGAGCTTGTGCTATGAAAACCAGATAACTGATATAATACATATACTACATAATTACACTCACACCCAGGACATACAGACATGTTCATGCATGTCCTGTGTGGGAATCGAACCCACGACCTGCGGCGCCATAGGTAGAATCTCAACCGGTATTAAACCGCGTCAACTGGCCCGTCCTCTTTCTTTTTCAACGCAAACGTTTTCTATCGACGACATATACAGGACAACGATTCTACCGAAATTATACCGAAGATTGGAGGAGTGAAGGCGGCATCGGTCAAGCAGTAAATAGGTACTTACCACATACAGATTCTGAACCAACAAGTCAGTGAGCCGCTTAAGTAATAAGCTTGTACGCCGCTCTTTTTGTTCTTATTTAAATATAATTTGATTATAGTAAAGACGATTAAAACTTAAACCCCCTTATTACAAAACATGGTTTAAAGCAAACCCAGGTTTTACTGACGTTCGGTCACTTTCTAACGTCATACAATAAAAAGAGATGTGGCTATTTTTAAACCTGGTTTTACTTTTATCCATGTTTTGTAATAAGGGTGAAGCAGTTTGATTGGATTGGCTTAAACTTCAACAGATAGATATACATGCGATTATAAAAGTTCAAATCAACTAACAAAATAAATTACATCTAAATAATAAGGTGAACAAATTGGTAAGTATGTGTACATATAGAGTTTCAACAACTTTACAGAATTTAATTCTGTTACAATTACATACTGAGTATGTAATTTTGAATTTATCTTATTCAACACCTATAACATCATTAGTAGGAACTTAAATTTTATATAACCAACTTCATTTCCGAACAACTATCACATATAAGATAAATATGGGTTCCTGTTGATTCTGAAATGCCTGTAAACTGTGCTTCATTACTGCATACTGTATTATGATTTCCTATAGATGTGAGGATAATATTTTTAATCTCTGTTATAGGTTTTTGTGTAATAACTGCCAGTTCACAGAATGAACAAGACAGGGTGTTGTTGCTAAGCTCAAAATTTAACTTTTGACATACTGGACATATAACATTATTGTCTTCTTCTATTGAAGACCAATCAATATTCTCCATTTGCGATTTATCATATTCATTTAACATCCTGAAAATAATAATAAAATTTTATATTAAAAAGAACATTTTCAGCTTGGCTGCAGAATAACACTCAACTACCTAAAAATAATAATGTGTTGAACTGTTGAAGTTATGAGAGTGAAGGTTAATGGCATTTATATTTTTTCCAGATATCTTCATTGTTATGAAGACAAGCTTTAAAACTGTCAATGAATCATGTAGATGTTTAAAACCCATTAAAACATACAGGGTGTTGTTTTTGTCGGCGACAAGCGACCCAGGAGCGGTAGTACAAAATATATATTCCCCAAAAATGGACTTAATTCCATTAAATACTGTAAATATGTTGAGAAACGCCTTATTCAATTTGTAATAAAATTACCGCAAAGTATGGTTACTAGGCACGTGCACAGTCTAGAGCTAGGCGCAAACCGCCATCGCCCCACCCCTTTAATCCCTCGTACTCCCGTTGAGTATTATGTCTACACTTTAGCTTATTACATGATTTTCAAAATTTCAATTTTTTTATTTTTATTACTAAAAAATTAATAAAGTATTTTTTTATATATTTTTTAGCAACAGTATCATTTGTATTATATATCAGTACCCTGAGTCGCTCGTCGCTGACCAAAACAACGACCTGTATATAGACATTTTATAAATCAATGTTACCATTCAAGTTCCTCTTGAACAAGTTCTTTCTTAAGTTCTTCCAACAGTTTACTTTCATCTGCACTAATCATAAAGTCATCCGAAAAATCAAACATACTTTTATAAATTTCTGTTAATGTATTGCATAGTTCATCTTCTATGACTGTCCCTCTGAATTTATTTAATAGCATATTTCTGCAGTTTTGAACTTTTTCTTTATAATTCTGAAAATAATTGATTAAGGTCCGATTTTTCAATGTATTTTGCTTGTATAAGCTATTCCTCTGATAAATCTTTAAATTAACTGTTATAATAGCAAATTAACAGCCAGATGCCACTTACTTACTATTGAACAGTCAGCCCTGATAAAAACTAAAGGTTAAAGATTCATACTGCAAATTGAAAACTGCCAAATAGGCCTATAAATGTATTTTTTCAATAAATAATATGCGATGATATTGTCTTATTTATCTGGATATATTATTCAAGCAATAAACTCAACTTACAATTAAATACTGAAATGCTACTTTAGTTGTGACATTTGACAGTTCAATTGTAAGGGACAAGCACTTCTCGAATATAATGCTCATATTACATGCCATTTAAAACATTAAAGATGATTGTTGAACATTTTATTTTAAAAATTAAATAACAATAAATAGCAACAAAAAGGTGGTAAGCACACAAAGCCGAGAAGGAAATAGCTCTCATTTGCAGCTGTTGGAACACACCAATGGGTGATTGGCGACAGATATCGACTTGAGGGTGGTAGCCAGCCAGGCGTGTACTACAAAGGTAGGTAAGAGGATACTCTATATTTTCCTTCATCGAAAACTCAAGCTCACTGTAGGATTCAACGACACTGCCGACGTCACTACCACTGAGCTATCATCGCCTTATATGTATCTCTTAATGTGGCTCTGCTATTCATAGAATCTGCTATTCAAATTTTGCTTGGAGTATGGAAAGTGGTCATAAATGGGTCATAATTTTTGTATAGCAGAATCCGATACTGTGATAAAGATATTTAGTACAGTAACCAGTACTAAACTAATCAAATGAGTAGATTGTATGGGCAGAAAATACAAGTAAATCGATTCCTACCTTCCTCATTTTCTCCTTTAGTTCAATTGGGGAATGTTTATGTTTTGAAATCAAATTTTTGTATTTGGGAGACGAATTAGATCTCGGCGAATTCATATTGAATGTCAATTTATCACAATAATTTTCTAATTTCTTATTTTAAATTACTATAAATAGGTATATAATAAAATCAAATCTTCCTTCGTTTCGCTGACTTTCGCTCCAACTTTAATTTCAAAATTCAATCATCATGAGCATGACAGGACAGATGACATTGATGGCAGCGTTGCCAGAGTGACTTCGCGATAGTATACGCGCAGCATCTAAAAATAGTACGAAACTTAACTTTTGAGTACGCAGTGAATAAAAAAAAAATGATTCATTGCATTTTGTAAGTGACGTTTGTGCGCCAAAACCAAAGGAACCACAAATAGTAGACACAAACATCGAACAAATAACACAAAGAAGCGCAATGATGACGTGAATTTTGTTTGAAATCTAACCCGCCAATTTCCCACCACCGACAATGCGCTCTGATTAGCCAAGTCAAGAGCACGATGCAGTGATTGATCTTTACTATTCAAAATCAGTGCAAAGTCACTGACTAGTTGCGGAATTGGATTGCTCGGTATAATGTTATTTATTTATTTCTCCCACAACAATGAATGGTATGAGCAAATAGTGTACTCTAAAGAGATTATTCCTCCTATGTATTCTATATATTTAGACTATTCCTGTACTATAAAGGAAAGAAACTTGCAACATGGAATTAAAATAAACAAACCGAGATCGCTAGTGCTAAGTTCATGCTTTGGACCGCAAATATGTTATTTTAAAACTAGCTCGACAGTTTTTTATTTTTATTTTGAAATAGTACGCAAATTGTCGGAAGAGTACCTGACAACGCTATCTAGAGAAATAGTACGCAATGCGTACTAGTGCGTACCCTAATGGCAACGCTGATTGATGGATGATGGATGCGTAGGATGGATGGATGCAGTGCTGCCAACTCTTCGTAGTAGTAGTTTATTCATCCATAAAAGGATAGGCAAGGGTTATTTTCAATCACACAGCCATTTCATACGTGTAATTTTATACAATATCATTTTCATTTTAGTACATACAATGGTGGTCATTGTACTAAAGCTTTTCACGGACTCTTTGAGACAACTTGAAAAGACACGATACACATAATTCATTTTATTTCACTTCACTGGTGCACATGAATGATCTTTATTGGATAAAATACCACCGATAATATGCAACATATATAACATATTCATTTTCGATAGTTTATAATCTAACGTTGTCAAACCGTTATATTGTGAACCGTCCCTAATTGGTCAGTCTTGGCGGTAGTTCGTTCTGTATTCATAGAGTTAGAAAACATACATAGGTGTTGTTAAATAAAAGAGATGCACATTTAATTGTTTGAGATCAAAATTAAATATGCCGCGACAAATGTCTCGGGACACTTCAACGTAGTTGTTGAGGGACATATTCCGCAACAAGCTTCTTCATTTGCCCCGAAAAAAAAAAAAAAGTGTATCCCTGGCTTTAAGACATGTTAAGTGCTCACCACATGAAGGCGTCTCGAATATTTAAGCGTATGGCGTTTGATACTAGATCGATATATTATCTTCTGTCGCGGACTATTATGAAAGTGATTTTATTAAATAAAATGTATGCGACTGAAGGAATTTATATCCATGGTCATGAACAAATAAAAATAACATTCTTCTGTCAGTCTGATGGAAAAAACAATGTGTGCAAGTGTGAGTGACGAGTAAAAATATGGCTAAGTCCAAAAGTTGATAAACCTCCAATCAAACGTAATTAATGTACCTATCGCAAAAACTTGTTGTGATTTATGATCACTCACAAAATCACAATGAATCAAGTTGAGAAACGGCAGACTCGTCCGGAGAAGGAGACAATCCATTCGGGTCACTTCATGGTGTCGCATTTTGAAGCTGAAGCCCAAGACGATTTTGACGATCTCGTGTCCGTTCCTGATGAAGAACAAAACGTTCAAAAAGTGTCAGTTGTTGCTACCTATACAGTGCCTGCATCAAATAAGCTATTCCAACTCACTGACAAAGAGGATAAACAGCACCAACAACTTTCTATAGAGATATCTCTTACAAAGTTGTTCAAATGTATGACCTTAGCTTACAGGTAAGATTTTGTACTTATACCGTTTTACAGAAAATATTTTCAAATGACTGTTTTGCTAGCAATATCATGACCTCCCTGTAGCTTAAATGGATGTGGTTTGATTATACTTTTGATAAACAACTAATAAAATTTATCTTATTGGAGTTGCCTGTTTATTTTATAGGGTGTTTCATTGTTATTGATATGTTTGCTTATTTGATATAAACTAGTATATTTATAGCATTGTTGCAGGATATCTTTCTAATAATTTTACATTTAACATACATATTTTGTTTATGAATCGATGATTGTATGTAAAATAATGTGAGAAGCTTATATATATTTTGAAATTTTAATAATGTTGCAAATAGTGTTTTTGTTGATGAAGTACCATATTTAAAGGAACCGGCCAACAGCACTTTGGATTTGCAGACATTCTACTGTTACTGTTTTTAAGAAGGAGCAGGAACAGAAACCATTTGAGAAAATCATGTTTGGGTTTAGACTTCTTTAATTTTTTTACCATTTATTTGTGTTTTTCTGCTTGTGCTAAGGATAATAAATACAGTAACATACAGTAGCAGAAAACCTTTGGAATGCTGACATATTGTTTATTTGCATGGTAATAATAAACATTAAATAAATCAACATCCTTCTCAATTTATAAAATGTGACTGGATATCCTCTATAGAATCTTAAATGCAAGTGTGAACTAATAAGTTCCAGACTTTTTAGATGTTTGATAGAAAAAAATATCACATTTATTTTTAATGGCTGAATTAAATGTTCTTTTAAATGAGGAAACAGTATGTTTCCATTGGTTTTAGCTTGCAAAGATAACAGAAGGTCATCATAGCCTGTTCAAAAGACACATAGGTCATGTGCTGAGATAAGTATGTCTATGAATACTTAGTTATTAATAATTTACTTTTCATTTTATTTATCACTAATTAGCTATGACTGGTACTAGTAATGCTTTCACACAGTCACTACTATTTTGTACACATTTGCATTTAAAAATGTTTGACTTAATTTAAGTCCTTGGATGAAATATACTCAAGGCTACACCACCACTCTCATAGGCTCATTTTTAAACTTTAGGCTTTTGAATCATACTGGAAGGGCAATAAGATTGAAATTGCTTTGAAAAGGCACGCCTATGTCTGCGTCCCATCTGATGAGTGTGGCTAAAGCCTAAAGCTTAGGTTAATGTAATTTATCATTGATGATACTGCAATACTGCGTAATGAGATTTTTCCATAAGACCTATTTTTCACTGTTATTTCATTCCAAGTTAGGCCTTATGGGAAAAGCTAGTTATGTGGTATTGCAGTATCATCGACATTAAGTTAAATGAAATGATAATTTTAAAATTATAAAAAGGAAATTGTCTAATGTGTAATCCCAATTTTGGAAAGACCAAAGAACCTGTTTATATACATATTTATGTTATTTGCATTCATTCACATACTTTTGGTTGATATAAACCTAAGTAGTCCATAGAGTTTTGAAAATAATAAAAAGATAAGAGCATTGGAAGCCATAATCATATTCTATAGAAGCCAGCAAAAACAAATTATTTTACCTATTCTAATACATAATTATAAATTCTGAATTAGTGGTAACACAACATTCATTATCTCTAAGGCCTATGTCTATCCAGTCTTAGAGATAAAGGCTGATTATAAAATATTGTCACAATCAATATACATTTATAATAATAATATAAATATTAAAGTTAGCTACAATATTTTTATATAATCTGATTAACCTTGTTTTTCAGTGGATACTTTTATATTTGACAAATGAATTGATGCAGAAATAAGACTAACATTCTTGAGATTCAATAAAGTGGTAAAGATGGTCACTGCATGGGACTAAATTATAATACTCATAATTATATTAAAAAAATGGGCTCGGATATTTTTAATATTTTTAGTAATCACAAAAAGAACACTGATTACAATAATTTTATTTTGATTTTATTTTATCTGTGCAATAAATAATTGCCCCTTGTGATAATAAAATCAAGGACAAATTAATCTGAGGTTATAATTTTTACCAATAAATTATTAAATACTATATTTCTGACTATATAGTTATGACTTTAACAAAAACAATTTACATGTAATGGAAAATTCCTATATGACTTGATTAATCTTACAAAAGTTGTATAGAATGCATGAATACATTTCTTTGTTAGCAAACTTGTTTACTTGTAAATTATGCTGGTAACTGTTAATTGAAGGCCATGATAGTTCAGCAGTAGTGACGTCGAGTGTCCTGACGATGGTTGTGAGTCCGATCCCTATGATGAGATTGAGCTTCGCGACCAAGTTGGCATACCATCCATATTTGTTATTTATATATTTTTTTATACGACCAAGTCTGTAAACATGTATACGGCCCGCCTGATGGTAAGCGGTTCGGTTGCCATATGGACGCTTGCGACACACGGGGCATCACCCGTTACCGACCCTTACCTCAATGAGCTCTGGCAACCTTACGCGCAGGAACACAACATAAAGTTAGAATAAACGCTACGCTCTACCTCTCTGAAAGTTGTTATTATGTATATCTTAATACTAAGGAATATGAGGTAGGTATTAAGCTTAATCGTTTAGTTAAAGAGGTAGTACCTAAGTTGAGCTAAGTAATAAATAAGACAAAGTACGAATAATGGTGTAAGCATTAGTCTATGCAAATGGAATTGCAAGACACGTTATGATAGATATAGGCAGATATTCACATGTTGTTCACTCTTTCTGAGTTGGCTAAGCAAGTTCCTAGGCTTATATTCATATATTTTTATGGGTTCCATACCCAAAGGGAAAAATAGAGCTCTATTTGCTGACACTCTGGCCTGTCAGTACGTCCGTCACGGTTCTCTAGCTCGTCAACTGATTGAATAATAGACCTCTCATTTGGATATTTTGTGTGAAATGTTAACCAATAACCAAACATTGATTAAAAATAATCAAAATAAAAGAATTTATAAATTTTATGCTGAGCGCCTACCTATCATTTCATTGCAATGTAAAGTTAAGTTACAGAGTTTGCGTATCCTTCATGTTTGAGTCTCGTATTTTTTTTCCCTTGTATAATCGAAATCCTTGAAAACTAAAACTGCATCATTCGTATCCTCCGTGTTTGAGTCTCGTATTTTCTTTCTCTTGTATAATCGAAATCCTTGAAAACTAAAACTGCATCATTAGCCCCTTCTCACACGTAGCTATTCAAATCACAGTAATTTTAGTTGTTGATTAGATTTTATTAATTCTGAGCCCGTTGCCACGATGTCAATTAATTCAAGTGATGAGCCTGGTGACCCGCACTCCGCGTCTCATGAAAAGCGTTGGTAATGCGTTACTAACCGGTAGCGCCGTGTAAGAGCCTCCTAACTACTGCGGCCTATGTTAACGTTCATAAGTGCCTTATCAGGGCCTAAATTGAATAAATGCTTTTTGAATTTGAATTTGAATTAGACAGTGAATCTGGTTAAGTAATTCGAGTAGAATAAGTGACAAAACTTTCGAGCAAATGAAATTCGGTGAATTGTTTTTCGGTAAGATGATAGGTAAACCTTTATTCGGGGTAATTCAGAGCTTCTTGATTGCTGTCCCTGAATCCTGATTGGGTAGTCTACGTATTTCTTACGAAATATAGACTGTAGAGGAAGACTGCGTCTAACGCAACATAAACTAAATGAAATAAAATCATTCCTTCCGATCGGAATAATGGCAACCGAGTAGATCAGAATAACCGATCCACAAATTTAAAGTCGCTCAGCGGGCAATGGAATGAGCTATGCTCGAAGTTTCTCTCAAGGACAGAGTTCGCAACGATGAGATCCGGCGGAGAACTAAATTAACCGACATAGCTTTGAGAATAAGTAAGCTGAAGTGGCAGTGGGCTGGCCATATCTGTCGCAGAACGGATAACCGATGGGGTAAACGAGTTCTTGACTGGAGACCACGCACAGGCAAGCGAAGTATTGGACGCCCCCCCGCTAGGTGGACCGATGACCTGCGAACCTTGGCGGGCGGTAGGTGGATGCGAAAAGTGGACTGAAGATGTGGCGACTATTGGGAAAGGCCTATGTCCAGCAGTGGACGACCACAGGCTGATGATGACGATGAGATCAGATTAAGGAGGATTGTTTATATTGTTTTGAAATTGTTACTATATTTTAAATAAAAATAATATATATCAATAATACATCATTTAGAGTAGCTTCTATCTTTATATTATAGCATTGAAGTAAATGATAAATACATGAAATATAACTCTATTTTCCTAATGTGTCTTCTAACTTATATTTATTCAGTTTATGAACCGCCTGCGCCGATAAGATATGTCTACGTTTCTTCCTTATCAGACTGTTATTTGTAATAAGCTTAAGATCACCTATTGATAGCGATACTGATAACTGGCTTAACACCTGACAATTTTTATTTTAGTAGTTCAGTACAGTAATTTCACCCTGCCTGTACTATTACTGCAAAATATAATAATTTAATTATATTTACTAATCATGGATATTTTAAATTCTTTTCAAGTAAAAATGATTCTCATGAACTCTAGGACTTTTATAGTAAATTTAATAATAATAGTACTTTTATCAAATGTTAGTTTGTGACTGAGTGGATACAGAAGGAGCATGGTGAGTAAATATTGAACTTTATTTTTTATGTTTGATTTTCTCAGACAAAAACTAACATCACCAAAATGGAATCGTTTCAAAGGTATAAAACTCCGGTGGAAGGACAAGATCAGATTGAACAACGTCATATGGAGATGCTGGCACATGCAATGTAAGTCTTTAATATTATCTAAATAAAGTAATTTATACAATCATCACTTATCTCGACCTTTATCCACATGATTCAAACATATAAAAGGACTTGCTAACTGCCGTGTATTTGTGTGTAATCTATATTTTTATAACGAAGGGGTCAAAATTGTTGAATTTGTTCCATATTATGTGCCTGCCCTTGATTAAAGTTTTATCATACACATTTGACAAAAATCCTACTTACAAGTAAAAAAAACATGTCTTCTTAACTTAAGTTTTATTAAATGGCTATGATACTTAAAACCCAAGGTAGCTTTATAAAGTATGGCTAAGGCACAGGACCCTACTAACTACAAGTGCTTATCTAAGTCGGCAACATATCGGCCATCACCCTGGTATTACACCTGTCCATATGCGGCGGTGATCACATATCATATCGCGTTTGAGTTTAAAATATATTTTATGGGAGAAATTAGTATCATGAGTATACCGCTAGAGGCGCTGTGTCAATTTCTTCTTATAGAGAAATGTCATAAACGCAAACGCGATAGTAACCTTTTACCTCAGAGTAAATGCTTTTACTAACGTCAATTCTTTACACTCGAGGTACATGTGGACAGTCTGCCGGCTCGTCAATCCGTTAACATACAAAAGAAATTGGCTTCTACATATACCTAGAATTTTATTGCATCATTAAATCTTAATGTTTACTTTAGAGGTTCGCAAACTTTTAGCCAAAATATTTTTTTTGGAGATTGCGGTCCTCTTATAGTTTAATATGGAAAGTTTTGTCACAACAAATACAGCTGCCCGAATTCACCAGCAGGTGCTTGACGTTAGACTGTCAACTTGATGGTGGTAACCAGACAGCTGGGGACCTCAAAGTACCGTTTAACCGTGCTATTGCACATGATATTTTCCTTTACTTAGAAGCTCATTGCATTCACTTCGTAATGTATTAGTATTCCACTGTGAGAGACCCGGATTTTGTTAATTCTAAGTACCTATGTATTTTTCGATAGTAATATATTAGATAGCTATTCATCAGTATTAGTAACAGATGACTAGCCATAAAAACCTTCAAATAATAAATGAGAGCATAATGTGATAACAAAAGGTGTATAGCGGAAAGCCAGTACAGTACTATCTATAAGTACTTCAATCATGATATTGATTTTTTTAGCTCAATTGAGTTGCTATGGACATTTTCATACATGAGAATTCTAAAAGGTATTTTTTACATATCTCAACACAAGAAGTACGAAATATTTACTTAAACTTCGACATCGATGACCCTCTCAACTTAACTAATAAAATTAAGAGAATTGCTTCTCTGATAATTGTGGATAATGCACGTTATATAAACTTGTTATTCTATTTTAGGAATGCATATTTTATAGGCAAGCAAAATTGAAGTACCTAAATTTTAGTTTGGATTGAATAACATTTAGTTCTATTTAGTTCTATCTTCGCTTTGTGTTATTTGATTGAACAGTTAGATTTATTTGTCAACTTCAGGCACGCCATGTATAATTGTTAAAAGATTTATCCGAGATAACAATGAGATGGAAGGTAAATTGTTTGAAGACTGCGATAAAGATGTCTTGTAATTTTAAGAGCTTTGTTTTAAAATGCTCCTTTCATATTTTGCCGAATGCCTTGTAAGTGAGGGGTAAATATTTGAGTGGTAATACTACTTCATCGAAATCACATATATGCAGCTAGACCAAGACCACGCGTCGCCGTCGTGACCAGCCGAAAACGCGCCTACTTACCAACTTTATCGGCCTCATATCTGAACGGTGTTAATAAAATTTATTGATAGAGAATATTTTTTGTCCAATATAAAATTCCGTTATTTAAATACATGCGTAAATAACCACATTTATGACAACTTTATATTATTTCAAGGTTGTTCATGCACAATTTATAAGGTAGTCAGGTTTTAGATTTCTTAGCTCTGGATATTTCCATAGGTAGATGATTTTATGGTCTCCGTATCAAATATTGTTATATATCTGGGGGCACGGAAGTGACCCCCGCCAAGACAGCCAAGCGAAGCGAAAGGCCACTACCTACCTTTTCTCGAAGCGATTCGTCGTTTTTTTGAACCCTCATAACTTGGGTTTGTTTTATACTAGATACACAAAATTCTCAGGACATGATGTCAATAATAAACTTATTAAACATATTGAGTTTCAATAACATAGCTCTTATACTTTAGATTTTATTGATATCTAAAAAACCTCGATTTCGTCACTGACTCACTGATGATCATCAAAACTCATAGGGTACTTCCTGAAGTCCTAGAAAGCTGAAATTTGGTATGTAGGCTTGTATTAGTCCACAAACAACAAAAACATTATAAAACTTGGAAAATCCAAACAAAAAAAAAAATAAGCAATTTACAAAAAGAAGTGAAATCCCACCAAAAACATTTTTATGTAAAATGTTGCCGCCAAGACATATGGCTCGTACTGTCAAAAATTTATCAGATCTCATGTAGAGCCAAGCTTATAACTCTACATGCACTTACTCTACAAGCCCTATCTTCACAAACTCTACACACCGTAGTCAAAATATGTGGCTATAATATATATAGGCATAAAGTTACTCAAAATCTCTAAAATCCGTTTCGTAAAGAGCTACCGAAAGATTATACCAAACGTCCTTGTACAATCAATTTTATCAGATATAATTCTTAAAATTTTTACAACACTTATTGCCTTGTTATATCAACCTTATGTAGGGTCACTGAGTGATGTTTTAATTGATTTTACTTTATTGTTTTTTTTTATTACAGTTATAAAGAAACAAAATACTTTGGTGTGCCAATTTGCTTCCCCACTGGATGTTGACACACACGTGAAACCAGAGGTAAACTACTAATAAGTACTTTAACATAACATTATTATGTTAAAATATATTTATTATCTAATACAATTTGTTTTGTTCAATAGACAACAATATTGGAGGGCAAATATTGGAAGAGACGTGCAGAGGCAGTTATAGCAGAATATAAAAAATGGCGCAAATTTCATATAATGCGGCTCCTTGGAAAGGGGGACACCTCTGTCCAAGATACGGTAAGAATATACTCCAATCCCATTAAAGGTATAGCCTTTTCAAATAATAAATTTTTAAGTGGTATATGATTGGATTTAGATTTCAGACATGGACACGGTGGAGTCGTTCTCTCAGTGCAGCGACCTCGCGGGCAATATGTTAGCAGACGAGGATTATCTTAACTTCATGACTGACACACTATTCTCCACTATCACAAACCATCAACCTTTCGCCTTTCCAGATTGCAGAGAGATCGGTAAGACATGTCTTTATGACACATTTAATAATTTATTGTAACTAACTCAAAAATCTGACGGGATTCATGTTCTAATTCCAGCCAGAGGAGCTAGTTTAGCAGACTTCATTCAACCAAGTTTGGGGCCCTTGCAACCGAACTTGGATGATTTTATGGACACTTTAGAACCACTCCAAGGTATGATGATACTATATATTTGTGACGTAATTATGTAACGGTAGTGATAATCGATGGGTACAGGTTTCGTTGCAGATCTTCTATCGACGCCTCGACTGCCGCCGGTGCCAGAGGAATCGGCGTTACCTTCGGAAGACTCAATTTATAGAAGTGGAATGTCAGTGGACTCATATTCATCACAGGGATACATTTCTGGGAACCAGAGTTCCTCTTCGGTCACCATGCCTACCAGTCAAATGTCTATCCATGGTATTTTTTTTTGCCTATCTTTGACCATGAAAATATGTTTATGTAGACTCGTAAGAAATATAATAATATTTAATGATTCACTTTTAGGTACAAGCAACAATACTCAGATGATACCAATGTCAGAGCAAACGATTAAAAATGAACAGATGCGTATGTACGATAACGGGAGGCTGTTTACACAAAACGATCTGCAAAATAATATGATTAACTCTCAAGATATGCTTCAACCTTCATTCCAATCGATCGGCTACGAGCAACAGAATGCAGCACAGTCCGAACATCAGATGCACAGTAACGTGTACGTCGGAAAACCCACTCGTCTGCAATATGTAAATACGCCAAAACTGGTCGCTCAATCGGAACCATGCTATAACAAATATAGTGCAGGTCAGTGAGAAATCACCGCATATGGATAAGGAAATTATTGTAAGCCTCATCATTCCACAATATGTTTTTTTTTTGCAGTTCCTCCGTCTCAGACCGCGCCGGAGACGGTATCGCTGCTGCAGCAACCTGTGCAAAATTCAAAGTACGCGTCGACGATAGTGATCCAAGGTCGCGGGGCCGGCGCGGGCGGGTTCAACAGAGAGAAGCCGAGGTCGCGCGTGAGCCACTACTCGGGTCAGATGTCGGGCGCGCAGTACGGCGGGTACGCGGGCGCGCTGGCGCAGGCGCAGGCCCACACGCACACGCAGGCGCACACGCAGGCGCCGCTGGGCTACGAGCGCCCGGGGCGCCAGCCCTCGCCGCAGATGCAGTACCTGCAGCCCAATCCCCTCGATACGTACAAACCGAAGCCGCCCCCCACCAACGCGCGCTCCTTCAAGATGCCCTCTCCGCCCCTGGTGCCCGTCACACAACAGGTGATGTGTTCATCTAATTTTGTCCTTGTATAGTAAAAAAAAAGCCTTTTCCTATATTATATCATAACACTTCTTTCTTCTGACGGTCTTTTGACGTTTTACAATTTTATTACATCTGCTGCCATAGATTACGCCCTAGCCGTTCGGCAGCTTACCTATTAAGAGTACATCTAGCTAACTGATGTGATATTGTTCAGGCGTCAGCGGTAAGCGCAAGTGCAGCGGCGAGTCGCAGCAAGGAACAGTTCAGGTCGCACAGCCTGCCGCTGGGTGCGCAGCTCAACGCAGATTGGTCGGTGAGTGCGCCCGCGCCGCCGCCGCCGCCGCCCGCGCATGACGCCACCACCAGTAGCACTAGACACACCGCTAGGGTAACCCAACATGTTTACTTTAATACAGCCAGGCCTGTCCCACTCCCATGTTTATACTAACAAAGATCCGATCCTCTCGTTTTACTATATCTAGCTTCTTTCGATACTCCCATATCTGCATACTTTCGTTTAGAATAACAAAGATTTAACAATCGCTACTGTTTCAAGGCTGGTAAAAAAAACAATAAAACAATATTTTAAAGTTAAACAATTATATTTTTTGTGTAGAAGTACATAATGTATACTTTATTTTTGTAAATGCACATACAAGTATGTAAGGAATGTACACTTTTATAAATTAATTTATTTTTGAATATCGAATTATTCGATCGGCATTGAAGGTAGATAAGAACTAATATTTTGATATTCGGTTTAAATGTCATTGTTGAAATAATAATAATAGGTACATAACTCATAAATAAATATTCCAATTAATTTTATTTGACACAAGAAGACAACCCTAACGTTAAAATGCCGCGTCATACAGGATAGCGTTACGCGATAAAAAGAGAAACGCGTTGTCGGTAAATATAATAATTAATTAATAATTGTATCGTTGGAAGAGTCGCTTTTAA
>OX596247.1:8366739-8397397 GCA_951394255.1 Polyploca ridens
TGCTAGTCCAGTAAATACATTTACTGCCGTCAAGCCATTACTATCTTCCAAACAATAGAAAGCAACGAAGGTTATCACCGTTATCAATATAGTAGATACTTGAGTTGAGAAAGCTGAAAGTTTGATGAACGTTAAAAACCTTTGTCAAACAATTTCCATAATAAAGGATTAAAGTAATATAAACGCACTCAGAAAACCCCAATAAACAGAATCTTTATTGAGTAGCTTCAATTCGACTTCCCGCAGTTGTAATATCTTTTCTTTAAACAAATCTTCCCAAACATACAGCTTAATAACATTAATTCCTTGTAAAATTTCGGTCATTTTTGATATTCTATGGTCGGTACGCTTTGCAATTTCTTTAGAATTGTCTGAGAGTTTCTTGCCGATGTAAAATTGCAACGGGGTGATGAGTAAAACGCTCGCGCTGGTGCCTATAATTGCACTGATACCTAATTTTGTATACAGCAAATACAAAATAACAGCTACCTGGAAAATATTACAAAAATAAATAACAACACAAAGAAAAAATATGTCATATCGATAACAGTCTATAGAAATATCAAATGTATCGGGATAACCTAACACTAAACTGGCGAACTTTTTTTAAGTTTTTCATGTCTTCGGTCCTATTATAAATCGACGCTAGAATTGGTAGCATATCATATCTATACGCCGCACCGCACATATTTCTAATTGATAGCGACAAATTGGACTAAATATGGAAACCCACTAACAATTGAAATTGTATAGTACTGTACAATTTCAATTGTAGTAGTAACATAGAGCTCGCTATTTCTGTCTCTTTGTGTGTGCGCTTAATTATTAGAAATTACGAAATAGATAATGTTGATGCCATGATATTATACACGACCACGGCTAAGCCAAGTCGTGTATGTCGTTAGTATTTAGGTAATTAAAGAAAAATATTAGCGCCGATTCAAAAATGGGTATGCATCGAAAGAGTAACACGCGTCATATGGATAATTTCAAATTAATACCAAAATATATGGCCGCAAAAACTTTGCTGATTAAAACAGAACCTTATATTAAGACTACCTACGTCAACTTTATGTCTTTCGTTTAGTCATTAGTGCATTTCGGTTTTATTTTGATAAGATTTATTCACTCATCGAGGATATGCATGTGATTAACAATTTGTCGACAATTATTGAATGCTAATGAAAAAATCATACAAATCAGACGTGTAGTTTCTGGACGAAATTCCGCACAAACAAACATACGGGAGAAATAAAGAGCCGTTGTCTAAAATTTGGTTACAAAGAACTAGAAGTGCTTACTTTCAATGGAATAGCCCAGATATAATGGCAAATCCAGACACACGACATAATATTATAAGTGTCTTGTGAGACCAAGTTAGTGAGAAGACCAGACTGTGTAGTGGAGTTGTCTTCCGTGTTTGATAGCAGTGGAGACTCCTCGCCCACGCTGCTTTCAGCCGAAGACCATGGCGCCAGCCGCATGCACTTATCGTACACCATCGCCTGTTTATAATAAACTACATAAAAAGAAAACTATAAGTAATATCACACAATTATCACAGTGAATAATATTACCTAGTTGTAATACTGTAGCAATGTATGTCAGTGAACGTTTACGCAAACTGCACAAATACAATAATGAAAAAATAAACCGTGAATTGTCTTATCGAAACTAACTTGTAAAGCGGTCTTCAATCTCGTGCCTTCCACCGTCACTAAATGTGTCGAATTCTGTGATAGGAATGCTTGACTAATCAGTGCCAATGTAACAATAAGCAGCATTACGTAGCCATTGTTGATAAATTCTCGTATTGTCACATTTGAACCGGCGTCGTATATCTGATCTGGGTCCCCGATGTACTGTATAATTACTGCCAGCCCCAGTGGCGGCACTACGCCTATTAAATCACCTAATAATTTCAACACACCGGCGATATAAAAGTTCGGCCAAACTTTCCTGATATAACATCGCCATAAACTTCGTTTTCTTTTAGCCGTTTTTGTATCCTGCAATGCGGAAATAATATTAGTAATAATATCAAATCAATAATAAAATTAAGACAAAATTCCGTAAACAAACCTTCTGCTCATTATAAATTCTATTGAATTCCTGATAATATTTCATTGACCGTTCCTCTTCAGGCAATTCTCCTAAGTCATGATGTTCTAGTGGAGATTCATACCCTTTCCACAGTAAAGAGTTTAACCACAAAAACGATATTTTAGAATAAAAATGGGTTTCGTTGTGTTTGTACGTGATATTATTACAACTATTTGAAGATTTAGGGATACTACCAAATCGTTTCATAGCCTGAAACGAAAAAGATACATTTTATCAATTTAATTTTAAAAATCCATTTTGAAACTTTTATCTTCTAACTACATTATTTCAGCAAAATATGTGACAGTGCGCTGCAAAATTTTCCAAAACTTCAGACATTATTGTATAAAGTTCCTTTCAATTATTTAACTGTTGTTCTTGATTGTTAAATCCTTATTAATAGGTATTATAAACGCGAAAGTTTGTATGTATGGATGTTTGTTACTCTTTCACGCAATAACTACTGAACGGATTAGCATGAAATTTGGCACACAGATAGAATATGAATGATGAGAATATGGGATACTTTGTAATATGGGAAAACATACGATCCCTCGGGAATGCGGGTGAAACCGCGCGGGACAGCTAGTTAGTAACTTAATAAAAAGAAGGACATTATTACGTATTTTATATTTATTCATTAACCATATTAAATTCATTTGGGATATAACACTTTAATGGCGATGCCCATAATAAATGAATGGGTCATTTAATATTTCTCAGAAAACAGTTCATTTTCGTTAGAGTTTTGGGCTGTTGGCGAATTAAAGCCTTTTATGCGAGTGTTTACTACAATTAACCATGTGTGCCATATAGTAGAGTAAATGGCTCCTTAATGCGTACATTCATGACAAATGGCAGCTAACAGTGGCGCCAGACATATTGTGAACACCGTCTCGGCTCAGCTGTTGAGAGCATAGCATGGCGAGCGCCGAGCGCCAAGCAAGTATGGCGACGACGCGTCGATCTGCCTGACTCATACTCCCAGAATACGGAACTTAGTTCTTTTGCCGACCTCATTAAAATCATGTAGTAACCTAACTACTGAATGGATAATTGTCAAGATCAAATCAGTAGTTGCATAGAAAATTGCTCACGAACAGACAAACTTGGTGTTACTTTCCGTTTTAACTATGTAGTTTTAAACTATCTAAAGCTTCATTGTTAGAGTCTAAAATTATTAGATCATAGTTATTGAATGTGGCTTTATTACGTTTTTCACATCTCAAGTATGGAACACATGATTCATCGCCACATTCGTAAGCAATAAACTAACGAATTTATGGTATTTCAATGTCGAATGCAAATGGTTCCATACATGTGTTGGTCGCAAACTTATACAAATGTCCATCTAAAGTCTTGGCGTAAATTTTGAGGGATGGATGTAAAAAAAAACCTGGGACATTCCTCACACACGGTCAGGCTGATCCCAAACTAAGCAGAATTTGTACTATGGAAACTACTAAATATACTACTTTTTGTTTGTAAATACATATGTAATATACATAATTACACCCAGACTCAGGACATACACACATGTTCATGCACACAAATGCATGTCCTGTGTGGGAATCGAACCCACGACCTGGGGCGCGTAAGGTGAATCTTTTTCTTGCCCTATATAAAATTCAAAGTCCTGACTGACTGACTGACTGACTGATATATCAACGCACCGCCTAAATCGCTGGTCCTAGAGACATAAAATTTATAAGGTACTTATATTCTTTATGAAAGGTATCCACTAAGAAAGGGTGTTTCATAATTCCACCCCTAAGGGGGTAAAATAAGGGATGAAAGTTTGTATGAAAGTCCGTCACTATCGAAGTTAGGATCTTCAAATTTTGTTTTAACAATTCCACCATCGAAGCGGGATAAAGTTGTTTTGTTTTCTTTTATTAGTCCCCGTGTGCTATGGGCTATAATATTTATTCCGGGATAGAGAGTATCTCACCGAGAGTCGCATACCTGATACTCAGAATTACCAAAAGGAGAAGCTGAAGGTCATCCAGGTATACGTTCCGACCTCATCACACCCAGATAACGAGATAGAGACTCTGTATGAGGACATCTCACGACCCATACATGCCTCTAAAACTCACTATATGGTATTGATGGGGGACTTTAACGCGAAGCTAGGCATTAGAAATGACGATGAGGTGTGAGTGGCAGTTTGGAATTGTGCAGAGGAACTCTAGGGGCCAACGGTTGGCTGACTTCATGGAGTTGGAGGGACTTTTTATGATGAACTCCTTGTTCAAAAAGTGGCCAGATGCCGGTGATTGTTAGGAGCACTGTTCTCGAAGTTGTAGACGGTTTAACTTCTATAAAGAGGTCAATCGAAGAATTCAACTCGGGAAGCTCAGGCACATCTTCACGTCCAAGATAGGTACTTCAGATTCTGAAGACAAAGGTATTCAAGCAGTGCGTGACCAGTGATCACATACGGAGCAGAGACGTGGTCTTTTACTGCTGGCCGAATAAATATGCTCAGTCATTCAGCGCGCTATGGAACAAGCTATGCTTGGAAACTCTCTACGTGGCAGGATCTGAAACGAGGACATTCGTAGGAGAACGAGAACTACCGATATAGCTCGTAGAGTTAGTAAACTGAAGTGGCAATGGGCACACCACATCGCTCGAAGAACCGATAGCCGATGGGGAAGGAAGGTTCTCGAGTGGCGACCACGTACTGGAAAGCGCCGTGCAGGATGACCTCCCATCCAGGTGGACCGACGATCTAGTCAAAATCACTGGGCGCCGCTGGATGCAAGCGGCCCAAAACCGTTCCAAGTGGAAGTTAATGGGTGAGGCCTATGTTCCGCAGTGGACATCCCTAGGCTGATATGATGATGAAAGAACTTCACAGTTTCACTTGAACATTCCAAAGCAGATTTTTATTTTCTTTATATGTTGCGTAGTTTTTGACTTATGGTGTATGTAGGTATATATTTATGACGTAGATAGAGAGTACCCTAGAATAACATCTTTTTATCCTGGTAAAACCTTTGATCTCCTGGGAACCCTGTTGAAAACGTGGAGAGGAAGCTATTTAATAATTTCCAATACTTAACCGGTCATTGGGTAAATAGGTGGACGTTGACAATTCTTTGATGGGGATTATATATGCCATCATAGCCCGTTGGCATAAATAGTCTAAATAGTGGTTCAGACGTAAATAGAAAGTGGCACAGCAATGGTGCCGCGACTTGATGAAATTAATATATGCGTGTGGACGGCATATCATTTCTATACGGAGCGCATCGCATATGCATGCATTTCTGTTAAGGCAAAGTCGAACACTTTTTTCTAAAACAAACGTCACGATTACGTTGTTTAAGATAACTAACCCATAAGACTGATCAAAATTGACAATTAGTTTGATTCCGAAATAGGTATAAAGCAGGCTTTTCACTATGGGATATAATAGAATATAAATTACATATTGAGATATAATGGTTGCCATGCTTGGCGAACCGAGCACGAGCCCAGCCACGAACGAGCACACTGCGAGCACGATTCGCGTAGCGTGGACGGGCTTGCGAGCCTCGAACGAGCATTCGTAGCATGCTCGACTGCGCTCCACTCGATTTTCAGTTTTTTCGAACACATGGATTCGCACTAGGGCATGAATCTCGGAATCTCGGAATATCGTAATATCGGAATCTCGGACCTTTTTTTCCGATATTACAATATCGGAATTGAGTGGTCCAATATCGTAATATCAGAATCAGATATTTTTATCTATTTAAGTTTTTAATTAAAGCATTTAAGCGCGCCACAAGGTATGGTCGCCTAGAGCTATACAATTAACGTATCGTACTTCAATTTTGTCTACCATTGTTCAAAATGAGCGTATTTTTTCAACAAAATACGAAGTACATTATCCATAAAAATGCTTGACGCTTTGTTTTTAGGAAAATATTAGCAAGAAAAACGAGCGTTAAAAACAAACATACAATGGTGCTGATTCTGTTATTTACAACAAAACTAATTTAGTCTTACTACATCTCTTTCTTCTGGCACGCAAGCCACTTCGTCAGAGCGGTCAGACCTGAACAAGCAGATTGCGAAGATGGTACGTCGTGACCTTCGGAGCTCCAATACGCGCCAAATTGAACAGGCAATAGAGCGAATCCGAGGGTCCAAAGTATTCACTCAGCAGCTTGGAAGGAGCCACCTGACGAAGCTGACGACGCATCATGGCAATACCGCATTTTCAAAGCCGGAGATTTTCGCTGAGATTGAAGACTTCTATAGCCAGCTGTGCGCTTCACATGCCCCTCAGACGCAGCGTGACATTCCCGATTCCAGAGCTACCCTGACTCGACAATATACCGACCAGAGATTGTGTTGGCTCTAAAACAGCTTAAAAATGGAAAAGCCCCGGGTGAAGACTGAGTTACTTCAGAACTTCTGAAGGCAGGAGGAATTCCTGTACTGAGGAAAAAGAAGAAGAACTACAGAGCCTCTTTAACTCGGTCATTAACTGCGGGAGAACTCCAAAGGCGTGACGGGAGTATTGTGGTTCTGTTTTTTAAGAAGGGATATACCCTTCTTAAAAACTATAGGCCCATCACATTCCTGAGCCACGTCTACAAGCTGTTTTCTAGAGTCATCACGAACCGTCTTGCCAGAAGACACGACGAATTTCAGCCACCGGAGCAGGCCGGGTTTCGAGGAGGATTTGGTACAATAGACCACATCCACACAGTGAGACAGATTATACAGAAGTCTTAGGAGTATAGTCGGCCCCTGTGTCTAGCCTTTGTGGAATATGAAGGCCTTTGACTTCGTCGAAACCTGGGCTGTTTTGGAATCCTTGCAGCGATGCCAAGTAGACTATCACTATACCGAAGTGCTGAGATGTCTTTATGATGCCGCAACCATGAGTGCCCAAGTACAGGACCAGCAGTCTAAACCCATCCAACTACGCAGAGGAGTGAGACAGGGGGATGTCATATCCCCGAAATTGTTCACAAACGTATTGGAAGATATGTTTAAGACGCTGGACTGGAAAAGGATGGGCATAAACATAAACAGCGAATACATCTCACACTTACGATTTGCAGATGACATAGTCTTGATGGCGGAGTCGCTGCAGGAGCTACAACAGATTCTGAACGGCCTAGAATCAGGCTCGCGACGGCATGAACTTGGATAAAACCAGTCCTGATTAAGATCACAGTGATCCGGGATCAATCGTCGTAAATGGCCACCATCTCGAAGTTGTTCAGGAATATACCTACCTCGGGCAGATTCTGCAATTAGGTAGAAACAACTTTGAGAGGGAAGCCAAGAGAAGGATCCAGCTGGACTGGGCAGGGAAACTTCGTAGGGTCTTCTCGTCACCCAAACTTTATAACGAACTAGTTGTCCCCGAGGTTTCACCCGCGTTTCTGGGATCAAAAGTAGCCTATAATACTCGGGGATAAAGTAGCTTCCTATAAGTGAAAAAGAAAACGAATCCGACCGGTAGTTCCACAGATTAGCCAGTTTAACCAAACAAAAAAACTCTTCCACTTTATAATATTAGTATAGATAGATAATTAGTGCAGTTTATAAGGAATATGTGCAATTTATAAGGAATATGTGCAATTTATAATAAAAATGTCTAATTCCGATATTAATATCGGAATTCCGATATTGAGATCCAATATCGGAAATCAATACCGGAATTGAAACACCTTCCGATATTACATGCCCTAATTCGCACACATGGATGGATGCGCTTGTTGTAGGCTCGTTGAAGGCTCGTTAAATACGTCCACGCTTGGAATCGCGAGCAACGAACGAATCCTGTTCGTTCGAGGCTCGGCTCGTGCTCGCTTCGCGTAGCATGGACACACCATGATATTATATCGCTCGTCATACATGTTTGTATATTACATCCCAAACTATAAATATTTTTTTGACACATTGTATGACGAGCGATAAAATATTATATCTCAAGATGTATTATATGTATATTATATTATATCCCATGGTGAAAAGCTGGCTTAATGAGTTACAATTTAAGTATTATTATAAAAAGCATATTGTCCAAAATGAAAGTTTTCAACATAGGTACCTACTTAATTGGTCGTCCGTAAGCCAAACCTGATTCGTAAAGTATCGTTGGATTTCCAATGTTATGTAAAAGGTCATGTAGACTCACAAAATAAGCAGTTTAAAAAAGAGAAATAATTTATACCAGATTGCAGATCAGGTAGCCGATATAAAAACAGGTGGTACAATACTTAGTGATGATTTAAATTTAGTATCGAAGATTTTTTCTAAATTATGTAGGTAATATAAAGTTTAAAATATCTTGACGTTAAGGTAAATTATTTGACGTGTGTCAAGCATGCAATATTGCGAGCGCACGCCACGATGCATACGGGCATACACCATCCGCGAACATTGCTTCCTCCGAATGACCTACAAACTAATAGTTGTAAACTAAACCAAACACCTTTAGCGCTTTACTATCGCGTTTCGATTCGATATTAATAATCAAATATAATCCCTCGTATGAAAACAGGTAATTTCTAGACAAGTTCATTTAATTCCTTTTGTTTTCACTATACCTACTGCAAATTATGTATACTCATATGGCTACTGTGGATGATAGTCACTATCTTTCTACCTTCATATTAGTACATGTGTGTCAGCATAACGATAGTCTATGAATTCGCTGACTTCGATGGAAGGATCAAGGAGCTAAAGTGTTATTAACCTATTTAAGTTCTACTAAGCTAGGATAACATCAAAGCTAAAGAAAATTTATTGACAGCATTATACCTACATTCTTATACTAAGGGATGATACATAAACATGGTAAGTTAATTATTATGGAATACGCATTTATAGTTAATGTAAATCATTTTTCATACACACCTCGTCATAAAAACAAACGCAGTCCACTCCAGATATCAGTAGCGCTAGGAACATCGTGAGGCCTTCTATGTATATTTCTATATGATTCGCCGAAACTCCAGTGATGAAATGCTGCCATAGAGTAGCTGCTGTGGCAATAGCAGACAGCAGCCAGTAGATGGCGAGGTAGAGGATGGGGGCGGCAGAACGTCGTGTCCATAGTGCAATGTGGAATGCGGCGGCTGCAAGCCAGGCCGGTGGGGCCAGGAGTGCCGATACCAGTCGCACTGTATCTGCTGGTCTGAGCAATGCTGCCGCTGCGCCGCAGCACAATGTTGCAAATAAAACCAGGCTTGCTACTCCCCGAACGTTTTGGCCTCGCCAGCGTTTGTTGTGCCTGTTCAATACATAAACTTCACATGATTCCACATTCTCATGAGAACATACTATCTTTAAAAAAACCCTTCTCAAAAACGTTACCCCTTTATGGACCTTTATAATCGGATAGGCAGATGGACAGTGAAATAGAATTATCTATAGCGCTTTTACCTGACATCTGATAACAAAGTAAAGACTAATTCTAATCTTCTATTTTTGAGACTAGGGATTTCACCTATCATTTTGTAGTGCTGGTTTTGGTGCGCAGCAGCATATAAGTGCAGCGGAGATGGTAGCACAGTAGAGGTGCAGCGCGTGCACCGCGGCGGACAACGCATGCATTTCACACGCATGGTCGCCGTGCGCGCATACAGCGTCCATTCTGTATTATCTTCCGTTGAAGTTGACGATGCCCTCTTTACACCATGGATATGATTAGGATCCTGATTCATTAGATAAAAAAATATTTGAACAAATATTGTGTATTTTTCTTATATTCATAGAAAACAAATACCTACTGTAAGTAAAGCTTAAAAAATATAGGTAAGTTATTATTTTTATCTCTATCCGAGGTCGATCCCTTTCGTTTTCTAATTAGTACATTTGATGATGGAGCGCTCTATATTTTTCTGAATTACTCTAAATTCAGACAGAGCTTCCCATAAATTACAACAGATATGTGTAAAAGATGTATTGCAGAAAATGCTCTTTCACACGGGTAGACCCGCGGGACAAAGCGATATATAAAAGCATGACATTCAAATTAAGACAATACCAATTAAGTACCTTGATAATATGCAAAGGTCTAAAGCACATCTTGCATAAAACTTTATCATAACAATTAATTGTATTATCACTATGTATTATCCTGCTGCCTGATCTAGTAGAACATCACATGGATCCTAGGCCAAACATATATAATATTTATTGCGATAGTTGAACTCTTAAGTTAAAAAAAATAAAACTAAAATACGTATCAACTTAGTAGGTACCTATGTAACTGTATTGTGCCGAAGATATTGGTCTGCTTTAAAAAAGTGTTACCTACTTTAACGTTTACGGGGTCAGAAAGTGACTCACTCTAAAAAAATTTTGTTGACCGATCGCGTTGAGACATGAACACCTTATTTCGTTTTCTTTGAGTAATATCTAGCTTTTTATTGTGTAATGTATTTTCAATGTGTTTACCTACTACACTAGGATTTGCAGTTTCCATACAATACTAAGTTTTACCCACATATCACAATTATTATTTCACTAGCGAAAAAATTGTTCTATCCCTACTATACGATAGTAGCTAATATTATAAACTAGCTGTCCCCCGCGGTTTCACTTGTGTTCCTGGGAAACAAAGTAGCCTATGTCCTTCTCCATACCATAGGCTATCTGTATGCCAATTCATGATGATCCGTTGAGTAGTCGAGGCGTGAAGGCGTAACAAATAAACAAACAAACTTACTTTCGCATTTATAATATTAAGTTAGGATGTAAAAGGATTTGGGGATGTGACTTGTGAAGATTTTTGTTACTCTTTCACGCAACTACTGAACGGATTTGGATGAAATTAGGCACACAGAATATGTTCTGGATTAACGGATACTATTTATGAATCAAAAGGAAAAATGGTTTGAAAACAGATCAGTAAGGAAAGAAATAAATATTATCCTAATTACACACAGGTAGGTTACCTACACTTACCGTAGTCGAGGTAGTTAGGTATTATTCGCATAAATATAAATAACTCGATATACCTATAACTACTCAAGTTTACGAAATGTAGGTAATCGTGTAGTTCTGTAGATAACTCAAGATTAATCTGTTCTAAACAACTACTAATTATTCACGATGAATAATTTTAAATTTGTTGGTTTCCTTTCAATCAAGATTCTATAGAAAGAATTTTAGGAAGAGGTTAATTTGAATTATAATCAATGATTATAGTTTTAGACAATTAATAATAAATAATAAATTAATAAGTTGGACCCACCTATGCATAGATATGGCTTTTGTTTTAACGTCTATTTTAATGTTACTTTTCAACTTACCTGTACATTCTATAGTAACACAACAATCAATGAATTGATTGTTAATTTTATTTGTGATTAAAAATGATTTTATTGTTATCGATATTTTCCAAAACGTTCATACGAATCATTCCTGTAGGTTTCATAACATACAACAAAACTCACCTTAAAAAAAGTTATTCCAATGTAGTACTAAAGTCAACTCAACTCACTATATGAAAAAAAAAACGTACACATGTTTTCCACTGTCTATTGTATGTATAATTTATAAGGTTGTGTTTATGGCATTGTTATGGGTATTTTAATTCGTTGTTCGGTTTATTCCGATTCTGTGGGCATCGCGGTTGTACGCTTGAGAGCGAGCGATAACAGCCGCCCAGCTTCTACGCTCGCGACTGAATGTGATGTGTCGTGGACGACCTACTCGGTTGGGTTGAATAAAGTCGAAATACAACATCATTATACAAAGTTGTATAGTCGGGGGCCTGTTGTACTACTACTACCGGCTTGTTATACTACACACACAACGAACAAGTGTGGCTGATGGCCGACCCGTCGCGTCAGTCGCATTTCAATTTAGTTCATTGAATGTATTAAACTGGGATTTTCTAGTGCACTTTCATCAGTGTACTACGTTGTATTTCTGCTCGAGGTTCTTATTGGTTTTGAAGTCACTAGATTTTATCTATCTTAGTTACCTCTACAATGCATAAGGAAGGATACCTCCTCAAACTCAATGTAGGAAGGTAAGGGGCGTCCATAAATTACGTGAGGTGATTTTGGCGAGGCATCATAGGTAAATTCATTTGTTTGTAAAGTGATAGTGATGTTTAAAGAACGTGTGATTTTGGTAAGGAATATGTAGGTATCGGAACATATATATCGATGTAGGTATCTAATTAAATTATTTTCTAAGATGCCGAATGCATTAGCGTAGATACATATGGGAATGCATTAGTATTGCGGTAATAGCCTACTTAAAGTACTTACATCTTAGAAAATCTGTGCTGGTAGGTATATGAAATCTTATCTAAATCTCTACTACAAATCATGAATAGTTTAAATTGAATACTGCTAATACGTTATTAAGTGATTAGAGCACAGGTATATATACTATATATGGTAGTAAGTAGGTGTTTGTACATTATCAGTGTGTCGGTGTGCCACTATCCTGGTGAAGGGCGCGACACACTGCAGCACTTGTTGCGCGCCCGCGGCGCCCGCGCCGCCTGCTATGCCGGATATTCTCCCCACTGGCCTTCTTTCTTATGCTGACTTTTCACTAATTCTCACGCATGTCCACTATTATCAACGTTTATACATCAATAATTTTAACGCTTTTGCCTCATGCTTAAGACAACTGAACAGCAAATTAGACAGAATTGAAGAGAAGCCATTTAGTTCCATCCAAAGTACTCCAAAGAAGGCGTAGCGAAATCCTAAGTCTATGGTTCCATCACACATAAGCAAATACACCAGATATTGGCAGATATAAGTGTGTCATGGTTTCACCAAGTATGACCCAACAAGTCAACTCCTTTTTTAATACATTCGGGACTCGCGACCTTCACTTCCATGCCCAAATTATACGCAGTCCCGTTAGTACGGCACAGGAGTTTTGTCTAAAGTACTGATTTTATCTCTCAAGTCAGTCATTTTCAAAATGATCCGGGACATTATACCTATGCTAATGAAAATAAAATAACTAGTGGTTATAAAAATAATTTTATTTTATACCTAGGTATATTCCTTTTATAAAGTCGGGTAAAACACATTATTTATTCTCACTCAACAATATCATGATTATATAAATTCAAAATTCATTTTACATAGACACGTTTCATCCTAAGTGTAAAAATCATAGAGTTAGTACAATATTATAAGAGACGTTACCCGTAGCGTGAGCAGTTTCCATATAGATGCATTCACAGATATATCGTACACTAGTTGATTAATTGTCAGACAAATATAGACATAGATTCCTTGTCATCTGTTCTCGGTAAAAATATGGATAAAAACGAGAAATTGGCATTCATTATATGTATTTTAGTCGTTCAAACTATGTAGGCGCACTTCGTTTCAAGGCATTTGGACCGTACGCCCGTACCGTCGATCTATTAATATTCTAACTCTATGGTAAAAATATATAATAAACAAAAATATATAATTTCTTTTTTGCAAACTGAGGTCCCTACGTATGTACACCATCAGAAGTCAATATCCCATCCTGACACCTCATCCGGGGGTAGTTTGTCTTTGGGGTATTTCTCGAAGTTAGACAAGTCTACGTCATTAGTTACTATCTGAATGAGAGGTGCCTTTAGTCGCCGCTCTCGTAGACCATCCCAGTCGAAACCGAGGAACCATCTAGAAGATATAAATACATGATATCATCCATCACACTAAGTCTAAATATTGTATGTCTTCATTGGCCGTGCCGAATTAGCAGAAGTTATCAGATGTAAAAAAGATATAGCACTTAAAAAAAGGATGCGATTTTTACGCTGAAATTGAGATTATTTTCGCAGAGTGAAAAAGTTATAGAAATTTTACAAAATCTTTAAAAAGACTGGTATTATTGGGAAGGAAACTTTTGAAAATAGTAGGTATGCAGATTGGACGTACTTATGGATTTTTATGTCAAGTATGCCATTCTTGAGGTAGCCAAGTCGTTCAGCAGGCACTGCTCGACACAGCTTGCGTATAAGCATCTGGGCAGACTTGGCGACGCGAGGGTGGAACGCCACGGTGTCGATCCCTCGTAAAATAAGCGTATACGTCTTCATATGATCGCCACCAGCAGCACGGAATGGAGGCTTGCCCACCAACAGCTCGTGAATGAATACTCCCAGCGCCCAGCAGTCGACTGCACGATCGTGGCCCTTTATTGAATTGTCTATTATCATTTACTGCTACAAAATATTATTACTGACATAATAGCACTATTAAATATGAATACCTTATTCAGAACTATCTCTGGTGCTACGTATTCAGGTGTGCCGGCGAAAGTCCAAGTTTTACTATTTGGTGAAATACTCTTAGCAAATCCAAAATCAACCTGGATACAGAAAATAAAATTATAGTTTCAAGAATATTTTTTAGGAGGACTTACTAACAATAAGTTTTTAAACAAATATATAGTTACTTACTAGTTTTATGTAGCCGTATTTGTCTAACATTAGATTCTCGGGTTTGAGATCTCTGTAGATAATATCTTTGGAGTGCAAGTACTGGAATGCCTCAACAACACAGGCCGCCATAAAGCGTGAAATATTCTCCGGGAAATAGCGCTGTTTCTGCAAAATAGTCCAAACATCTCCTCCCAAGACCGGCTCCATCAGGAAGTAAATGTACTTGTTGTCTTTGAATGTACGATAAAGCCTGTGATGTATAAAGAAATGATATAGGTATAACATTCACGACGGTGTTTATTACAGGATTATAAATACATGTGTTTAGTGAAATCTACAATTAAGTATTGTTTGCATAATAAGCGTGAAAAACCCATGCACTCAATACATTTTCAAAGGAGGCAATGAAACACCTAGCATGATTAGTCATTATAGATGTTTATGTATGAATGAGAATGATATACCTAATAATCATTACACAGTTACCAACCTGCAAATAAACGGACTGTTGCATGCCATCATTATATGTTTCTCGTTATACGCGTGTTCTTGTTGCTGCTGCTGAACCATATCAACTTTTTTCAAACACTTTAGTGCAAATGTAAGGGATTTGTCGGGTTTGTACTGCACGAGCTCGACGCGACCGAACCCACCGACACCCATTGTTCCAACTATCTCCAAGTCTTTCAGTTCCACGAACTCAAATTCTGTAGAAAACAAAAATAAAAAGAAAGCTGCGAGGTAAAGACCTAGAAATTTAAGTACTACACATTATATGCAAAAGTGCGAAATACCATTAAATACCACTAATCATGAAATATTTGGGAAAGGGTGTAGGTATATATTTAGATTAGTTCTTTATACTCAGGAACATTTTTCGAAATTCGATCTATAAAAGGGGTAGTAAGAGTTCGTTTGATACTTTTTTTGCAGAAAGCGCCTGAAACTTTTATACTCGAAGCAATATATTTAATTTTATGTATTGCTGTTGATTTCTCAAATAAATAATAAATGTGTATTAAAGTATTTTTCTAAATTTACGCTTTTTATGCCAATATAATATTGCATCGGCCGGCTGTCTCATAACTCAGTATTAAGTGTACTATGAAATATTTCTAACAGCACAAATATATAATGTACACACTTTTTACCCCGGGCACAAGGGAGACAAGCAGGTAGGTTTTTTACATTATATTTTTTCTGTACGCCTTGTGACCACAATCTCACTATTTACCTACCTACGGTACGACGGGGTTTTAACCCCGCCGCCCAAGGGCGGTTAAATAAAAGAAATAGACGCTATCTCATACGTATAATTTACCGAAAAAAAAAATATAAAAATGTAAAAATTATTAGGTTGAGTGGCTTCGATTAAAAAAACTTAAAAAATCGTGAAACAAGATTAATTTAGAAGGAAAAAAAAATGCGAGGATAAGATAAATGATTGCAATCACCTAAAATTACCGAGACGCAGTTTTGTTCAAAAAAATAGGTAGTCAATTTGCCGGATTTAAGTTTTCTTAGAACATAATGGCCCTGATTCTGTTGTTCACAACTAAACTAATTTTAATGTCACTATATCTCTTTCTAACAAAAAACATAAGAAAAGGATGTAAGAAATTTAGTCCTGTCAAATTAGTCCAATGCTTGTTTTCAATATAAATTTAGTCGCCATCTATCGCGGTTACGCCTAAATACACGCAAAATAAGACGACAAAGATTAATTTGACAACTTAAAATATGTTCTATCCTTTTTCAATAATGTTCGTAAGAAAGAGATGAGGTGTGACTAAAATTAGTTTAGTGCGATTTACAACAGAATCGGCACCATTATGTAGAAAACTATAATTATTTTAAGTGATGATGTAGCCGAGGCTTACTAGCACATAAAGCGTCAAGTGAACCGGCCCACCAGGGCTAGTAGACAAGATGGTTATCGACAATCGCATACAAAGGTTGATCGTTTACTAACGATGAAGATTGTCGACAACCATCTTGTCTAGGGGGGCAGTGCATTTCCGTAGTTGAGCACACCGTAGTTGTTTGTCGACAGATACCTACTACAAAATATGCTATGGTTTTCTCACCATGTTTTCGCTCATCGGAAGCTCAAGCACATCATATCATAGTATTCGAGCCCACCCAACCGCTTAACATAAATATTACTTACCGCTTTTGATTTTTGATGTTTTCTTCTGCTGTGATGGCCGTGGTACAGCATGTCGGACATTTTTCAATTCTTCAAGATTGCCGAGAAGATCTGAAAATGGCCTGAAAGAATATACTTAAAATAGGATTAAATTACAAATCGAGTTTCTTAGATTATTGATACTGTTAGAAGATATAAATTTTAATTGAATGACTTGGTAGATGAATATTCTAGTAAGTTCGATCAACAGGTACTGGTGATAAACTTTCTTAATTAATTAATTTAATTATTAATTGTATGGATGAAATCTGCCTACCCGCGCTCAAGTGTGAGGCATTCGACTCCAGGCGGTTGGGCTGTGACTGTAGCGAGCCGTCGGTCTTCATGCAGTAGGGCCTGCTCCCCGAAGTAGTCACCGCGGCACAAAGTGCCCACGCGTCTCTCACCAGCATCACCTTCGCGCTTCGTCACCACTACTGTACCACCACGGATTATGTAAAATTTATCACCACGTTCCCCTTGTCGGACTACTGGCGTCCCAGCTGAGAAGAATTCCTGAAATCAATATATTATGCTGTCATCTCCAACCCTACTTATATTACTACTACCAGCCTCAAAAGTCTTCAGATTATGTTAGTTTTCATACCCGTTTTAGGAAATCGGATATCTTAGCCAGTTCAATTGGATGGATGCCAGAAAGGAGAGGCACGGACGCCAAGAATCGTATATTATCCTCCTGTTCCTGACGTCCACTCCGCACCATAATCTTCTGGAAGACACGTCTCTCTAGTGTCCATACTTTTGCTTCCGTTATGCCTGAAAAAGTAAAATAGGTTTTCTTAAAATTCTACTTGAATAAGCTGCAATAAGTTACCTATTATTTTCACAAAAAACTATTCAACTAATTTCATTGGACCGGAAAATTTTGTCATTCATTATTTTTCATCTGTTTCATTTGTATTCTCGTGTCGTATTTTACGAATATGCGTTTTTTTACTGATTGTCACCTATGTTCATTTACGCTTTCGCTTTGATGAGTAGAATAAAATAAAATAACTTTGGTAGGTAATATTGTAACCATACCAAATCTGACTTGTCTTCAAATTTAAGTAATACCTACAAGTCAGATTTGGTCAGCAAATATTAAAAAAGAAAATGCTACGTAGTACCTCATAAAAAATGTCATTCAAATAATTGCTACTGGCGTGGTCTACGTGGGGAAAATTGTTGGTAGTTATACCCACGGAATACCTTATTTATCTGTTCTGTGGTTATACCCAATAAAAACTTCTGATCCAATCTAACCTAACTCAGTATTTAGTATGACATTTTCATTCACGGGGAGTAAATAAAAATCTTATATCAATCTCATCTCGCCCGCCGTGCGTAGTTTTTAATCTATAAACGAAAGTTTTCTATAAATTTATCTGATGAATCAAATGACTATGACTATTTTCCAGGGAAGTTATTCGGTATTGCAAAATGTATTCCAAAAAATATAATTAAATAGGCAAATGTATAACCTAATAACAGTGTATAGTGATAATGATATCGATGCAATACGACATACGATTAAGGTAGGTATTTTTAATACTGATAGTGAGTACAAAGAATTGATAGCAAATCAATCTGTATATTTTTATGGGTAGATACATACATTAAAGCAACATAGATAAGTTACCAGCCTGCTTAGTAATTTGTTTAAGAATATATTTGTTTTCTCTAAGAATTCGCTTCCAAAAATACTTACATCGTATAGAAGCGAAACGTTTCGCCTTGTACAAGATAGCAAGTTCACCAAATGCTTCTCCTGGTCCGAAGGTTTTCACAACCTGTCCTCCCTTTAATACTTCGAATTGTCCATAGGCTGATACAAACAAGTGACTACCGCTCTCTCCCTCTCTGATTATAAGGCTACCAGCTGGATATTCCTGCGGGCTAGTTGCTTCTACAACTGCCTTGAGCCTCTCTTCATCCATTAAATTTCTTAGGAAATCATTAGCTAACACGGCCTTCTTAATTTGTTTTGCTGACCTGTTGACACCATTATGTTTGTGTATCGGATCAAAAGATATACCTACCTAGGTAATATAATTGTTTGTTGTACGTAATCAAATCAACTTACTCATCATCCTTTTCGTATTGTTCAAACTGTAAGTCAACGAGGGATCGCGACGTGTCGAGTGGAGCATGGGGTGCGATCACTCCGCGCTTGCGCCGGATGCGCTTGTCGGGATCTGCCTGCACTAGATCAGATATAGTTTTTCGGCCAGCACTACTCTTCCGGTCATCTATATAAACACTATCAGAGTCCTTGCTAAAGCTGGACTTTCCACTCTGTATACTCATGTAACTGTCCTTCTTGCGTTCCTGAGCGTCTGCCTCGCCATTTGAAGGTGGGACTTCCCCATTGATCGGCGTTATATTCGGATCATCTTCCGGTAATACCTATAGATAAGTAGGTAAATCGTTATCAATTAGGATTATGTACAGGTATTTATGACAGTTTTAAGTTGGTTTGTCATGTATACAGTACCTACTTAGGTAGGTATAGGTAAATTTGTTTTGTGAAAGCTTTACAATGTAGTTTACACATGTAACTATGTAGTTTACACATTCGCCTGCGGCTCACGCGATTAATACCGCCTCGTGTGTAATGAACAACTTTACCGGGAACGGCTTTTGTCTCTTACTAGTAGGTATCTCCTATTGGGGTCGACTAAACTTAGTCCATTTCAACCCAACTAAGACTTAAGCCTGCGCATTCACCGCTAAGAAAGCCCCATTTGCTGTGGCTCCGTAATTCCAGAACAAGTTCTTAAACATCAGTTACCTAAAGCATCGGGATACTTGGCGTCGATATTTCTAACGAAGTTCCAAAGTCACTTAGAATACAAGAATAAGGGTTGTCACGATGAGGCTTTGGCTATCAGCCTACGACCGGAGCATTCAAAATAGTAAATACCTAATGTAGCTGAAACATTGACTTATGTATTACTTAAGATGAAGATAATGAAACTTAAGACTGTCTTCAATAAAGTTTATTCAGTAAAATAAAGAACTGTAACAATGAGAAGGAAAATATGATATAAAACACTTGTAAGAAATAATTCCAGGAATTTAGATATTACTGAGAGACACATTTGGGACGCAGCAGGGATGTGTTGATATGAAACCAAGGAACTTACCCCAGCTGGGTTCTAGTATGTTAATTTTTTATACAGTTGCAAAGGTAAAATCACAGAGTAACATTGTACCAATAGTACATATAAACATGTTAAGTATTCAATGTAAATATTTTCAATGGTATTGTGTGTTTATTTCACTTTTACAATAGGTCCACACATTTGGAGTTACTTGTCAGTACTGATTTGTTGAGTTGAATGAAATATATAGCCCATATGACGGTAGCGAACAAACTCTACGTTTGTGAAGTTGAAGGCTTGTAGAGTCAGGGGTGTGTAGAGTTAATAAGCTTGGCTCTACATGAGATCTGATAACTTTTTGACAGTACGGGCCATATGGTCTTGGCCTTGGCAACATTTACATGAAAATGTTTTTGGTGGGATTTATTTGACTCGTTTTTGTTTTGAAAGAGTCAAACGATTATGAGAAATATTCATTCAATGTCCATATCAAAGTATATTAAAAATCTGTTTAATAGGTATTGTGCTGTGATACGTATATGCATTCTGTTGAACAATATTAATAATAATAATTTAAAAATGCATATATTTGAGAGCAAGAGAGAAGAACAGGTGTCCCCATGTCGTGAGTAAGGCAAAATAAGGAACCCGGCTTAAAAAAAAAACTGATTTGCCCCCTCTGGGCCAGAAGCTAGGTAGGCCCATAGTCATCATCCCCTAGCTCATCGACTTTATTAGTATGAAAGGTAAATAAAAAAATGTTGTGACTGCTCTTTGAGTTTTGGCGGTTAATATGTGAGTTTTAACGTTCAACAATTATATCCTATGTTACTTTGATTATTTCTCTATAATAACCCCTAAACATAATATTCAAATAGATGAGTACTGCATGAGTTAAAAAATGGGCAAACTTGTAAAAATTCCGCATTTTTGGCCCACTCTTCAAATTCTGTGAGCAAACCGTGCGCATAATCGCGACGAGTGTCTGTCCTGTCAGGACAGGATACCGGAGTTAAAACAGACAGGCACTCCCGGGGAAAAGAACAAGAAAAAATAAGAAAGAGGTTTCCTTCAGCGGTACACTCTTCTACGTTTAGAATGGACTTTTGCAATATCTGGGGGTCAGTCAGTCCACAGTCATTTATTTTACTTTAATTATTACAGTTACACACCAATTACAATAATTAAAGATATACAGAAATTAAGAAAATTACAATTATTTACTTACATTATATAACATATTTAAACATTAATAAACACACAGTCATACATCCTTCTCACAGAATCGCAAACACTCACACAATATATCCGGCCATCCATCCGCAAACAGATCACAGTCAGGATTGTTTTCCAGGAGAGCGTTGAGCACGGAGAGGGTGCGCGGAATGGGCGAGTTAGCACGCGCCACAGTGCGACACGATGGCACGGCGAAAAAATAGCACTCTCTATTTCTTAGATAAAAAAAAATCTTGTCAGGAGTAAAAAATCGACACAGCTCACCGTGCAGTTACCCTAGAGAACCCAAAAGAAATTTCGTAGGATACATATAAGGATAGTAACCGTTGACGTGCTTGTATAGGTACCGGAGGAAAGCTTTTTGTACCTTTTCAAGCAGGAGAGCGTATGTACTCTCATATGGATTCCACACACACATAGCACTCCCAAGCTTGCTACGCACTAGAGCCGCAATTAGCCGTACCACATGTGGGTTACGTAGGTCCTGTGAATATCGAAGGACGAAACCCAAACGCCTGAAACATTCCTTTGCCAACGCAGTTATATGGTCGTGGAATGTTAATTTGCGGTCAAATGTGACTCCCAAGTCCTTCATGTTTGTAGGACGAGCTATGGTGCTAGTTGCACCATAGCTCAAGCAGCTTATAGTCAAGTGATTAGGTGACATTCGACCGAAAGTCATCGCGTAGCACTTAGCGGCGTTGAACTCCATCCTGTTCTCAAAACTCCATTGGTATACGGCATCGACATCATTCTGCAAAGCTATACAGTCTGCATTAGACCTAACCTCTATGAAGATCTTGAGATCGTCTGCATATATCAAGCATCGGAAGTTCTCTAGAACGGTAGGAAGGTCGTTAACCATGACTAGGAATAACAGAGGCCCAAGGATCGATCCCTGACTCACTCCGGAACGCGTGTGATATGGTCTGGACTCGTACAAGCCAATTCTGACAAACTGCTGGCGATCACGGAGATAATCCGCCAGAAACCGGAGAAGACCAGGGGAAAAAACCTATGGTGTTAAGTTTTGTCAGCAGTATGTCGTTATTAACCCTATCAAACGCCTTCCGGAAGTCAAAGTAAAGCAACCTGCAAGCCTCGGTCCAGACCAGTCGATATGTAGTCTACAAGGGTCAATAGGTTAGATTCTCTTAGGTCTGAAGCCGTGCTGCTCGTTACAAAGGTATTTTTCCACTTGTGAAAGTATGTATTTGTGGATGATGCTCAAAAAAATACTGGAGACGATAATACCGCGATCGGCCGATATTTCTCCACCTTCGACATTTCAAATTGAAATATCGCGTGATTTTTAACAATCTCTTATGTCAATCCCATACAAAGGGTGATCGTTTAGTAACGATGACGATTGTCGACATCCATTTTGTCTAGGGTGGTAGGTATCCTAAATTATCTGTACTTTGGACTTGGTACTTTGAATAGGTACGTACGTAAAACTATTCTAGAACAATATTAACCAGTCTCAAACTTTGAATGTCTTCAACACACACGGTATGTTATCTTTGCTGTGATTTGAGAAATTATTCGTGATTAGCTTTATCAATATTGGGTGGGTACTTAGATTGATTTTAGACATGCGTAACCACGGAATCGCACGCATAGATCTAATATTAGATATTTTAAACTGCTTAGGTACATTAGTTGAATGTTTTTGTAGATGATTCCGACCATAAAAACGCTAGAGGTTTGGGAGTAGAAAGAAAGTATCATGTTGACGTACTTACCTAAGTACGTTATCTATCATAGTGCTGGGGGTAGTTTCTAGAAGCCGACTGGCTATTTAATGAAAATGTTTGGCTAAGCACCAGTACCTAACTATATCCCCCTTATATCACAACCCCTTATAACATGGTTTAAAGTAAAACCAGGTTTTAAAATAGCCTCGTCTCTTTTTATTATATGACGTTGGAAAGTGACCGAATGACAGTAAAACCTGGGTTTGCTTTAAACCATGTTTTGTAATAAGGGGGATTATGTTCCTACAACAGCTGCACGTTCCATTAGGACTCTGCGAACTGAACCCCTTAATTCCAAAATATATAGTATTATAAATACGAATGTGAGTTCGTTACGCTTTAATACTTTGGCTCGCGAGTTCCTCACGAGAACCAATAGACCGTTCATCATGCATCTATGGTATGGGGAAAGACATAGGGCCGGAACGCGGGTGAAACCGCGGGAGACATCTAGTTAATATTATAAATGCCATAGTAGCTCTGTCCATTTGTTACCTTTTCACGCCTAAACCGCTTAGCCGATCGCGATGAAATATGGGACAGAGATAGCCTAGTGTATGGAGAAAGAAATAGGCTTTTTTTATCCCGGAAACGCGCGCGGGGGACATCTACTTAGTAGAGAAATATAAATTCCTACATAACAATAATTGTTTCCAGCTAGACAGCAAGATTTTCAGGAAAATAGAAAATTGCTTTCCTAGATACAAATTTGTAAGTAGGTATTCTAATGGTACCAGCTGTTTTCAATAACTCGGTAGCTAAGTAGTTAGTAGGTATATAAATTAGTTTTGCGCATTGTCCAATCCAACAAATTCTTGATAATGTTGTAAGTAGGTATGTACATTTATTACGAGCTTTGTTTTTTAGCATATTAAGTACCAAAGTACTTTTTTAATTTGACTAGCACCTCTTCTAGTTGAGCTGCAACATTCTAACTAAACGCTATACTAATTAGTCACCCATTTACTTTGTCAACGTTTTACTTACGAAAATAGTTTCACGTCGTCGCTCACGAGAATTGTTTTCATTTGTAGTTTGTATATTAAGGTTAAAACCTCCTTTAGAGGACCACCTAAACGGTGGACACAACACCATTTTAGAAACTGTAGGTAATTCAATTACTTACAACGATAAAAAAAAAACATTATTGATAAACGTTCGAAAATGAACTAGCGATATAGTTAGCACTGAATAGCGCTCGCGCCACGGGCCTAGACTGCGCATACGTCGCACGGCTGCCCTTATCGCTTGGCCAGATTATCTCACCACTCAGATTGTTTTAATTATTTCATACTAAGGAATCATTACCTACTACTTATTATCAAAAAGCCTTGCATCTTATCACCACAAAATAATATCAGTCACCCAATCAGCGACGTTTAAAATCCTACCACTTATATGCATTTTCGTTTTTTTTACTTTTTGATTTATTTAGGTACAACTTCAGCATAACAGATGGCTTATTTTTATTCATACTTGAGCATTAATAGATATACTTAATCCTTTGACAGTTTGATGATCCGCGTGGGCGAGGAAAACAATAGAAATCAATTGTTTTCAACCGCAAGTCAAGGGATTAATGCAATCTTAATTGATAATTGTTTTCTAGAGCGTTTCATTAAATCGACTGAATGTAATCATTTAATTAGTTATGGGAGTAACAAGAAAAACACAAATCATTTTTTCATACTATAATTTATTGATAACGTAAATGAGTACACAATGCCAAAGGCTTTAAATGATTCACTTCAATTCAATATTTTCCGATTGAAAAACATATTTACAATAAAAGGGTAAATCAGCTTTGAAATTCACTTAAAATCGCCACAAAAAATCATATCTTTTATTAACTTTATCACAAATCTTTTGAAGGGCTCGCTGTGCACTTGGCTCGAAAATACTTTCAATTAAAATCGGACAATCTCCATTCGGGTCCGTGCAACAATAAAATGTGCAAAGAATCTATAAATGTGCCAAACGGAAGACATTTATTATGTAGTAATTATATTGTAGTTTACATTAAAAACATTTAGTTAACATTTAACGTACGGTATACAGATACGGGTATTGAGCACGGTATCGTAAGTAATAGTATCTCAAATACTGGTCCGTCGCGGCCGGCGCAGGCGCAGGTGCCGCTCGCCGGCCCTACCGCGTGCGCACCACTAGATACACTATGCATCCGTAACGCATACTTGTGCCCATTTATCACTACTCGTTTTCAGAACATTTCGCAACTATTATTACCACTAAATAAAGAATAAGCATCATATGAACTATGACTTCTATGTGCCATGCATTGTATGTTGAATATAAAGAGACACCGTTGCGACGCAACATATCAACGTGGCAAGTATCATAATAGACATAGTTCGTTACGACGTCACATCGACTAACAGTATGCGCTACGTCTACTATGTTATGACGTAACAAACTCCATTAAATTCATAGACATGCCGCAAATTATGATGTTGTGCATTAGAAATGAGTGACATGGCATGTCTACAATTTTAATATAATGGATATATGGACACAGGCGTAAATCGCAAACCCTGCTAATATCTGAGTACTCTACTAAACCAACTGAACAGCGTCGACGAGTGCAATTGACGAACAAGTGATACTTATTAACTCTGCTACTTTAACAATATGAACCCGAGGGACATTAATTAATGATACGCACAACATACGGGAGCGAGTCCGCTCCGCAGATAACACTATTTACAGTTGGCGGCAAGGACGCGCCGTCGCGTCTGTTGTAATGTAATGTAACAGTAGTCATCTGTGAATCCGGTGCTGTTAGCGACCATCGACCTCTCGCTAACACCACTACTGATATGACATTATGCACAATTTAACAATTAATTATAGCCCTAACGATTATAAGAATCGAAGCCGTCGATCGTATAATTTGTGCACAGCATAAATGAACGAGAATAGTATGAAAATTTAATTTAACATCTCATAAAAACCGAGAAACAAATAGCGTTACAAAATACATATTATCCTTAATTTAATGATTATTATATATTTATAATACATTGTTCTTGATGTTTTTTTTTTCAAAATCTTATTGTAGCACACTAACCATTTTGTCAGATATGTCATTTAAATTCTGAATTTTCTCCGAGTAACAACAATTTGGCTTAATTTATGAAACTTTATACACAATTTAGGTATCATTTTTGCTCTTGTGATTTATTATACAATATCATTAAAATCATCTATAAAAAGATTTAAAATAACAATTAATAATTCATTTCATGACTTATTATAAGCCTCAAAACAACGCGACGTGTTTCATTAGGTACTTCATAAAATCATCAGATGAAGCATTTACGTACTAAAGTACGTACAATAGATAGATACCTACTTGTTGATTCTCGTGTAAAACACGTCGCGTTGAATGCCATCATAAAATGGTTGTCCCAATGCAATGGAGTAAATCAAAATAATTTGTGACTTGCGTTTCTTTAGTTCATACAAAATATTAAACCTAATAAATAAAATCATCCAATAGAATCACATGTACTTTTATCTGTACTCAGATACAAAAACTTGCATTAATAGACTTAAACAAAATACTTCTTAAAAACTAAACATATCTTAAAGTAACGCATTCATTCACGCATGAGTATTCAGCAGTAAAGCACAAAATGTTGTTCAAAGCTGCAACGAGACTATATTAACGTAAGACAACAATAATTATAAAACTTATAATAAAAGCCAGTGGCACTTAAAGGTGAGTGTTGTAAATTCAGCGTACAGAAAATATGACACGAATAGCTTAAAAATACATTTTACAGAATGAACTCAAATTCAGAAATATATACGATAATTATTACCGTAAGTATCACATGAAACCTTTACGAACAAGCACCTTTCACTATTTATTAGAATTGTGCGCGAAAAAGACTAGAACTTGCAAGACAAAAATAATGTCATGGGATTGCTATGACTTGCGTGTACATCAGACGACTCGACTGGGCGAACACATCACCGGTTCAATTAAAGCTATCCGTAGGCGACACCGAGCCATGACGCTACTTCAGATCCAGACGATCCAACAAGATATATTACGTAGGAGTATAATATTATCTTGATATGTTAGCGTACATAACCATCTACCGGAAAACGTAAAGGTACGAACGTAAGGCGTCTACGAGACTCCCGATCATTTCGGTTCAATTAATTCAAATTCAATATGAGTGTTCGAAAATTAAAGTTAAATCTGAAAGTGTTTCCCACGTTTTGTTTCAGATCCGAACGGAAGAGTCGACCGAATCCATTACGAGTAGGTACTTATCGTTTACAACAATATCAAAATATTGACCATCAACAGTGAACAAATCATTTCAGATCTATATTCATATCATTCAACTATGTTACGATTAAAAAACTATTCTAGATGGCAAATAGATATGTCCAAAGAGAAATTTACCTAGATATATTTTATAATATACGAAAACTCTTAAAATGAAAATTATATTGTTCGAGCTATCTATGTGACTCATAGATTTTGGAAAGTTTTTCTGACTGAAAGACTATTAAATCTATCGAGGGGGTGTAAACGACATGCAAATTCTCCAAATACGTATGAATCGATGGGCATTTGTGCTTTGGTATAAAAATTGAGCGAATTTATAGATGTTATGATATTTTATTTTACAATTCTAATGCAAATGTTAGATCTAAAATTTACGACGTCTAAAGGGTTGGACCCGTACGCGTGTTTGTTCCATAAAATGAATGTACTTACATCAGATAAACAATATTAAAATAGCGCTGTATGTATGTAGAAATTAGACACCGTCAAGACAATGGTACTATTAATTAAACACAATTACAAGGAGAAAATCTCAATGATATGTAAGAACTCGATGGAGTTCCCTTCTTTTCTTAAACTCTACAGCTAAAGCGTAACGCCTACGTTTCAGTAAATAGTAAAATATTGTAACATTATAACTAGCAACCGATTTATTCGATTTTTATAATACGTAAAAAGTACTTCATGTAAACATCCGATCTGATATATCGACGTAAAGCGCTGCTATGTACAAGGCATGTACTGAAAGGTCTGAAAGTAATGGTCTAGTTAGAGGATACGAATCAAACTGCGCCGCGCTCATGGTAAGCGAGCCCGCACTGCAAGCGTCAGCGTCAGCGTCAAGCGGAACATCACACCAATGCTGCATCGCAATCAACTACACTACACTACACCACTAGCCGATCTCGACTACTCGTTGTGACAATTATGTTTCGTCTATTTTAAGATGGAGAAACCTAAAATAGAACTACTTATGGTATTACTTATTTATTACCCAATAAAAGAAGTTAGGTAACATTTGAAAAATATACGTGTAAAATAACAACCAAATAAATGGCACCGCATTAAAATCGCACCACAACGTGTTATGTATAATATGGTTCCGTATTGGAAGTGTACTTGGTAGATTTGGAACTCTTATTAGTGTCTCTCTGTGCTCTATGTGATCGACTAAACGATTACGCACATCTAGAGGAACAACGTAATAATGTTAATTAACTTAAAGTAATTGATAATAATCAGATATAAGTGATTGATGACAAATAATCGATTTTTTTGAAGATAGTCATTGTTTTTTAAATGTGTGTGAAACTCATAACTTTTAGGATCCCGATCAGGTATGTACGACGTACGTATTGTATGTGTCACGTACTTGCACCGAAGTTTTTTTGAGTTCTAAACTAAATATATTTTATATATACGTATTAAAATGTGTTCGGAATTTTCAATATTTACAATTTCTTTATGATATGCAAGTGCAAAGCTCACTAAATATTTCTTTACATGAAATATAATATTTTTGCTATTGTCAATTATGCAGTGTACGCCTACACTAGAAGAAACTGTACACTGAGCTGTAGAAGCCAACATCATTCGTGTATTTATAGTAAAATTATAGTATTTCTTACAAATATTTAATTAGAACGAAAGCACTCACTTTAGCTGCTCGCACTTGTATAGCATTAGGTACACAAATAATTAACAATACAGTTTAACTTAGTAAACTATTTCTGTTAGAAATTTTAATGACTTTGGTATTTTAAAAGTTCTGGAGGCGACAACTGTGCGTAGGCGTGGCTACTGTAATAGCCGCTTCGGACCACTCGGTCGCTTTGAACCACTCGGTCGCTTCGGACCACTCGGTCGCTTCGGACCACTCGGTCGCTTCGGTCCGCTCGGCTACCAGCCGCGCCTCCAGATCGCTCGTTATTAGTTTCTTAATTACATTTTGCTATCCAAGCTTATTACTTATACAGTAGTCGGCTAGCACTATTACTGAAACCTTAAATTATGAATTATTTTTTGTACGTTTACAAAGAGAGTCCATTGTCATGTTAGGGTAAAGGTGACGAAGGTAATTTTTTATTCGAGTTTTTTTTGTTCCACTGGCTTTTAATATGGCGTGAATCTGTTGTATCCACTTCTGTATACTGCAGTCTGTAAATAAAATAATCGAACAATGAGAAAAAAATTGGTGTTTTTTAGCTGCTGGGAATGCAAATGGGTTATATTTTTTTTCGGAATATGACAGTAAAGGAATGATTTTAAATTAGATAAGAACATGATTCGAGGAAAACCTTAACTAAACTTATATATGTGTATAGGTATGGTTGTCCACTTGCTTACCCCGTATCCTGTGACTGGTCCTATACCGTGGCCCAAATAAGGATCCGCGTACTCTCTGCCGTACCTAGAATAAAATAAACCATTGAAAAATTTAAGGTTACCCAATTTAAATGCTTCACTTTTATAAACCTTTAGCCCGTTCTCGCGAGAGACGCGCGTCCTATCATAACAATTGATTTCATTGTTATATATTTTTAACCGAGAGCCAAGTGATTAAACAGTCTGTGACTGCCGTTTCAAATACCTTCTTCCAAATCCTGGTTTGGAAGGAGAAGGTATTTCAAACGGATGAAATGAAATAAAATGGAATGAAAGGAAATGAAATAATGAAATGAAATGAAATAATTTATTAATTCAAATAGGCCTTCACAGGCACCTATGAATAGTCAAACTCTAATACTCTAATGCAAGGTTCGGAAGGTTGATTTTGCTTTTTTGAGAAGAGCCGGCAATAAACTCAGCAATTACTCTTTTCAAAAACAAACTTAAATTTATTACATCAGATGTTTCCTGCGAGAGCGAGCGCTACAACCACGCATTTTTATCATTTAAATATTCTTTAATATTGTAGTAAGCCTTCTGTACTAAAGCGGCCTTTATACGTTCCTTAAACTTTAGTGACGGTAAATTTAAAATTTCATTAGGGATCTTATTATAAAATTGTACACTCAGTCCTAAAAATGAACCTTGCACTTTTTGGAGTCTATAAGAAGAGGTCAAAAGTTTATGCTTATTTCTAGTATTAAATGAGTTCACGTCACTTTTTTTTAAAAGATTAATATTCTGATGTACAAATAATATGTTTGCATAAATATACTGCGATACTACTGTAAGGATACCTATATTTTTAAACTTATCTCTGAGGGAAGCTCGAGAACTCATATTATAAATAGCTCGCACTGCTTTTTTTTGCAAAATAAAAATGGTTTCTATATCAGCAGCTTTACCCCAAAGTAAAATGCCATAGGACATAACACTATGAAAATAACTAAAATAAACTAATCGAGCTGTGTCTACGTCTGTTAGCTGTCTAATTTTTCTAACTGCATAAGCAGCTGAACTGAGCTTTCCCGAAAGACATGATATTTGGTTGCCCCATTGAAGTTTCGAGTCTAAAGTAATCCCTAAGAACACTGATGATTCAACAAGACCTAAAGGTTCATTATTTATCATTAAATTACAGCCTACTTTCTTAACATTTGGTAG